>CAMRHE010000790.1:90000-473801 GCA_947044405.1 Leptodactylus fallax | reverse complement strand
TTAATAAAGACTATTTGAAGGTAAAATGACAGGGATAAAGACAAGCAAAATATACAATATAGCATGAACAATTTCAAGGCAAATTCTGCAATGGTTTCTACTTTTACTCTGTCCAATTCTGCAGTATGGACACTGAATGAACAATATACTCAAAACTATCCCTAACTGACCCTGACATCACATTTGGGTGCACCCCCTTTTCCCCAGTGGTCCAGGTGGACCGCTTACAGTCTGTAGAAGCGCGCGGTGGGGCCCAAAGTCGTTCCTTTCTTTTATAGTGAAACGTCCTCTCCTCCCTGTTATCAGGATCTTGGGAGAAATGAAGTCCTCTTTAACAGGGAAACCCAATGAATGCAATGTAATCCAACAGCAGATTCCACTCAGCACACTGACAGTCCTGCCGAATCCATACACTGAGCTGGGATGTAAGCCGGGATTTAGCAGGTGCTGTCCAGTACATCAACAGCACTGCGAGTCTCTATCTGTGGTATCCATATACACAGTCACAATGTCAGTCTCACTGATCAGCCACTGAGCACAGTTCCTTTCACGTGGACTCACTAGTCCTGTTGTCTCTTTACACTCTGTTTGTCTCTGGACCAAGATACAGCTTAGCTGTACAGAAAAATATCCACACCAGTTCAATACAACACTTGCTAAGATGGCTGCTGCTCTCTGTCTCGTCACTTCCTGCTTCTCTGCTCACATTCTGTCTGCAGAACAGGCAAGCTGACATAAAAGGGGGGGGGGGAGTCACTCCAGCATCATGTCACAATTACAATGGCTGCTGTCTTAAAGGAACAGAATCACAGAAATACATTCAACATTAACAGTTTATACAGACAAATGAAGCTTAGGACAACATTGGCTGTCTCTTACATATTCCCCCCCACTTTAAGATTGGCAGTCCCTGCCTATGACTGTATATCCAGAGGGTTGTACTTTTATGCACAGGGTGGTAGTATACCGATGTATGGCAGGCCAAACAAACTCATCCTGCGCATACCGAACAGGGGGAATACCAGCATTTGGCCTAGTGGTCCGTCTGAGGACCGGTGGTATATTATGGGGTGCTGCAGCTATGGGCTGAGAAGGACCAGCGGATTCCGCACCAGAGGGGGCACAGGCCGGAGATACAGTAGTCACAGGTGGAACATCCCCAGGAGCAGGGATCGGCCAACAATCATCCTCCTCGTCTGAGGCCCATTCCGCACCTCCATTCTCTGACTGTGGGAGCTCATTCACATTGGCAAGCCCATCATGATTTGTCCCTTCAGAATGACACAGGCGCAACATATTTCGGTGAAGTACTCGAACACAATCAGTTCCTTCTTTCTGGACCTGGTACACTGGCCCATTCGCATACTTGCGGCCAACAACACGATACGGCAAAGCCTCCCATCGGCTTTCCAATTTCCCTTGGGGTTTCTTGACACGAACTAGCACCAGGTCGCCTGGTTGCAATGGTGCTTCTTGCACTGGGGTCTTATCAGGATGGGGATGTTCTTGCAGGCGCTGCCGCACCAATCGATGGATCGTCTCAAGTCTCTGCCGGTGCGCCCGCACCCAAGAGGTTGGATCCCTCGGAGGGAACCCATCCACATCATCCAACTGTAATTCTCCTACACTTCGCCCAGACCGCCCAAAGAGAAGTGTATAAGGAGAGTACCCCGTTGTAGAATGGACCTGATTGTTATAGGCCCACACCATTTCAGACAAGAACTGAGGCCACTGTAACTTCTTGTCTTCCTCCAGAGTCCGCAGCATCTGTAGCAGAGTTCTGTTGAATCTTTCACAGGCCCCATTTCCCTGAGGGTGGTATGGAGTCGTGTGCGACTTCTTTATCCCGTAGATACGTTGAACTTCTTTCATTACGTGTCCCTCAAAGCAGGCACCCTGGTCGGAGTGGATGCGTTTAGGGCACCCATATACTCGAATGAAATCTTGGCACAGAGCACGAGCTGCTGACTCAGCTGTCTGGTCCTTGGTGGCGGTTACCACCGCAAATTTGGTGAAGTGATCCACCATTACGAGGCAATACTGGTGTCCGCTATTGGATGGGCCCACCATTAGATAGTCTATCATGACGATTTCTAAAGGTTCCTGGGTCACGATGGTTTGCAGGGGAGCTCTCTGTTCTATTGCCTTATGGATCTCACAAGTTCGACAGCTGCGGCATACTTCTTCGACCATTTGACGAAGACCAGGGCAGTAAATCAGTCGCTGTAACCAACGAAAGGTCTTCTCATGACCAAAATGTCCATTCTTATTATGAGCCTCAACTGCCAACGAGCGAGCCAGTTCACTAGGCACCACAATTTGGTATCGAATGTCTATCTCAGAAGGTAAATAGACCTTTCGGCATAGCACTCCATTTTTCATCTCCAACTTTTCCCACTGACTCAGAACAGATAATATCTCACGTGTCAGTCGTTCTCTTTCCTCTCTACAGGGCTTCTGGCCTTTCTCAACACACTTGATCATCTGTGCCAGCCCCTCATGGGTCTGTTGTATCTGTGCCCATTCCTGTCGTGAGGGACCAAAGAAAGGAGCCGTTTCAGTCCCCTCCATCTCAAACTGATTAGCGGCGGCCAAGGCCTGTGAAAATCTGCTGAAGTCGGGCACCTCCACATGCTCCAACTCATGATCCACGTCTACTGTGGGGGTCTGGGCGGTTACCCTAGAAAGCCCGTCAGCATTCTGGTTCTCTGTCTTGGACCGATACTTAATGCGGTAATTGAACTTAGTCATTCGGGCTATCCACCTCTGCTCTAACGCCCCGAGCTTGGCATTTTCCAGGTGAGCTAGTGGGTTGTTGTCAGTCAGTACTAAAACTTCAGCACCGGTCAAATATTCAGAGAATTTCTCGGTCATGGCCCATACCAGTGCCAACAGCTCCAACTTAAATGAACTATAATTCTCGGGGTTTCTTTCAGAATCTCTCAAAGACCGGCTGCCGTACGCTATGACCCTCTCCTGGCCATCCTGAAGCTGGGAAAGCACTGCTCCAAGACCATACAGGCTTGCATCCGTATACAGCTGGAACGGCAAGTGGTAATCAGCATATGCCAAGATTGGGGCTGTTGTCAGTGCATCCTTTAATGCCTGGAAGGCTTGTTCCTGTTCAGGTCCCCACTTCACGGACCGGTTCTTTGGACCACCGGATGTGCCTCGTAGGAGAGCATTAAGTGGTGCTGCTACCTTGGCGAAATCCTTAATAAACCGTCGATAGTAACCGGCTACTCCAAGGAACGCCCTCACTTCTCGCAGGGTAGTCGGTATTGGCCAATCTTGAACAGCCGCTATCTTGTCTCTTGATGGTCTCACCCCTTCTCCTGATACGCGGTGACCCAAGTAATCAATTTCAGATTGGAACAACCGACATTTACTGGGTTTCAATTTGAGCCCATGTTCCCGCAATCTTCGAAATACTTGCCCCAACTGGTGGAGATGGTCTTCAAAGGTCGCAGAATACACTATAATGTCATCCAAGTAGATGAGAGTGAACTCAAAGTTGAAGTCACCGAGACATTTCTCCATCAACCGCTGAAACGTTCCGGGTGCATTTGTCAACCCGAAGGGCATCCGGTTAAATTCGTATAGTCCCATGGGCAAGATGAATGCCGTCTTCTCCTTGTCTTTTGTGGCCATCGGCACCTGCCAATACCCACTAGCCAGATCTAGTGAGGAGAAGTACCGGGCTCTCCCCAGCGCTGAGAGGGACTCCTCAATCCGTGGCAAGGGGTAGGAATCTCGTACGGTGCAAGCGTTTAACTTCCGATAGTCTACGCAAAATCGGATGGACCCATCTTTTTTTCTTACTAACACCACAGGAGCTGCCCAGGGACTCTGGCTTTCTTGGATGATCCCACCCTGTAGCATCTTAGCTAACAGTTCTTTTACTTCCTGATACAACTGTGGAGGAATTTGTCGGTAGCGCTCTCTAATTGGAGGGGTGTCTCCTGTGGGAATCTCATGGTAGATCCCTGTGGTACATCCAAAATCTTCAGCATACCGTGAAAAGGCGGCTCGGTTCTCCCACAACAGTTCATCTACCTTCTGCACACATTCCAGAGAACATGAACTTGCATCCATCTTCATCTGTTCTCGAATTGCACGGCCATTCCATTCAGAGGTGGGTTCCTCATCTTCTCCCATGGACACAGTTACGGTCCACTCATCCCTTTCAGTCGGCTTCAGCTGCATTGGAGTTACTTTCCTTACTTCCTCCGGAGTCACATAGATGTTAGCCAGCTGCCTCCCTGGGGTCAGGTCCACACTCTGGTCCTGAGTGTTTACACATCGAAGTGGTACTCTTCCATTGCGAACTATTGCCAAGGAACGGGCCACTAGCGGATCAACACCTCCTTCGGCTGCCTGCAGTGGTTCTACCAACACAGATATGCCCTCTAGTTTCCGACAGGTGCCTACGGGCATAGACACTATTGTCTCCCGACTGGGTGGCAGTGTAACTTTTGTATGCAAAGGAACTGAAATTCGAGCCAGAGGACGCTGCGCATCCGAACTTTTCTGTAAGCCACATGTCCGGATCAGCCGCTGGAAAGCTGTTTGAGTAGGCCGATGGGTGGTGGTTTCTTTCCAATAACCGTGACCTTTCTTTTCAAAGAGGATCTGATCTAATTTTTTTAACACATTCATCCCCAAAATGACAGGGACCTTTACTTCATGTGACTCCTGTACCACCACAATGCCTTTCCTACCCAGATCTTGGCCACATACCCGGACATTCATCCAGGCCACTCCCACGACTGGAACTGGTAACTGGTTAGCTGCGACCACTCGTACGAATGTATGGGGATCATATTTCACATGTTGCTGGAAGTACCGTTCATAACAGTCTCTACTCAAGGTCGTTACTTGGGAACCCGTGTCAATCATCCCGGTAACCGGAATACCCTCCATTTCCACCTGTATAACAGGACTTGCAGCGATCAGGTCATCATTAGGGCATTCTCCCCACATAGTCTCCTTGTCAGTCTCCCCTACTACACGCCCTACAGCAGCAGGGGACTTCAGTTTAACGGCGGTCTATCATAAGTTTGTCGCTGCTCTGGACATCTAGCAGCAACGTGGCCCATCCGTCCACACTCCCAGCAGCGTATCTCCCGTCGTTCTGGCCATCTGTTTGGGCCCCTTCGGTAAGCCCCTTCGATTTCTCCTGAGCACTGCATTAACTGATTTGGACCCCTTCGGTAGGTCCTATCCTCATCCCTGCAGCGGGGTGGTGGGTGATTCTGATTTTCTGGGTATGGACGGCTCACCCTTTCACCTCCAGTTTTCTGGAAGTCTGCAATTTTCATAGAATGTTCATCACAACGGGTGTGCAAGTGTTCCATTTGCTCTTGCAGTTTCTGCATTACTGTGAGAATTTCTTTCACCGTCCCCTTTTCTACTGTCTCTGAGCCAGAACTAGCCCCCTGTGACAAAGTAACTCCAACTGCGGTCTGCGGCCTCGGGACCATACTATTGGCACGGGAGATGGCCTCTACCTGTACATCATGGAATTTAGCATCAGTCTCTCGTCGTATAAAATCCTGCATAGTCACAGTTAAACTGCCGTCACGTATCCCCAGGACAAACTGGTCACGGAGAGTCCGATCAGGGTTACAGAAGGCTGGCGAGCCCCTCTCTTTCCTTCCTTTGAATATCTCGGAGCAGTTCTTGTAGGGCATTTGCATATTGGGGAAGGCTTTCATTCTCCTGTTGTACCCTCTGGAAGAACCGAGCCTGCAGAGACCCCAGCAATGCAGTTTCTCCATAAATGGTTTCTAGAATCTGGACTACTTGCTCAAATGTCTGCCTTTGTTCAAATGGCCTCAATATCACCGTGGTCTTAGCATCCCCTTGTAATGTCAATATTGCTAGCTCTACTAGTACTTCTGGTGCGGTCTGGTACATTCGCTGTATCATTCGTATCTGTTCCACCCACATACTCACTGACATATTATTGCCATCAAATTTAGCTAACTGACTCATTATAGCCCCTGCTGGCATTCTTCCTCCAGCACCATTCTCCCGAACGGGTGCGTCACCGTCCATTCTGGTAAGCGGATCCTGCCGACTACGCCAATTTGTGAACCGAGAGCAAGGCAGGTGGTTTGGACTCCGCAACCAGAAATGAACGCACACGCGGTAGTTCAAGAAAAAAAAATATATATTTACTATAAGTTAATAAAGACTATTTGAAGGTAAAATGACAGGGATAAAGACAAGCAAAATATACAATATAGCATGAACAATTTCAAGGCAAATTCTGCAATGGTTTCTACTTTTACTCTGTCCAATTCTGCAGTATGGACACTGAATGAACAATATACTCAAAACTATCCCTAACTGACCCTGACATCACATTTGGGTGCACCCCCTTTTCCCCAGTGGTCCAGGTGGACCGCTTACAGTCTGTAGAAGCGCGCGGTGGGGCCCAAAGTCGTTCCTTTCTTTTATAGTGAAACGTCCTCTCCTCACTGTTATCAGGATCTTGGGAGAAATGAAGTCCTCTTTAACAGGGAAACCCAATGAATGCAATGTAATCCAACAGCAGATTCCACTCAGCACACTGACAGTCCTGCCGAATCCATACACTGAGCTGGGATGTAAGCCGGGATTTAGCAGGTGCTGTCCAGTACATCAACAGCACTGCGAGTCTCTATCTGTGGTATCCATATACACAGTCACAATGTCAGTCTCACTGATCAGCCACTGAGCACAGTTCCTTTCACGTGGACTCACTAGTCCTGTTGTCTCTTTACACTCTGTTTGTCTCTGGACCAAGATACAGCTTAGCTGTACAGAAAAATATCCACACCAGTTCAATACAACACTTGCTAAGATGGCTGCTGCTCTCTGTCTCGTCACTTCCTGCTTCTCTGCTCACATTCTGTCTGCAGAACAGGCAGGCTGACATAAAAGGGGGGGGGGTCTCACTCCAGCATCATGTCACAATTACAATGGCTGCTGTCTTAAAGGAACAGAATCACAGAAATACATTCAACATTAACAGTTTATACAGACAAATGAAGCTTAGGACAACATTGGCTGTCTCTTACAACGTGACGTAAAGATTTCACCAGAGGGAGAGTGTAGGGAACTGCCATTTCTACTAGTATATAATGTATCTGGCTTCTTTGCCCCTGCAGTTTGGCTTCAGAGACCCCAGGCATTTAGTGCAAGTTTTGTTTTGTAAATACAGTGAGTCAGACACATGTGAGGCAGAGCTGCTGGGGGGAGAGATGTGAGCAGAGCTGCTGAGACAGACATGTTATGTCTGGGGGAGTCTAAGAGCCACTTGTTCCTCTTTACTTCACAGTATATAGTTAGGTATGTGTTACCCCCTATATACTCACAGGACCTAGCTAGTAACTGTAGTTAGGGATCCATATATATATATAGTTCAGGGCAGTGATAGGTTAGGCTTCCGAAGGCCAACTAGCTAGTTAGAGGCCCGGTGGCACTAGTAGTTTAGCTGGCAGGTTAAGGACTCAGTGTTAGGGTAGTCAGGCCTGCATCTACTGCCGTCACCGTCGCCCTGTTTGCTGCCTGTGAAGAATCTCACCATCATCATCATCTCCTGATCGGCTGTCTGTCATCTCCTGGAAGAATCCGAGGATCCACAGTCATCCACAGGGGCCCCTGCATCTCTTCTGTTGCCTGGAGGTATTGTGCACTGGACTCTTGCTATATATCTATATATATACCCGGGTATATAACCTAAGACGGTTGAGGACTTGCTGGTTGTTGTAGTATTGCTGTGTTCTGAGTATATTCTATGTATGTATTATTACCCTGTTGATTCTTATAAAGCTACTGTTATAACCTTATGTGGTATCTGTATGTATTCTTCAGACTGTGAGATTAGTACAGTGATCCTTGTTAAGGCTACTAACTGTACTTCATGGGTAAGTCCCAGGAAGAGATCCTCCCTGTAATACAGAGGCTCTATCCTGGGTGGAGGCACTGATATATTTCATATATGTTCCCACTCTTCCCTTCAGCGAAGGCTTCAGGTCCCATTATACACACAGGTCAGCGCCAGAGTCTGTTGCGGGAGGGATAATACTCATACCCCCCCCCCAAATAGGGCTACACAAGTGTGACTGAAAAGTTGTATATATGTGATATATGGGGCACTGGGCCGCCATTTTGTTTTCCCTCTGGTTCTCATCAACCAATCAGAGCCCTTGTTTCATAGCTCCAGGGCTGTTTTGCAGATGTAAGCTGCACTCTGATTAGTTGCTATGGGCAACAGGTTCAGTCGGTCTCCAAGGAGGCCATTTCCATCTCACATGAGGCCTACTATGGGATGTTTATATATGATTTTTAGATAGGTCCATGGCATAGGTTTTGTGCCATTTTATGAGGTGGTGTGAGAAAGATACCAGGGCGTTTATAAGGACTGATGTTTTATACACAGACTGAATCTGAAGTGCGTGAAAATAAGATGCGCCAAAACAGGTTCAAGTCATTAATAATACATTTTTTGCATGTTTTGTCAGTCCACACACCAGAAAAGCAAATATACTTATGTTTGAGTAAATTATATCAAATCTGTGGGAGGCCACACCCCTTTCCCTAAATCCCACCCACTTGTCACATCACCGGATGAAAGATGCTGAAACGGCTTGCGGCAAAATTTGCAATTCTCTTTTGTGGCGTAAAACTGATCATAAAGCTTCCCTTGGTGCCAGTTGTGTAGCAGGCGCCATTGTAATAAATACATACCTGACAACCATCTTGTGCTTATCATATTGGCCCCAAAAAACAGGAGAGCGAGCGGTCTGTGCCCCAAAATGGGTGTTTATGTGAGGTTTTGTGGGCGTTGCTGGGTGATTTGAGGTGTGGCTTAAAATATTCCGTGAGCGGTAAAAAAAAAATGACAGAATGGAGTTTCGTGACGTTTTTTTTCCACATTGGCTTTAAAGGGCAAAGTGTGCATTGGGAAAGAAATTCCAGTCAGCGTTGCTGCTTACACGTGCGATATCGCCAACATATTCTGTGCCGCCTACACTTACATTACCAGATTTCATATACTGTCCCATGGATCCCGGATTATTGGAATGTTACATGATCTGTATTAGTCGCCAAATACGTCCCCTAAATCCCACCCACTTTTCACATCACCTGATGAAACACGCACAAAACCGGCAAAAGTTGCTTGCGCCAGTATTTACAACATTGCACACCCATTTTCTGGCATAATGGTGAAAATAAATTCCCCCCCCACGGTGTAATTTGCGCCATTTGTGTAGCAGGCGCCATTGTAATAAATGCATACCTGACAACCATCCTGTTTTTATCATATTAGTCCTGAAAACGGGCCTAAAATGCCTCAAAATGGGTGTTTATGTGAGATTTTTGGGTGCTTTGACATGTGATATAACATATTCTGTGAGCAGTGATCAGTATGGAGAAATATGGTATTGCGATGGTTTTATTCTATATAGACTTAAAAGGGTAAAGCGTGCAGCGGAAAAAAAAATTTGCTCAGTGTTGCTGTTTATACAGGTGATATCGCCAACGTATTCTGTGGCACCTACACTTATATTAGCAGTTTAGTAAATTTCATATACTGTCTGATATTCCAGAATATTTATCTACAGATGGAAGCCACGTTCTCAGAGTTTTACGGTATGTGTACTAGTCGCCGGTGTCATCCATACTATCTTGTGTCTCCTTTGCAGTGGGTCCTGGCCTTCGAGATCTTCATCCCTCTGGTCCTGTTCTTCATCTTGCTCGGACTGCGCCAGAAGAAGCCCACGATCCGCGTGAAGGAAGGTAGGTCATGTCACCACAAAGGGTTAAACCCCACCTGCTCGCGTCTCGTTTCTCTCTTTATGGCAGGCACAATAAAGGGAATTCAGGTCAAAGCTCGCCGGTGAAACGGCGGAGTAAAACCGATTATCTGCCTTTGTTTCATTAATCAATGATTGGCACGCCGCCTGGCACTGTTGACCTGTATATACCACAGGGGTGGCTGAAATAAACCCCCCACTTATAATAAGGACTTCCAGTCACATGACCGCTCTGATCGCAACAGGCCTGGAATTAATTACAATATTATTCTGATCAAAGCAACAGTTCATTATTTTCATCGCCCCAATTCATGATAAACAAAATAAAATGGCCGTAAATAGCGCTGTAATGAACATGGGGTGGCCGCCATTTTGTACTGTGTGCGGTCTATACATGTCTAGGTGTCATGGCTGCCAGCCTTAAAGGAGCCACCATTAATACATTCTGACAGGATTCTGTAATCTATAATGGAGTTGAGTTGTTTTTGACAGTAAACTAGCGCCAGAACGCCATCGGGAAGGAAGACGACACCAATGTGAACAGCACCTTAAAATAAAATAACCAGAGACTTTTTCCTCAGTCGTTGTCGTATTTATTTTGGTACTCGTTAATGGTAAATTTGCTTAGATACATCCCCCATTCAGAAACCTGTAATGGTGGCCATATTTGTTGGCACCCAGAGTTTCCAGATAATCACCGGTGTGGTAAAATCAGGGCACTTAAAGGGGTTATGTGGGGTATAACTACTTTGGGCAGTATAGTCACTATACCACTACTACTATATCTTACTAATACACACCCCAGCCCCCCGTCATACTCATTCTTACATTCTCAGAGCACTACAGGGAGCAGGAAGTCTTCTCTCTGTGCCCCCTCTGACAGACTCTGCTCTACTCAGTGTACATGCAGCAGGAGTAGTGCAGGGTCGGTCATGTGAGCATCACCCGAGGAGGCGGACAGCAAAGACATCCTGCAAGACTCTGAGAATTGGCACAATAGGGCACCAGGGTGTATATTACTCAGTGTACTGATGTGGTGCTGTGTGTACACTGCCCAAAGTTATTATTCTCTACCCCCAGGATCTTTCTTAACCCCTATTTTGGCCTATCCTGGTGTGGCTTCCTCAAACCCTGCCCCCTTTTGGGACAGGATAAGTCAAATATTTCCAGAATTGTTACTGAAAATTTGAGACATTCCCAGTAAATTCTGTTGATAGGAACAGGCAGAACTCGAGGATTTGCCGTTTTCCTAATTTTTATGAGAATTTCAGCCAGGACGCTTTTACGAGATCAATGGGGATTAGATATTCATCCATTAACTCCGTCCGTCAGTTTGTCTGACATGGGATGGACATACATTATGGATTATTCAGGTCGGGGCGGGGGATATATTCTCAGTATTAATTATGTAATGGATGGTGGGGGTTTATTTTATCCACCTTTTATCGACCTATTGACAGCTGAGAATGGGAGTCCTGGCCTTCACCAGGTGGAGCGATATTTCACTACTGTCAGTGGTGGAGGAGCCTCACATCTGTCCCTCTGTCTACTATATACTACACTGGCGGCGGCCATTTTGTATATTGAACCACAGTGTCTCCTGTCTATCCATAAACACCAATGTAAAAAAAACATTTATGGGTTTTATTTTAGTTTTTTTTTTTTTCGGCAGTATAATTTCATCACTGCATGGAGATAAATGTGTTGTTATGTGCCGTGGTCTCCACTTAAATCGGAATTTTGCGTTTTTTGTTATTTTTAGTTATTCTGATGAGTTATTAAAATTTATGACATAATCTGTGACCTATAGTACAATAAAAATTATCCCACTCTGTCAGTGAGCGCCTCCATCACTACCAGTTCTCTAATCTAGCTGACATCTTTGGTGGAACTTACCAGTAAGTGTTCAGTTTTCCTGCAGCGCCACCACAGGTGAAACAAAGCATTACACAGTGTCCTTTCACATCAGTGTGATGTCCATATAATGCAGGACAGGCCAGGTCCTCCAGAGTAAGAGACGCAATAGGTAGGTGCTTCCTACTACGGCCTAGAGATGATGATCTTGAACAGAGGCCCCTCTTTATTAAAGGAGTTTTTTTAGGGGGGCAAAAATTTTGAGGTGGCAGGTTCAGAGTGGCTAAAAAATGAAAAGAATCCATACATCACCAACCCCAGTCAGTCCAGTTGTGATGATCATGGTAATATATACAATGAACGTGAGAGTGTGTTAAAGCAGAAGCCGAAAAAAATATTAACATGCACACACCCTCACGCCACCCACTGTTGCGTCTGCATCCATGGATTACCTTTGTAGCCAGTTTGAAGAGTTCCGAACCCATCGTACAAACCAGTTACACTGTTTAAAGTGTGAAATAAACAGACAAGTTGTCACAGCCCCGCCCACATTACTTGCAGCACTAAATAGCAGTTTATTAATACAGGCTGGAAGAAGCTTGAAGTCAATGAAAATACATTTAATGGCAATTTTTTTTAATACAAGTTGTAGCCACGTGTAAATGTCTTCAGGATGGAGTAGCCCTTTAATCCACAGATATGGGTCATGATGGGTAAAATCGTCTTTGTCATACCATTAGTGAGATATTAACGCATCAGTATCACGCCAGCTGCCGCGGTCAGGTGCTTTATCCGGCACACTATCACGCCGGCCTTATATTACCGTGTAATTAAATAGCTGCACTAATGGTGACAGGCCGCCGCAAGAGCCGCAGGATATCATCCAGCTGTGTGAGCGGCATTCCTGTAGTGTCAGGGTAGATTATCCTCAGCACAGGGCCAGCCAAGAGATTGTTCTAGAGACTGGCTAAAGGATATAGAGACGGGGATAGCCCTGCTCAGTTCTAGAAGGCCTGAATTACTCCTCCAGATATGCTGGGAGTAGTAGTTATCTAGTTATCATTGTTTTCCATATAGAGACGCCATCTTTGTCTCCCCTGCCCATAGAAGATACAGATTATTACAATCTATAACTGCGGTTATTCCTGCAGCGCTTTTCACAGAGTTTTCCTCTGCAGACTTTCTGCTTCCATTATACCCATAGGGAAACCGCTGGCGTTTCCGTAGGTATAATTGATATTCTGCGATGGTTTTGGAAATCGCAGCATTTTTGCTGCAGGTATTTTCTGCAATGTGTAGATGGGATTCGACTGTAAAACGTAGCGTTTTTTTCCACAACATTTTCACCGCAGCCAAACCAAGGCGTTTACTCCAGCCTAAAAGGGCATTCTAGGCTTTATGAATCGACGACCTATTCTTAGAATAGGTCATCAATGGAGGATCAGCCGGGGTCTGACGTCCAGGATCCCTGTTGATCAGCTGAAGAGGTGGTGGCGCACCTTCAGAGGCCATGTAATGTCACGTTCATGCCTGTCTCCTGATCTCCGGGTGGGGGGTGTCCCTGCTATTAGACCCCCAGCGATCAGACATTTATCCTGTGGATCAGGAATGAATGTTATCATTAGGAGAACCCCTTTAAGGCTCTGTTCACACTGGTGCGGTGTTCCATTTCTTTAGAGTGTTAATCCAAAACAACAGCAGCCTGATGTGACCTATGGAAGCCATGACAGTAGTGAGAACAGGGCTCAATAATACCTACTTTTCCAATATTATGGACAGTCTTGTTTGCATTCGGAGACCTAGTCCTCCTCACACCTCTTCGTCACAATGTGTCAGTGGAGGTTCATCTCAAAAAGGACATTTCAGACTGATCCAAACCCTCAGCTGTATGAATAAAACTAGGTTAGGTGGGTTCTGTCTCCATCCACTGACAGCAAGCAGAGGACATGAAAATGGAGGAAAACTTGCAGACCTTTTTACACTGGTCAGCTCTAACCTCTGCTGGACGCGCTCACTGACAGGTAGAAATGTGAGAACGTCCGCCGCTCCTTTCAGTAAGGGCCACAGATTGGCAGGCAGGGGCCCGATCGTGATGTCGTCATGTTTTGTGGTTGAACATTTACATTGCCGACTGTCTATTTATTTGACTTTATTTTTTTTTTCCCTTTTCCATGTGTTATTTTATTTTCGTTCCTCCACATCACTGTCTGACTCCACATCGCATGCTGCAGTCTGTAAGTTGTCCGCCGTTATTTTGGGGATCACCTTCGTGTCATAGAGATGCTTTGGTTTACAGGCCTTCACCTCCATGTCTATGTATCCTTTGTGTTCTCAGTAGTACCACCATCCTCCACTTCTACATAATTCAGCCTATAATACAAGCCTATAGTCATACAAGCCGTGCCCACAATGGCCGCTTATATGTGACCTTTCTAAAGGCAAAATGATGCAGAAATTCCAACAGAGACACAAAGCAGCTAACATGGAGGTGGAGCTGCCGCCTCTCCCTGTCACTATCGCTTCTCCTGACAGGTGGAGTAGTCGCTGCTTCTGCTGCTACATCACGGTGCCATCTTAATAACTTCAGTTTTTCCTTTTGACTTGAGCGCCTCAGTGACCTCACACACTATATTGTTAGTGGTATATAGTATATGGTCCTAAGGTAAAGTACAGCTTCAGTGCAGGCGGTATAGAGTAGTGCTCCCTCTGTGATGTGCAGGCAGTATAGAGTAGTGCTCCCTCTGTGATGTGCAGGCAGTATATAGTAGTGCTCCCTCTGTGATGTGCAGGCGGTATATAGTAGTGCTCCCTCTGTGATGTGCAGGCAGTATATAGTAGTGCTCCCTCTGTGATGTGCAGGCAGTATATAGTAGAGCTCCCTTTGATGTGCAGGCAGTATAAGTAGAGCTCCCTCTGTGATGTGCAGGCAGTATATAGTAGTGCTCCCTCTGTGATGTGCAGGCGGTATATAGTAGTGCTCCCTCTGTGATGTGCAGGCGTATATAGTAGTGCTCCCTCTGTGATGTGCAGGCAGTATATAGTAGTGCTCCCTCTGTGATGTGCAGGCGGTATATAGTAGTGCTCCCTCTGTGATGTGCAGGCAGTATATAGTAGTGCTCCCTCTGTGATGTGCAGGCAGTATATAGTAGTGCTCCCTCTGTGATGTGCAGGCAGTATATAGTAGTGCTCCCTCTGTGATGTGCAGGCGGTATAGAGTAGTACTCCTTGTGAAGTGCAGGTAGTATATAGCAGTTCTACTTCTGAGAATTGCAGACAGTATATAGTAGTGCTCCCTTTGATGTGCAGGCAGTATATAGTAGAGCTCCTTTTGATGTGCAGGCAGTATATAGTAGAGCTCCCTTTGATGTGCAGGCAGTATATAGTAGATCTCCTTTTGATGTGCAGGCAGTATATATTAGAGCTCCCTTTGATGTGCAGGCAGTATATAGTAGAGCTCCTTTTGATGTGCAGGCAGTATATAGTAGAGCTCCCTTTGATGTGCAGGCAGTATATAGTAGAGCTCCCTTTGATGTGCAGGCAGTATATAGTAGAGCTCCTTTTGATGTGCAGGCAGTATATAGTAGAGCTCCCTTTGATGTGCAGGCAGTATATAGTAGAGCTCCTTTTGATGTGCAGGCAGTATATAGTAGAGCTCCCTTTGATGTGCAGGCAGTATATAGTAGAGCTCCTTTTGATGTGCAGGCAGTATATATTAGGGCTCCCTTTGATGTGCAGGCAGTATATAGTAGAGCTCCCTTTGATGTGCAGGCAGTATATAGTAGAGCTCCCTTTGATGTGCAGGCAGTATATAGTAGAGCTCCTTTTGATGTGCAGGCAGTATATAGTAGAGCTCCTTTTGATGTGCAGGCAGTATATAGTAGAGCTCCTTTTGATGTGCAGGCAGTATATGTTAGGGCTCCCTTTGATGTGCAGGCAGTATATATTAGAGCTCCCTTTGATGTGCAGGCAGTATATAGTAGAGCTCCCTTTGATGTGCAGGCAGTATATAGTAGAGCTCCTTTTGATGTGCAGGCAGTATATAGTAGAGCTCCCTTTGATGTGCAGGCAGTATATATTAGAGCTCCCTTTGATGTGCAGGCAGTATATAGTAGAGCTGCTTTTGATGTGCAGGCAGTATATGTTAGGGCTCCCTTTGATGTGCAGGCAGTATATATTAGAGCTCCCTTTGATGTGCAGGCAGTATATAGTAGAGCTCCCTTTGATGTGCAGGCAGTATATATTAGAGCTCCCTTTGATGTGCAGGCAGTATATAGTAGAGCTCCCTTTGATGTGCAGGCAGTATATAGTAGAGCTCCTTTTGATGTGCAGGCAGTATATAGTAGAGCTCCCTTTGATGTGCAGGCAGTATATAGTAGAGCTCCTTTTGATGTGCAGGCAGTATATATTAGGGCTCCCTTTGATGTGCAGGCAGTATATAGTAGAGCTCCTTTTGATGTGCAGGCAGTATATATTAGGGCTCCCTTTGATGTGCAGGCAGTATATAGTAGAGCTCCTTTTGATGTGCAGGCAGTATATATTAGGGCTCCCTTTGATGTGCAGGCAGTATATAGTAGAGCTCCCTTTGATGTGTAGGCAGTATATATTAGAGCTCCCTTTGATGTGCAGGCAGTATATATTAGAGCTCCCTTTGATGTGCAGGCAGTATATAGTAGAGCTCCCTTTGATGTGCAGGCAGTATATAGTAGAGCTCCTTTTGATGTGCAGGCAGTATATAGTAGAGCTCCCTTTGATGTGCAGGCAGTATATAGTAGAGCTCCTTTTGATGTGCAGGCAGTATATAGTAGAGCTCCCTTTGATGTGCAGGCAGTATATAGTAGAGCTCCTTTTGATGTGCAGGCAGTATATAGTAGAGCTCCTTTTGATGTGCAGGCAGTATATAGTAGAGCTCCTTTTGATGTGCAGGCAGTATATAGTAGAGCTCCCTTTGATGTGCAGGCAGTATATAGTAGAGCTCCCTTTGATGTGCAGGCAGTATATATTAGGGCTCCCTTTGATGTGCAGGCAGTATATAGTAGAGCTCCCTTTGATGTGCAGGCAGTATATAGTAGAGCTCCCTTTGATATGCAGGCAGTATATATTAGGGCTCCCTTTGATGTGCAGGCAGTATATAGTAGAGCTCCTTTTGATGTGCAGGCAGTATATATTAGGGCTCCCTTTGATGTGCAGGCAGTATATAGTAGAGCTCCCTTTGATGTGCAGGCAGTATATAGTAGAGCTCCTTTTGATGTGCAGGCAGTATATATTAGGGCTCCCTTTGATGTGCAGGCAGTATATAGTAGAGCTCCCTTTGATGTGCAGGCAGTATATATTAGAGCTCCCTTTGATGTGCAGGCAGTATATAGTAGAGCTCCTTTTGATGTGCAGGCAGTATATAGTAGAGCTCCTTTTGATGTGCAGGCAGTATATAGTAGAGATCCTTTTGATGTGCAGGCAGTATATAGTAGACGTTCCCTTTGATGTGCAGGCAGTATATAGTAGAGATCCTTTTGATGTGCAGGCAGTATATAGTAGACGTTCCCTTTGATGTGCAGGCAGTATATAGTAGAGCTCCCTTTGATGTGCAGGCAGTATATAGTAGACGTTCCCTTTGATGTGCAGGCAGTATATAGTAGGGCTCCCTTTGATGTGCAGGCAGTATATATTAGAGCTCCTTTTGATATGCAGGCAGTATATATTAGGGCTCCCTTTGATGTGCAGGCCGTATATAGTAGACGTTCCCTTTGTTGTGCAGGCAGTATATAGTAGATCACCCTCCTCTGAACTGACAGCATATAGTAATGGTCCGTCTGCTCTGCAAGTAGTATATATTAGAGCTCCCTATGATGGCAGTATATAGTAGTGCTTTCTCTGCTCAGCAGACAGTATATAGTAGAGCTCACTCCACTGTGCAGGAAGTATATATTAGTGCTTGTTTTTCTGTGCAGTTAATATATAGTAGTGCTCCCTCTTAGTATATAGCAAATCTCCCTCTGCTGGTCAGGTAGTATATAGCAGATCTTCCTTTGCTGGGCAGGCAGTAGTAGTATATAGCAGATCTCCCTCTGTTGGTCAGGTAGTATATAGCAGATCTCCCTCTGTTGGTCAGGTAGTATATAGCAGATCTTCCTCTGCTGGGCAGGCAGTAGTAGTATATAGTGGAGCTCCCTCTGCTGGGCAGGCAGTAGTAGTATATAGTGGAGCTCCCTCTGCTGGGCAGGCAGTAGTAGTATATAGTGGAGCTCCCTCTGCTGGGCAGGCAGTAGTAGTATATAGTGGAGCTCCCTCTGCTGGGCAGGCAGTAGTAGTATATAGTGGAGCTCCCTCTGCTGGGCAGGCAGTAGTAGTATATAGTGGAGCTCCCTCTGCTGGGCAGGCAGTAGTAGTATATAGCGGAGCTCTCTCTGCTGGGCAGGCAGTAGTAGTATATAGTGGAGCTCCCTCTGCTGGGCAGGCAGTAGTAGTATATAGTGGAGCTCCCTCTGCTGGGCAGGCAGTAGTAGTATATAGTGGAGCTCCCTCTGCTGGGCAGGCAGTATATAGTGTATAGTATATAGTGTATAGTAGTAGTATATAGTGGAGCTCCCTCTGTTGGGCAGGCAGTAGTAGTATATAGTGGAGCTCCCTCTGCTGGGCAGGCAGTAGTAGTATATAGTGGAGCTCCCTCTGCTGGGCAGGCAGTAGTAGTATATAGTGGAGCTCCCTCAGTTGGGCAGGCAGTATATAGTGTATAGTATATAGTGTATAGTAGTAGTATATAGTGGAGCTCCCTCTGCTGGGCAGGCAGTAGTAGTATATAGTGGAGCTCCCTCTGTTGGGCAGGCAGTAGTAGTATATAGTGGAGCTCCCTCTGCTGGGCAGGCAGTAGTAGTATATAGTGGAGCTCCCTCTGCTGGGCAGGCAGTATATAGTGTATAGTATATAGTGTATAGTAGTAGTATATAGTGGAGCTCCCTCTGCTGGGCAGGCAGTAGTAGTATATAGTGGAGCTACCTCTGCTGGGCAGGCAGTATATAGTGTATAGTGTATAGTAGTAGTATATAGTGGAGCTCCCTCTGTTGGGCAGGCAGTATATAGTGTATAGTATATAGTGTATAGTAGTAGTATATAGTGGAGCTCCCTCTGCTGGGCAGGCAGTAGTAGTATATAGTGGAGCTCCCTCTGTTGGGCAGGCAGTAGTAGTATATAGTGGAGCTCCCTCTGCTGGGCAGGCAGTAGTAGTATATAGCGGAGCTCTCTCTGCTGGGCAGGCAGTAGTAGTATATAGTGGAGCTACCTCTGCTGGGCAGGCAGTAGTAGTATATAGTGGAGCTACCTCTGCTGGGCAGGCAGTAGTAGTATATAGTGGAGCTCCCTCTGCTGGGCAGGCAGTAGTAGTATATAGTGGAGCTACCTCTGCTGGGCAGGCAGTAGTAGTATATAGCGGAGCTCTCTCTGCTGGGCAGGCAGTAGTAGTATATAGTGGAGCTACCTCTGCTGGGCAGGCAGTATATAGTGTATAGTATATAGTGTATAGTAGTAGTATATAGTGGAGCTCCCTCTGCTGGGCAGGCAGTAGTAGTATATAGTGGAGCTCTCTCTGCTGGGCAGGCAGTAGTAGTATATAGTGGAGCTACCTCTGCTGGGCAGGCAGTATATAGTGTATAGTATATAGTGTATAGTATATAGTGTATAGTATATAGTGTATAGTAGTAGTATATAGTGGAGCTCCCTCTGTTGGGCAGGCAGTAGTAGTATATAGTGGAGCTCCCTCTGTTGGGCAGGCAGTAGTAGTATATAGTGGAGCTCCCTCTGCTGGGCAGGCAGTATATAGTGTATAGTGTATAGTATATAGTGTATAGTAGTAGTATATAGTGGAGCTCCCTCTGCTGGGCAGGCAGTAGTAGTATATAGTGGAGCTCTCTCTGCTGGGCAGGCAGTATATAGTGTATAGTAGTAGTATATAGTGGAGCTCCCTCTGTTGGGCAGGCGTAGTAGTATATAGTGGAGCTCTCTCTGCTGGGCAGGCAGTAGTAGTATATAGCGGAGCTCCCTCTGCTGGGCAGGCAGTAGTAGTATATAGCGGAGCTACCTCTGCTGGGCAGGCATTAGTAGTATATAGTGGAGCTACCTCTGCTGGGCAGGCAGTATATAGTGTATAGTATATAGTGTATAGTAGTAGTATATAGTGGAGCTCCCTCTGTTGGGCAGGCAGTAGTAGTATATAGTGGAGCTCCCTCTGTTGGGCAGGCAGTAGTAGTATATAGTGGAGCTCCCTCTGCTGGGCAGACAGTAGTAGTATATAGTGGAGCTCTCTCTGCTGGGCAGGCAGTATATAGTGTATAGTGTATAGTAGTAGTATATAGTGGAGCTCCCTCTGCTGGGCAGGCAGTAGTAGTATATAGTGGAGCTCCCTCTGTTGGGCAGGCAGTAGTAGTATATAGTGGAGCTCCCTCTGTTGGGCAGGCAGTATATAGTGTATAGTGTATAGTATATAGTGTATAGTAGTAGTATATAGTGGAGCTCCCTCTGTTGGGCAGGCAGTAGTAGTATATAGTGGAGCTCCCTCTGTTGGGCAGGCAGTATATAGTGTATAGTGTATAGTAGTAGTATATAGTGGAGCTCCCTCTGCTGGGCAGGCAGTATATAGTGTATAGTGTATAGTATATAGTGTATAGTAGTAGTATATAGTGGAGCTCCCTCTGTTGGGCAGGCAGTAGTAGTATATAGTGGAGCTCCCTCTGTTGGGCAGGCAGTATATAGTGTATAGTGTATAGTAGTAGTATATAGTGGAGCTCCCTCTGCTGGGCAGACAGTAGTAGTATATAGTGGAGCTCTCTCTGCTGGGCAGGCAGTATATAGTGTATAGTGTATAGTAGTAGTATATAGTGGAGCTCCCTCTGCTGGGCAGGCAGTAGTAGTATATAGTGGAGCTCCCTCTGTTGGGCAGGCAGTAGTAGTATATAGTGGAGCTCCCTCTGTTGGGCAGGCAGTATATAGTGTATAGTGTATAGTATATAGTGTATAGTAGTAGTATATAGTGGAGCTCCCTCTGTTGGGCAGGCAGTAGTAGTATATAGTGGAGCTCCCTCTGCTGGGCAGGCAGTATATAGTGTATAGTGTATAGTAGTAGTATATAGTGGAGCTCCCTCTGCTGGGCAGGCAGTATATAGTGTATAGTGTATAGTAGTAGTATATAGTGGAGCTCTCTCTGCTGGGCAGGCAGTATATAGTGTATAGTGTATAGTAGTAGTATATAGTGGAGCTCCCTCTGTTGGGCAGGCAGTATATAGTGTATAGTGTATAGTATATAGTGTATAGTAGTAGTATATAGTGGAGCTCCCTCTGTTGGGCAGGCAGTAGTAGTATATAGTGGAGCTCCCTCTGTTGGGCAGGCAGTATATAGTGTATAGTGTATAGTAGTAGTATATAGTGGAGCTCCCTCTGCTGGGCAGACAGTAGTAGTATATAGTGGAGCTCTCTCTGCTGGGCAGGCAGTATATAGTGTATAGTGTATAGTAGTAGTATATAGTGGAGCTCCCTCTGCTGGGCAGGCAGTAGTAGTATATAGTGGAGCTCCCTCTGTTGGGCAGGCAGTAGTAGTATATAGTGGAGCTCCCTCTGTTGGGCAGGCAGTATATAGTGTATAGTGTATAGTATATAGTGTATAGTAGTAGTATATAGTGGAGCTCCCTCTGTTGGGCAGGCAGTAGTAGTATATAGTGGAGCTCCCTCTGCTGGGCAGGCAGTATATAGTGTATAGTGTATAGTAGTAGTATATAGTGGAGCTCCCTCTGCTGGGCAGGCAGTATATAGTGTATAGTGTATAGTAGTAGTATATAGTGGAGCTCTCTCTGCTGGGCAGGCAGTATATAGTGTATAGTGTATAGTAGTAGTATATAGTGGAGCTCCCTCTGTTGGGCAGGCAGTAGTAGTATATAGTGGAGCTCCCTCTGCTGGGCAGACAGTAGTAGTATATAGTGGAGCTCTCTCTGCTCGGCAGGCAGTATATAGTGTATAGTGTATAGTAGTAGTATATAGTGGAGCTCCCTCTGCTGGGCAGGCAGTATATAGTGTATAGTAGTAGTATATAGTGGAGCTCCCTCTGCTGGGCAGGCAGTATATAGTGTATAGTGTATAGTAGTAGTATATAGTGGAGCTCTCTCTGCTGGGCAGGCAGTATATAGTGTATAGTGTATAGTAGTAGTATATAGTGGAGCTCTCTCTGCTGGGCAGGCAGTATATAGTGTATAGTGTATAGTAGTAGTATATAGTGGAGCTCTCTCTGCTGGGCAGGCAGTATATAGTGTATAGTAGTAGTATATAGTGGAGCTCCCTCTGCTGGGCAGACAGTAGTAGTATATAGTGGAGCTCTCTCTGCTGGGCAGGCAGTATATAGTGTATAGTGTATAGTAGTAGTATATAGTGGAGCTCCCTCTGCTGGGCAGGCAGTAGTAGTATATAGTGGAGCTCCCTCTGCTGGGCAGACAGTAGTAGTATATAGTGGAGCTCTCTCTGCTGGGCAGGCAGTATATAGTGTATAGTAGCAGTATATAGTGGCGCTCCCTCTGCTGGGCAGGCAGTATATAGCAGTGCTCTTTGTCCTGTACCTGATTGCCACTAACCTATTAACCCCTGTGCTGCTGGTGACTGATTATTATTAGTATTACTGATGGGGAGGTTTTATTGTATTTTGTCTCTGTGTTTCCTCTGACTCCCTGTAATCTCTGCTGTAAACCACTAGTGTCCAGATCACGTTCCTCCTCTCTGCCCCTCTATACTCCGGCGAGTGTTCCATGTCTGTGTCCTCCGTGGCCGCCTCTTGTTATGGTGCTCTCTCACCCCTGTGTCTTGTCTCTCGCAGCCTTCTACACTGCGGCACCTCTTACCTCCGCCGGGATCCTGCCGGTCATGCAGTCTCTGTGTCCCGATGGCCAGAGAGATGAGTATGGATTCCTGCAGTACACCAACTCCACGTGAGTAGCGACAATCCTGTGACGCGTTCTCACCTTCCCTGTCACAGACACTTTATTTCCTGGAATTGTTCCTATTTTCAGAAAGTTGAGAAATTTCCAAAAATATCCTTTCTCTTTACGATACAGACCTCCGTATAATAAGAGGTTCAGATACCGCAGCTCAGCAGACTGTATCACACATCATAGACTTGCCGTGCTTGATAGGACTGGATACACAGCTCATCACACTGTATCACACATTATAGAATTAGATACACAGCTCAGCAGACTGTATCACACATGATAGAATTAAATACACAGCTCAGCAGACTGTATCACACATGATAGAATTAGATACACAGCTCAGCAGACTGTATCACACATGATAGAATTAGATACACAGCTCAGCAGACTGTATCACACATGATAGAATTAGATACACAGCTCAGCAGACTGTATCACACATGATAGAATTAGATACACAGCTCAGCAGACTGTATCACACATGATAGAATTAGATACCGCAGCTCAGCAGACTGTATCACACATGATAGAATTAGATACCGCAGCTCAGCAGACTGTATCACACATGATAGAATTAGATACCGCAGCTCAGCAGACTGTATCACACATGATAGAATTAGATACACAGCTCAGCAGACTGTATCACACATGATAGAATTAGATACCGCAGCTCAGCAGACTGTATCACACATGATAGAATTAGATACACAGCTCAGCAGACTGTATCACACATGATAGAATTAGATACACAGCTCAGCAGACTGTATCACACATGATAGAATTAGATACCGCAGCTCAGCAGACTGTATCACACATGATAGAATTAGATACCGCAGCTCAGCAGACTGTATCACACATGATAGAATTAGATACACAGCTCAGCAGACTGTATCACACATGATAGAATTAGATACACAGCTCAGCAGACTGTATCACACATGATAGAATTAGATACACAGCTCAGCAGACTGTATCACACATGATAGAATTAGATACACAGCTCAGCAGACTGTATCACACATGATAGAATTAGATACACAGCTCAGCAGACTGTATCACACATCATAGACTTGCCGTGCTTGATAGGACTGGATACACAGCTCAACAGACTGTATCACACATGATAGAATTAGATACAGTACCTCTGCAGACAGTATCACATGTTAAGATTAGATACATCACCTCAGCCGACAGTATCATTTGATAGGATTAGATACAGCCCCTCAGCAGACGGTATCACACATGATAGACTTCTCACACACTATAGGATTAGATACAGCGTTTCAGCAGACAGTATCACATATGATAGGATTAGATACTCAGCTCAGTAGACAGTTTAACCCATCATAGACTTAGATACACCAGTTCAGTAAACTGTATCACACGTCACAGACTTGTCACACATGATAGTGTCTGCTGAGCTGCTGTATCTAATTCTATCATGTGTGATACAGTCTGTTGAACTTCGTGTCTAATCTGATCATGTGTGACAAGTCTATGATGTGTGATAGTGTCTGTTGAGCTGTGTATCTAATTCTGTCACACATCATAGACTTGTCACACATGATCAGATTAGATACAAAGCTCAACAGACTGTATCACACATGATAGGATTAGATTCAGTACCTCTGCAGACAGTATCACATGTTAGTATTAGAAACAGCACCTCAGCCGACAGTATCACACATGGTAGGATTAGATACAGCATCTCAGCAGATGGTATCACACATGATAGGATTAGATACTCAGCTCAGTAGACAGTTTAACACATCATAGACTTAGATACACCAGTTCAGTAAACTGTATCACACGTCACAGACTTGTCACACATGATTGACTTAGATATAGTAGCTTGGCAGACTGTATCACACATAACTGGCATAGATATACCTGCTCAGCACACAATATCATACTTCATAGCCTTAGATACAATGGCTTAACAGACCATATCACATCTGTTAGGACTATAAACATGATAGGTTTAGATACACATCTCTGCAGACAGTATCACAAATGATTGAATAAGATGCATCAACTAAACAGGCAATATAACGTGATGGATGGGCTTAGATACACAGCATCACAATAGGATTAGATGCAGCAGCTCAGCAGACAAAATGACAGTGATAGTTTTAGATACATTAGCTCTGCAGACAGTATCTAACATGAAAGGATTAGATACACATGCTCAACAGACAGTATCACACATGACTGAATAAGATACATCAACTTAACAGACAGTATAACACATGATAGGCTTAGATACCCAGTATTACACTTGATAGGATTACATACAGTGGCTCAGCAGACACAATGACACTGATAGTGTTAGATACACTAGTTCTGCAGACAGTATCACACATGATAGGCTTAGATACCCAGTATTACACTTGATAGGATTACATACAGTGGCTCAGCAGACACAATGACACTGATAGTGTTAGATACACTGGTTCTGCAGACAGTATCACACATGATAGGCTTAGATACCCAGTATTACACTTGATAGGATTACATACAGCGGCTCAGCAGACACAATGACAGTGATAGTGTTAGATACACTAGTTCTGCAGACCGTATCACACATGATAGGGTTAGATACCCAGTATTACACTTGATAGGATTACATACAGCGGCTCAGCAGACACAATGACACTGATAGTGTTAGATACACTAGTTCTGCAGACAGTATCACACATGATAAGCTTAGATACCCAGTATTACACTTGATAGGATTACATACAGCGGCTCAGCAGACACAATGACACTGATAGTGTTAGATACACTAGTTCTGCAGACAGTATCACACATGATAGGCTTAGATACCCAGTATTACACTTGATAGGATTACATACAGCGGCTCAGCAGACACAATGACACTGATAGTGTTAGATACACTAGTTCTGCAGACAGTATCACACATGATAGGCTTAGATACCCAGTATTACACTTGATAGGATTACATACAGCGGCTCAGCAGACACAATGACACTGATAGTGTTAGATACACTAGTTCTGCAGACAGTATCACACATGATAGGGTTAGATACCCAGTATTACACTTGATAGGATTACATACAGCGGCTCAGCAGACACAATGACAGTGATAGTGTTAGATACACTAGTTCTGCAGACAGTATCACACATGATAGGCTTAGATACCCAGTATTACACTTGATAGGATTACATACAGCGGCTCAGCAGACACAATGACACTGATAGTGTTAGATACACTAGTTCTGCAGACAGTATCACACATGATAGGCTTAGATACCCAGTATTACACTTGATAGGATTACATACAGCGGCTCAGCAGACACAATGACACTGATAGTGTTAGATACACTGGTTCTGCAGACAGTATCACACATGATAGGGTTAGATACCCAGTATTACACTTGATAGGATTACATACAGCGGCTCAGCAGACACAATGACAGTGATAGTGTTAGATACACTAGTTCTGCAGACAGTATCACACATGATAGGCTTAGATACCCAGTATTACACTTGATAGGATTACATACAGCGGCTCAGCAGACACAATGACACTGATAGTGTTAGATACACTAGTTCTGCAGACAGTATCACACATGATAGGCTTAGATACCCAGTATTACACTTGATAGGATTACATACAGCGGCTCAGCAGACACAATGACACTGATAGTGTTAGATACACTGGTTCTGCAGACAGTATCACACATGATAGGCTTAGATACCCAGTATTACACTTGATAGGATTACATACAGCGGCTCAGCAGACACAATGACAGTGATAGTGTTAGATACACTGGTTCTGCAGACAGTATCACACATGATAGGGTTAGATACCCAGTATTACACTTGATAGGATTACATACAGCGGCTCAGCAGACACAATGACAGTGATAGTGTTAGATACACTAGTTCTGCAGACAGTATCACACATGATAGGCTTAGATACCCAGTATTACACTTGATAGGATTATATACAGCGGCTCAGCAGACACAATGACAGTGATAGTGTTAGATACACTGGTTCTGCAGACAGTATCACACATGATAGGGTTAGATACCCAGTATTACACTTGATAGGATTACATACAGCGGCTCAGCAGACACAATGACAGTGATAGTGTTAGATACACTGGTTCTGCAGACAGTATCACACATGATAGGCTTAGATACCCAGTATTACACTTGATAGGATTACATACAGCGGCTCAGCAGACACAATGACAGTGATAGTGTTAGATACACTAGTTCTGCAGACAGTATCACACATGATAGGCTTAGATACCCAGTATTACACTTGATAGGATTATATACAGCGGCTCAGCAGACACAATGACAGTGATAGTGTTAGATACACTGGTTCTGCAGACAGTATCACACATGATAGGGTTAGATACCCAGTATTACACTTGATAGGATTACATACAGCGGCTCAGCAGACACAATGACACTGATAGTGTTAGATACACTGGTTCTGCAGACAGTATCACACATGATAGGCTTAGATACCCAGTATTACACTTGATAGGATTACATACAGCGGCTCAGCAGACACAATGACACTGATAGTGTTAGATACACTAGTTCTGCAGACAGTATCACACATGATAGGGTTAGATACCCAGTATTACACTTGATAGGATTACATACAGCGGCTCAGCAGACACAATGACAGTGATAGTGTTAGATACACTGGTTCTGCAGACAGTATCACACATGATAGGGTTAGATACCCAGTATTACACTTGATAGGATTACATACAGCGGCTCAGCAGACACAATGACAGTGATAGTGTTAGATACACTGGTTCTGCAGACAGTATCACACATGATAGGCTTAGATACCCAGTATTACACTTGATAGGATTACATACAGCGGCTCAGCAGACACAATGACACTGATAGTGTTAGATACACTAGTTCTGCAGACAGTATCACACATGATAGGGTTAGATACCCAGTATTACACTTGATAGGATTACATACAGCGGCTCAGCAGACACAATGACACTGATAGTGTTAGATACACTAGTTCTGCAGACAGTATCACACATGATAGGCTTAGATACCCAGTATTACACTTGATAGGATTACATACAGTGGCTCAGCAGACACAATGACACTGATAGTGTTAGATACACTGGTTCTGCAGACAGTATCACACATGATAGGCTTAGATACCCAGTATTACACTTGATAGGATTACATACAGCGGCTCAGCAGACACAATGACAGTGATAGTGTTAGATACACTAGTTCTGCAGACAGTATCACACATGATAGGCTTAGATACCCAGTATTACACTTGATAGGATTACATACAGTGGCTCAGCAGACACAATGACACTGATAGTGTTAGATACACTGGTTCTGCAGACAGTATCACACATGATAGGCTTAGATACCCAGTATTACACTTGATAGGATTACATACAGCGGCTCAGCAGACACAATGACACTGATAGTGTTAGATACACTAGTTCTGCAGACAGTATCACACATGATAGGCTTAGATACCCAGTATTACACTTGATAGGATTACATACAGCGGCTCAGCAGACACAATGACACTGATAGTGTTAGATACACTAGTTCTGCAGACAGTATCACACATGATAGGGTTAGATACCCAGTATTACACTTGATAGGATTACATACAGCGGCTCAGCAGACACAATGACACTGATAGTGTTAGATACACTAGTTCTGCAGACAGTATCACACATGATAGGCTTAGATACCCAGTATTACACTTGATAGGATTACATACAGCGGCTCAGCAGACACAATGACACTGATAGTGTTAGATACACTAGTTCTGCAGACAGTATCACACATGATAGGCTTAGATACCCAGTATTACACTTGATAGGATTACATACAGTGGCTCAGCAGACACAATGACACTGATAGTGTTAGATACACTGGTTCTGCAGACAGTATCACACATGATAGGCTTAGATACCCAGTATTACACTTGATAGGATTACATACAGCGGCTCAGCAGACACAATGACAGTGATAGTGTTAGATACACTAGTTCTGCAGACAGTATCACACATGATAGGCTTAGATACCCAGTATTACACTTGATAGGATTACATACAGTGGCTCAGCAGACACAATGACACTGATAGTGTTAGATACACTGGTTCTGCAGACAGTATCACACATGATAGGCTTAGATACCCAGTATTACACTTGATAGGATTACATACAGCGGCTCAGCAGACACAATGACAGTGATAGTGTTAGATACACTAGTTCTGCAGACAGTATCACACATGATAGGCTTAGATACCCAGTATTACACTTGATAGGATTACATACAGCGGCTCAGCAGACACAATGACACTGATAGTGTTAGATACACTAGTTCTGCAGACAGTATCACACATGATAGGCTTAGATACCCAGTATTACACTTGATAGGATTACATACAGCGGCTCAGCAGACACAATGACAGTGATAGTGTTAGATACACTAGTTCTGCAGACAGTATCACACATGATAGGGTTAGATACCCAGTATTACACTTGATAGGATTACATACAGCGGCTCAGCAGACACAATGACACTGATAGTGTTAGATACACTAGTTCTGCAGACAGTATCACACATGATAGGCTTAGATACCCAGTATTACACTTGATAGGATTACATACAGCGGCTCAGCAGACACAATGACAGTGATAGTGTTAGATACACTAGTTCTGCAGACAGTATCACACATGATAGGGTTACATACCCAGTATTACACTTGATAGGATTACATACAGCGGCTCAGCAGACACAATGACAGTGATAGTGTTAGATACACTAGTTCTGCAGACAGTATCACACATGATAGGCTTAGATACCCAGTATTACACTTGATAGGATTACATACAGCGGCTCAGCAGACACAATGACAGTGATAGTGTTAGATACACTAGTTCTGCAGACAGTATCACACATGATAGGGTTAGATACCCAGTATTACACTTGATAGGATTACATACAGCGGCTCAGCAGACACAATGACACTGATAGTGTTAGATACACTGGTTCTGCAGACAGTATCACACATGATAGGGTTAGATACCCAGTATTACACTTGATAGGATTACATACAGCGGCTCAGCAGACACAATGACAGTGATAGTGTTAGATACACTGGTTCTGCAGACAGTATCACACATGATAGGCTTAGATACCCAGTATTACACTTGATAGGATTACATACAGCGGCTCAGCAGACACAATGACACTGATAGTGTTAGATACACTAGTTCTGCAGACAGTATCACACATGATAGGCTTAGATACCCAGTATTACACTTGATAGGATTACATACAGCGGCTCAGCAGACACAATGACACTGATAGTGTTAGATACACTAGTTCTGCAGACAGTATCACACATGATAGGCTTAGATACCCAGTATTACACTTGATAGGATTACATACAGCGGCTCAGCAGACACAATGACAGTGATAGTGTTAGATACACTAGTTCTGCAGACAGTATCACACATGATAGGCTTAGATACCCAGTATTACACTTGATAGGATTACATACAGCGGCTCAGCAGACACAATGACACTGATAGTGTTAGATACACTAGTTCTGCAGACAGTATCACACATGATAGGCTTAGATACCCAGTATTACACTTGATAGGATTACATACAGCGGCTCAGCAGACACAATGACAGTGATAGTGTTAGATACACTAGTTCTGCAGACAGTATCACACATGATAGGCTTAGATACCCAGTATTACACTTGATAGGATTACATACAGCGACTCAGCAGACACAATGACACTGATAGTGTTAGATACACTGGTTCTGCAGACAGTATCACACATGATAGGCTTAGATACCCAGTATTACACTTGATAGGATTACATACAGCGGCTCAGCAGACACAATGACACTGATAGTGTTAGATACACTAGTTCTGCAGACAGTATCACACATGATAGGGTTAGATACCCAGTATTACACTTGATAGGATTACATACAGCGGCTCAGCAGACACAATGACAGTGATAGTGTTAGATACACTGGTTCTGCAGACAGTATCACACATGATAGGGTTAGATACCCAGTATTACACTTGATAGGATTACATACAGCGGCTCAGCAGACACAATGACAGTGATAGTGTTAGATACACTGGTTCTGCAGACAGTATCACACATGATAGGCTTAGATACCCAGTATTACACTTGATAGGATTACATACAGCGGCTCAGCAGACACAATGACAGTGATAGTGTTAGATACACTGGTTCTGCAGACAGTATCACACATGATAGGGTTAGATACCCAGTATTACACTTGATAAGATTACATACAGCGGCTCAGCAGACACAATGACACTGATAGTGTTAGATACACTAGTTCTGCAGACAGTATCACACATGATAGGGTTAGATACCCAGTATTACACTTGATAGGATTACATACAGCGGCTCAGCAGACACAATGACAGTGATAGTGTTAGATACACTGGTTCTGCAGACAGTATCACACATGATAGGGTTAGATACCCAGTATTACACTTGATAGGATTACATACAGCGGCTCAGCAGACACAATGACAGTGATAGTGTTAGATACACTAGTTCTGCAGACAGTATCACACATGATAGGCTTAGATACCCAGTATTACACTTGATAGGATTACATACAGTGGCTCAGCAGACACAATGACACTGATAGTGTTAGATACACTGGTTCTGCAGACAGTATCACACATGATAGGCTTAGATACCCAGTATTACACTTGATAGGATTATATACAGCGGCTCAGCAGACACAATGACAGTGATAGTGTTAGATACACTGGTTCTGCAGACAGTATCACACATGATAGGGTTAGATACCCAGTATTACACTTGATAGGATTACATACAGCGGCTCAGCAGACACAATGACACTGATAGTGTTAGATACACTGGTTCTGCAGACAGTATCACACATGATAGGCTTAGATACCCAGTATTACACTTGATAGGATTACATACAGCGGCTCAGCAGACACAATGACACTGATAGTGTTAGATACACTAGTTCTGCAGACAGTATCACACATGATAGGGTTAGATACCCAGTATTACACTTGATAGGATTACATACAGCGGCTCAGCAGACACAATGACAGTGATAGTGTTAGATACACTGGTTCTGCAGACAGTATCACACATGATAGGGTTAGATACCCAGTATTACACTTGATAGGATTACATACAGCGGCTCAGCAGACACAATGACAGTGATAGTGTTAGATACACTGGTTCTGCAGACAGTATCACACATGATAGGCTTAGATACCCAGTATTACACTTGATAGGATTACATACAGCGGCTCAGCAGACACAATGACACTGATAGTGTTAGATACACTAGTTCTGCAGACAGTATCACACATGATAGGGTTAGATACCCAGTATTACACTTGATAGGATTACATACAGCGGCTCAGCAGACACAATGACACTGATAGTGTTAGATACACTAGTTCTGCAGACAGTATCACACATGATAGGCTTAGATACCCAGTATTACACTTGATAGGATTACATACAGTGGCTCAGCAGACACAATGACACTGATAGTGTTAGATACACTGGTTCTGCAGACAGTATCACACATGATAGGCTTAGATACCCAGTATTACACTTGATAGGATTACATACAGCGGCTCAGCAGACACAATGACAGTGATAGTGTTAGATACACTAGTTCTGCAGACAGTATCACACATGATAGGCTTAGATACCCAGTATTACACTTGATAGGATTACATACAGTGGCTCAGCAGACACAATGACACTGATAGTGTTAGATACACTGGTTCTGCAGACAGTATCACACATGATAGGCTTAGATACCCAGTATTACACTTGATAGGATTACATACAGCGGCTCAGCAGACACAATGACACTGATAGTGTTAGATACACTAGTTCTGCAGACAGTATCACACATGATAGGCTTAGATACCCAGTATTACACTTGATAGGATTACATACAGCGGCTCAGCAGACACAATGACACTGATAGTGTTAGATACACTAGTTCTGCAGACAGTATCACACATGATAGGGTTAGATACCCAGTATTACACTTGATAGGATTACATACAGCGGCTCAGCAGACACAATGACACTGATAGTGTTAGATACACTAGTTCTGCAGACAGTATCACACATGATAGGCTTAGATACCCAGTATTACACTTGATAGGATTACATACAGCGGCTCAGCAGACACAATGACAGTGATAGTGTTAGATACACTAGTTCTGCAGACAGTATCACACATGATAGGGTTAGATACCCAGTATTACACTTGATAGGATTACATACAGCGGCTCAGCAGACACAATGACACTGATAGTGTTAGATACACTAGTTCTGCAGACAGTATCACACATGATAGGCTTAGATACCCAGTATTACACTTGATAGGATTACATACAGCGGCTCAGCAGACACAATGACACTGATAGTGTTAGATACACTAGTTCTGCAGACAGTATCACACATGATAGGGTTACATACCCAGTATTACACTTGATAGGATTACATACAGCGGCTCAGCAGACACAATGACAGTGATAGTGTTAGATACACTAGTTCTGCAGACAGTATCACACATGATAGGCTTAGATACCCAGTATTACACTTGATAGGATTACATACAGCGGCTCAGCAGACACAATGACAGTGATAGTGTTAGATACACTAGTTCTGCAGACAGTATCACACATGATAGGGTTAGATACCCAGTATTACACTTGATAGGATTACATACAGCGGCTCAGCAGACACAATGACACTGATAGTGTTAGATACACTGGTTCTGCAGACAGTATCACACATGATAGGGTTAGATACCCAGTATTACACTTGATAGGATTACATACAGCGGCTCAGCAGACACAATGACAGTGATAGTGTTAGATACACTGGTTCTGCAGACAGTATCACACATGATAGGCTTAGATACCCAGTATTACACTTGATAGGATTACATACAGCGGCTCAGCAGACACAATGACACTGATAGTGTTAGATACACTAGTTCTGCAGACAGTATCACACATGATAGGCTTAGATACCCAGTATTACACTTGATAGGATTACATACAGCGGCTCAGCAGACACAATGACACTGATAGTGTTAGATACACTAGTTCTGCAGACAGTATCACACATGATAGGCTTAGATACCCAGTATTACACTTGATAGGATTACATACAGCGGCTCAGCAGACACAATGACAGTGATAGTGTTAGATACACTAGTTCTGCAGACAGTATCACACATGATAGGCTTAGATACCCAGTATTACACTTGATAGGATTACATACAGCGGCTCAGCAGACACAATGACACTGATAGTGTTAGATACACTAGTTCTGCAGACAGTATCACACATGATAGGCTTAGATACCCAGTATTACACTTGATAGGATTACATACAGCGGCTCAGCAGACACAATGACAGTGATAGTGTTAGATACACTAGTTCTGCAGACAGTATCACACATGATAGGCTTAGATACCCAGTATTACACTTGATAGGATTACATACAGCGACTCAGCAGACACAATGACACTGATAGTGTTAGATACACTGGTTCTGCAGACAGTATCACACATGATAGGCTTAGATACCCAGTATTACACTTGATAGGATTACATACAGCGGCTCAGCAGACACAATGACACTGATAGTGTTAGATACACTAGTTCTGCAGACAGTATCACACATGATAGGGTTAGATACCCAGTATTACACTTGATAGGATTACATACAGCGGCTCAGCAGACACAATGACAGTGATAGTGTTAGATACACTGGTTCTGCAGACAGTATCACACATGATAGGGTTAGATACCCAGTATTACACTTGATAGGATTACATACAGCGGCTCAGCAGACACAATGACAGTGATAGTGTTAGATACACTGGTTCTGCAGACAGTATCACACATGATAGGCTTAGATACCCAGTATTACACTTGATAGGATTACATACAGCGGCTCAGCAGACACAATGACAGTGATAGTGTTAGATACACTGGTTCTGCAGACAGTATCACACATGATAGGGTTAGATACCCAGTATTACACTTGATAAGATTACATACAGCGGCTCAGCAGACACAATGACACTGATAGTGTTAGATACACTAGTTCTGCAGACAGTATCACACATGATAGGGTTAGATACCCAGTATTACACTTGATAGGATTACATACAGCGGCTCAGCAGACACAATGACAGTGATAGTGTTAGATACACTGGTTCTGCAGACAGTATCACACATGATAGGGTTAGATACCCAGTATTACACTTGATAGGATTACATACAGCGGCTCAGCAGACACAATGACAGTGATAGTGTTAGATACACTAGTTCTGCAGACAGTATCACACATGATAGGCTTAGATACCCAGTATTACACTTGATAGGATTACATACAGTGGCTCAGCAGACACAATGACACTGATAGTGTTAGATACACTGGTTCTGCAGACAGTATCACACATGATAGGCTTAGATACCCAGTATTACACTTGATAGGATTACATACAGCGGCTCAGCAGACACAATGACACTGATAGTGTTAGATACACTAGTTCTGCAGACAGTATCACACATGATAGGCTTAGATACCCAGTATTACACTTGATAGGATTACATACAGCGGCTCAGCAGACACAATGACACTGATAGTGTTAGATACACTAGTTCTGCAGACAGTATCACACATGATAGGGTTAGATACCCAGTATTACACTTGATAGGATTACATACAGCGGCTCAGCAGACACAATGACACTGATAGTGTTAGATACACTAGTTCTGCAGACAGTATCACACATGATAGGCTTAGATACCCAGTATTACACTTGATAGGATTACATACAGCGGCTCAGCAGACACAATGACAGTGATAGTGTTAGATACACTAGTTCTGCAGACAGTATCACACATGATAGGGTTAGATACCCAGTATTACACTTGATAGGATTACATACAGCGGCTCAGCAGACACAATGACACTGATAGTGTTAGATACGCTGGTTCTGCAGACAGTATCACACATGATAGTGTTAGATACACTGGTTCTGCAGACAATATCACACAGGACAAATACATTGGAGTCTTGTTGTGCTGCCCAGTACAAGTGCAGTATATAAGCTATATATTAACCCTATGGTGTCTGTCTCTCTGCAGGGTCACGCAGCTCCTGGACCGGCTGACAGAAGTGGTGGAGAACAGTAACCTGTTCGATACAGACCGGCCGGGGCTGGAGGAAGAGCTGGAGTCTCTGAAGAATCACCTGGAGTCTCTGAGCAGTGACCACAGCTCCCTGGAGAACCATTTCCACCGCCAGTCAGGTACAGGGTCTGACACATGAGCACCTGCAGACTCCAGCTGGTCAGCCCCAGCCAGGCTCAGTCCCTGACATACGCATCTGCAGTTGTGTAGACCTCTCAGGTTGCGTCTGCAGTTTCCTCCACCTTTCTTGTGTCCTGAAATAGGAGTACGGCATGATATAGAGAATGTTACAGAACACAGCGATCCCTCTGGAACAAATACTGTGAGCCTGTGTTTTCTGCTTTCTCTGCTGCAGGATTTACATTGGATTCAGTAGTGAAAAACAAGACTGACTTCCGGGAATTCCTCCAGTCCAATCTCTCCTTGCCCAGTAATGTGGTTGATCTACTTGCCGGCTCCAGTATAAATCTGCAAGAGGTGAGTGTAGGGCTCCATGCACACATGTGCTTTGTCAGTGTGCTAGCCATGTTTTCAACAGATAGTTGACCCATTCCTTGTTATAGCCCCATACACACAAATATGTATTATCATAAGCCCAGAGGCAAAACACAGGACAGGCCCTATTGTGGTTCGGGCTCATTCACTGAAATGTATGGGGCTGTGGCGGTCACGGACAGTACATGGATACCATTTTCTTATGGACCCATACATACCCACATTCCTGTGCATGTAGCCTAAAGTATTGTATGATGCAGACATTCATACATTTGACAAGATCAACACACTCTAAAATACTCTGTGCTGCTGGGAGACTCTCTTCCTTTTTCTATGTATGTGAATGCCTACTTGTCCCAATTTCCCTCCTTGTATCATGACATTACCTCTATCACATGTCGCCCTGTCTTACATTTGTCTCCTCAGGTTTACCGCTTGCTCTTTAACTCTCCTCACTTGTCGACTGAAGATCTGCCAGCCAAGAGCCCCTGGGACGCAGCCATGTCAGCAGGACAAATCTTCAATCTCCATGTGAGTGTCCTCTGCTGCTGCTCCAGGAAATATACCACCAGTTATAAAGCTGGCCATTAACTTGACTTCCTCTTACACATGCATCCTTGACTCAACTGTGTGTACATGTATTTTCAGTAGGGAGAGGGAAATAAGCTGCCTTTGACACCTCTAGCTATAGCTAAATAATAATAATAACCTAATTTATATAGCGCCAACATATTCCGTAGCACTTTACAACTCAGAGGACACATGAGACATTACAATGTGACAAAGAAATAAACATATCAAACAATAGGAGTGAGGGCCCTGCTCACAAGAGCTTACGTTCTAGAGGGGATAGGGGGACACAAGAGCTTACATTCTATGAGGAGATAGGGGGACACAAGAGGTCAGAGGGCTTGTTTGCTACCATGGTCCAGCCATCTTTTAATAGAAAAGGTTGTGTAACTGAAGCTGTATGAGACGTCACCAGCCGGTATCTGTGAATAAACATATACTAAGTGTAAGGAGTGCAGGGTAACTTCTAGACGGAGGGGCCGGATCTGAGGAACAGAGGAGGACGGATAAAAGGTGTTATTGTTCTCCACCTCCTCACACTACACTGTGATCAGGGCACGTGATAAGCCTGACCATACAGATGTGATTTTAGGGCAGTTTTGAAGCTGCTGTATTTGGGGATTAATCGGATTGTCTGGGGTAAAGCATCCCAGAGCATCGGTGCAGCTCGAGAAAAGTCTTGGATTCGGGGAGTGAGATGATCGGATAACAGAGGATGTAAGGCTAAGGTCATTGGCAGAACGGAGAGGACAGTTAGGGCAGTAGACAGTGACGAGAGAGGAGATATAGGGGGGCTCAGCGCTATGGATGGATTTGTGGGTCAGTGTGATAATTTTATATTGTATTCTGTGATGGATGGGCAACCAATACAGCGACTGACACAAGGTAGATGCGTCTGTGTACCGGAGTGACAGAAAGAGGAGTCTGGCGGCCGCATTCAGGACAGATTGTAGTGGGGAGAGTTTAGTAAGAGGAAGCCCAATTAGAAGAGAATTGCAATAGTGAAGACGAGAGAGAATCAGAGCGACAATGAGGGGTCAGAGCGACAATGAGGGGTCACAGCGACAATATATCGTTTGAGAACAAAGGATTGGGTATATTGAAATTCAACATGCTGACCCTTCTTCTGATATCTGCCCTTAGGGGAGAGTTGGGGCACCACCATAGACATTAGATGGTTGGCAGGTTCCCCCAAATCAGTGGGTTGGGCTGAGATTCATCTAATGTGTACAAGGTGGTCCAAAGGTATACCTCAGTATGGTTGGAGCGGGGTCATGATCACATGGATATGGTAATGAGGCATCCAACCGAAAAGCTGAAAGGTCGCTAAAGACTTTTGTCTAGAGGCTTTTCCCTTTCATCAGTGATTTGCGTCCTGTGGCTCTTCAGCTGTTGTGAAACTACAGCAACCAGCATGCCATGATAATCCAGGGCACTCTCTCTACTGAGAACACATACACACTTGGCTAAGTTGGGTGTGCATGCATATGGGGGGTTGGGAGGAATATCTAAAGTGTAGGACCATCCAAGCTGGACAGAGGACCCCTCCAGGCTGGGACCCATTTTAACCCTATTTTCGCCGGGGTCGCACTTCCCATAGCATTATATTAAGCAATTGCTCATAATCCAGTTTCCAAACTGATTATTGTGGATTGTTACTCTGCTTGTCATGTGTGTAGGGCAACATCCTAGGCAAATGGAAATCATTCCAGGAAGGGTTAATTCACAAGGCACTGCAAGATCCTCTGAAAAGTGGGCACAGACTGGCTCTTCTGAGGCTCCTGACCCTGGCGCTCGGCCTTGCCATCCCCAATACATCATCGGATAGCTACGATCCTCAGGCCATGGTGAAGGAGTTGGAGGTACAACTTATGTTCTGTCCGGGGTGACTACGTATGATGTGAAGTCTCTCTGCACTGTATTGAGGAGCGTCCTTCCTTCTTTTCAGGAAATCCTCTTCACTCCGAAAGAGCTGGAGTCTCTGACCTGTGAGGGGAGTCTGGATCAGCTCGGAAGTATCCTTGGAGTACCTGAAGCCAAACGGCCCCTGCTGATCTCCTATAAGAACATTGTATGTGCTGGCAGTGAGCCCGCTCGTATGGAACGCTTTCAAGAATTGGCAGGGGAACTGAAGGAAGAAGTGGACATACGCAAAACTGTCAGCCGTGTAAGTGACCCTAATTACGCCCACTTTTATAGGCAGCCACACTGCGATCATAGTAAACCACTCATATACCGACGCTTCTTAATGATCTACACCTGTGAGCTCTGATATCTTAAACCCGTGGCTCTCCAGCTGTTGTGAAACTACAACTCCCAGCATGCTGGCTGTCAGGGCACGCTGGGAGTCGTAGTTTTACAATAGCAGGAGAGACACAGATTGAAGATCAGTGACCTTTTGACTGCAGCCAGAGATTCACATAGTAAAGTTTATACCGCTCTCTGTTTGGAGGGGTCTATAATTCTGCTCAGCATGATGAGTAGAATGCTATATCTTCAGTGAAGACTGGCACAAGCAGAGTAGTAGATTGCCGCAGCCAGTGTTTTATAACTATCATTTCAGCTTCGTCTCGATGAGGTAAACGCCACTGAAACACAGCACCGACTGCGCTCGCTACTGGATGATCTGCTGCAAGTTGAGAAAATCCTAAAAGACGTGGATATACTTTCCGCATTGGCCAAGTTGTTACCCAAAGGAGCCTGTGCCAGCAAAACCAACCCAATACCAGTTAACTCCACCAGCTGGAACTTCAATACCACCAGTAACACCAACTCCACCGGAGAAGGGGAAGAGGGAAAAGTCCAGGAGAGCGAGGCAGATGAAGAAAACCCGCGAAGCCAGTTCTCAGCCTTCGTTCAGCTCTGGGCCGGCCTGCAGCCCATCCTCTGTGGCATCAACCGGTCAGTGCCAAATCAATAGGATGTGCATGAAATTCTAGATGGTTCTGCATGCTCCATGGTAATGTGCTCATCACTGCCCATGCAAAGCATTTACAAATGGTTTAACCCTGTGATCCTCCCGTCTCACTGGTTTACTTTCCTGGCACAGAACAGATTGTCATGCAAAGTGTAGTTGTATCTATCAGAATACATAAGGGGATTGATGTAAATGTATCTTGTATTCATAGGAAAGGAGATAAATGTCCGATCCTGTGGATAGAGGATAAATTTATATAGGCGAAAAACCCCTTTAAGAAATGGTCTAACCACTTATATGTAAGCAATGAGCTCTGCTCGACCACTGATCTATTCAGACACCTCCTTACCACAGTCATGTGGGCTCAGAACCCCCGACCATCCAATGGATAGATGTCACTTTGTAATTGGAGGTGCACAAAAAGTAACATGCACAAAAACTTTAGAAGTTTTGATCAGTGGGGGGTCCAGCTGTGAGACCCCACACCCTGCTGATCTCTGAAATGAGGGGGCACAAGTGTGTCAGCTGGGTGCTGTGGCCCTTTGTTTCTGATTGTCTCTCCTAGAAGAGTGATTGATGTGAGTGATGTATGGATCCATAGGAAGTCTATAGAGAGTCTATGAATCCGTGCACCAGGTTCAGACACTTTGAGCGCAGAGCAGGGTCACTCAGAAACTAAGAGGTAGAGCATTTATCTGAAGAACTTCTGACCCCTTATTCAGAGGGGGCTCAGCACAGCTAAAATGAATTCCTCATCCTATGTGCGATGCCATTGCAGATTTGTGAGGGTCCATCCACAATTCCCTGAACTCACTGAGACATTAGGACAAGCAGAGCCTGGTATCGCTCTCCGTGGCATCTATGTTTAGAGACAGATATATTTGCTACGACAAGAATGATTTCTTTTTTGTCCCCCCTCAAAAAAAAAAAAATCCCTCACAGCATCTAATAATTTACAAATATCCATCATTTTTCTTTCATATCGTAGATTTTACTCTCTTTTAAGCATCATTTTCTTCTGGTGTCTTTCAGGACCATTGAGCCAGAAGCCCTGAAACAGGGGAATATGAGCTCCCTGGGCTTTACCAGCAAAGAGCAGAGGAACCTGGGCCTTCTAGTGCACCTCATGACCAGCAACCCCAAAATCCTGTACTCCCCGGTGGGAACGGAAGTTGACAAAGTCATCCGCAAGGTAAGTGACCCACAATGATTTTGCCAAATAAAAAGTGCATATATAAATACAGTGCTGGCCAAAAGTATTGGCACCCCTGCAATTCTGTCAGATAATACTCAATTTCTTCCAGAAAATGATTGCAATCACAAATGCTTTGGTAATAATATCTTCATTTATTTTGCTTGCAATGAAAAAACACAAAAGAGAATGAAAAAAAAAGTCAAATCATTGATCATTTTACACAAAACTCCAAAAATGGGCCGGACAAAAGTATTGGCACCCTCAGCCTAATACTTGGTAGCACAACCTTTAGACAAAATAACTGCGAACAACCGCTTCCGGTAACCATCAATGAGTTTCTTACAATGCTCTGCTGGAATTTCTCCAGGTCCCTGAGATGTGAAGGGCGCCTTCTCCAAACTGCCATTGTGAGATCTCTCCACAGGTGTTCTATGGGATTCAGGTCTGGACTCATTGCTGCCACTTTACAAGTCTCCAGTGCTTTCTCTCAAACCATTTTCTAGTGCTTTTTGAAGTGTGTTTTGGGTCATTGTCCTGCTGGAAGACCCATGACCTCTGAGGGAGACCCAGCTTTCTCACACTGGGCCCTACATTATGCTGCAGACTTCATAATGCCATGCACACGGTCAAGCAGTCCAGTGCCAGAGGCAGCAAAGCAACCCCAAAACATCAGGGAACCTCCGCCATGTCTGACTGTAGGGACCGTGTTCTTTTCTTTGAAGGCCTCTTTTTTTTTCCCTGTAAACTCTATGTTGATGCCTTTTCCCAAAAAGGTCTACTTTTGTCTCATCTGACCAGAGAACATTCTTCCAAAAAGTTTTTGGCTTTCTCAGGTAAGTTTTGGCTTTTTTATGTCTCTGGGTCAGAAGTGGGGTCTTCCTGGGTATCCTACCATAGAGTCCCTTTTCATTCAGACGCCGACGGATAGTACGGGTTGATACTGTTGTACCCTCGGACTGCAGGGCAGCTAGAACTTGTTTGGATGTTAGTCGAGGTTCTTTAGCCACCATCCGCACAATCTTTCGTTGAAATCTCTCGTCAATTTTTCTTTTCCGTCCACATCTAGGGAGGTTAGCCACAGTGCCATGGGCTTTACACTTCTTGATGACACTGCGCACGGTAGACACAGGAACATTCAGGTCTTTGGAGATGGACTTGTAGCCTTGAGATTGCTCATGCTTCCTCACAAATTAAATGAAGATATTATTACCAAAGCATTTGTGATTGCAATCATTTTCTGGAAGAAATTGAGTATTATCTGACAGAATTGCAGGGGTGCCAATACTTTTGGCCAACACTGTATATCTATTTATCTAATATATATATATATATATATATATATATATGTATATATATATACAATGGGGAAAAAAAGTATTTAGTCAGCCACCAATTGTGCAAGTTCTCCCACTTATAAAGATGAGGCCGGCCTGTAATTGTCATCATAGGTAGACCTCAACTATGAGAGACAAAATGAGAAAACTAATCCAGAAAATCACATTGTCTGATTTTCATAGAATTTATTTGCAAATTATGGTGGAAAATAAGTATTTGGTCAATAACAAAAGTTCATCTCAATACTTTGTTCTATATCCTTTGTTGGCAATGACAGAGGTCAAACATTTTCTGTAAGTCTTCACAAGGTTGGCACACACTGTTGCTGGTATGTTGGCCCATTCCTCCATGCAGATCTCCTCTAGAGCAGGGATGTTTTGGGGCTGTCGCTGGGCAACACGGACTTTCAACTCCCTCCAAAGGTTTTCTATGGGGTTGAGATCTGGAGACTGGCTAGGCCACTCCAGGACCTTGAAATGCTTCTTACGAAGCCGCTCCTTCGTTGCCCTGGCGGTGTACTTGGGATCATTGTCATGCTGAAAGACCCAGCCACGTTTCATCTTCAATGCCCTTGCTGATGGAAGGAGGTTTGCACTCAAAATCTCACGATACATGGCCCCATTCATTCTTTCATGTACACGGATCAGTCGTCCTGGTCCCTTTGCAGAGAAACAGCCCCAATGCCTGATGTTGCCCCCCCATGCTTCACAGTAGGTATGGTGTTCTTTGGATGCAACTCAGCATTCGCTCTCCTCCAAACACCACGACTTGTGTTTCTACCAAACAGTTCTACTTTGGTTTCATCTGACCATATGACATTCTCCCAATACTCTTCTGGAACATCCAAATGCTCTCTAGCAAACTTCAGACGGACCCGGATATGTACTGGCTTAAGCCGGGGGACACGTCTGGCACTGCAGGATCTGAGTCCCTGGCGGCGTAGTGTGTTACTGACGGTAGCCTTTGTTACGTTAGTCCCAGCTTTCTGCAGGTCACTCACTAGGTCCCCCCGTGTGGTTCTGGGATTTTTGCTCACTGTTCTTGTGATCATTAGGACCCCACGGGGTGAGATCTTGCGTGGAGCCCCTGATGGAGGGAGATTATCAGTGGTCTTGTATGTCTTCCATTTTCTAATTATTGCTCCCACAGGTGATTTCTTCACACCAAGCTGCTTGCCTATTGCAGATTCAGTCTTCCCAGCCTGGTGCAGGGCTACCATTTTGTTTCTGGTCCTTCCACAGCTCTTTGGTCTTCACCATAGTGGAGTTTGGAGTGTGACTGTTTGAGGTTGTGGACAGGCGTCTTTTATACTGATAACAATGTCACACAGGAGCCATTACTACAGGTAATGAGTGGAGGACAGAGGAGCCTCTTAAAGGAGAAGTTACAGGTCTGTGACAGACAGAAATCTTGTTTGTTTGTAGGTGACCAAATACTTATTTTCTACCATAAAATAAATTCTTAAAAAATCAGACAATGTGATTTTCTGGATTAGTTTTCTCATTTTGTCTCTCATAGTTGAGGTCTACCTATGATGACAATTACAGGCCGGCCTCATCTTTATAAGTGGGAGAACTTGTACAATTGGTGGCTGACTAAATACTTTTTTTTCCCCACTGTGTGTATATATATATATATATGTTTGTGTGTGTGTGTGTGTAATTTATATATTATGTATATATGGATGGATTGTATAAAATGCTATCATGTAGGGTTGGCTCTAGATTTACGTCAGATATCAGTTACCTTGTGTCCCTGTCTACTCCACCCTCAACACCATTCTATATCGCTCCTTGACCTTACAGCAGGTCATTGGGTCATGCAGGGGATAACACAGGATTTGGGCATTCAAAAATGTTGGTTTCAAAGCAATGTAATATTAAAAAACTATTCTAGAAAATGAACAGAAGTACTAAATAAATGATGCGATGCAGTGGTTAGATAATGCCACACAAATACAGCTGTAGAGACTCCTGAATATAGTAGATAATGCGCACAGCGCCCTATCATGTCCATATAGTTACTGCCACTTAATGCCCATATAAATAGATTTATTCAGTAGCCATATAAACTTCTGCTCACAGTAGTGCTATATAGTGCCGTGTAAATATGGCTGCACTTATAAATAGTCCCATGTCCTATAAATAGTCCTTGTCCCTTTATGTCGTGCCTGGATGTTTACCTGACCTCTACCAGCCTTTGGTTAATACACTGACAGACAAAAGGGCTGAGGACACTTCTCTGAATTTAGCGGCCACTTTACCAACCTTGTTTATTTGCACAAGTTCAAGTCGCGGATATAGAAAAATGAAACCGAGACGTACATGATTATTAATATAAGCATGCCTCCCACCCATCTCGGATTCAGCGGGACAGTCCTGGATTGTGGGTGCTGTCCCAGACGACAGGAGGTAAATCCCAACTTCAACTACTCTGCATTCTGATACAGTGGTGAAGAATTCACCATTTGGCCCCTGCTTCTTGCTCCCAGTGTGGTGTCCCTGAAGTCAGGGCAGGACTGCGGGGCAACAGAGCGAAGTGAGCATTATGGTTTTATTTTGATGGTTTGATGCATTATACTGTGGGGACACCAGGAGGAGGACGTTATAAGGTGGGGACACTAGGAGGAGGACGTTATAAGGTGGGGGCACATCCAGGGGGACATTATAAGGTGGGGCTATAATAAGGTGGCGACATATTCAGGAGGACATTATAATGTTGGGGCATAATAAGGACAGCATTATACCATTTCAAGGGGACATTATATTGTGTCATCAGAGGTACTATGGGGCATTATACTGTGTGGGGGCACAAAGGGATATGGATTGGAATAGGCAGAGCAAAATTACTATACAAAAATTTGCTGTTGCACACTATGTGTGCTGCACATTTTGTGCCTCTTGCAGTGCTTTGAAGGTGTGAGGTATGATATCAGTAGTATTGATGATGTTTTGTATGATCTGTATGTGGCCGCTAGTCAGATCAATAGGAGCTATATATAGCTGTATACAGATCGCCATCTAGTGGCAGAAACCTAGATTGAATCTTGAGCATTTTGACAAGATACAGTATGTTTTATGCTGCAAGCATTGTCCTGTTCCCTTATAGGCCAATGAGACATTTGCATTTGTGGGTAACGTGACACAATACGCCAGGATGTGGATGAACATCTCAGCAGAGATCCGCAGTCTGCTGGAGGATGGGATGCTGCAGCAACGTATCCAGCGCCTGCAGGAGGTGAGTGACAGAACATCTTGTCGGGTCCAGGACACGTCTGTTCCATTTCTGTACTAATGATGTAGAAACAAGACATAACAAGATCAGACAGGCAGGTGCGATCACTCCTTGCCCAAGGAGTTTGTTTAGACGTCCTCAGCATCTGTCGCTGACACGTTTTGAAGGACCTTTGGCACTCGTCTCTCGTCTTCTGTCATTTTGACTCTCACGCTGTCTGATCTAATTTCTCACAGGTTACCAGCTATCTTCAGACACTTCCTGAGTTCCAGAATGGCTCAGACAGTGAACTGCTCCGCAGGGTCCTCAGCTCCAACTTCACAGCCCTGAATGTCAGCACTTTACTGCAACAGCTGGACACCATTGACAATGCAGCATGTGGATGGACGCGCTTTATGTCTAAGGTGGGAGAAGGGTCACAATATGGAGTCTTATGTCCACCTCTTGCAGTTTGTGTAGGATTATTAGCTTTGGTTCTTTTTGTCTATAGGTCAGTGTAGACATCTTCAAGGGGTTCCCCAATGAGGACAGCATAGTGAACTACACCCTGAACCAGGCATATCAGGACAATGTTACAGTGTTTGCCAGTAAGTTTGTACAGTGTATACTGTAACTAAGTGATGGCCTGTTGACTACCCCATTTTGTCCCTGTTGTTTCTTTGCTTTCTTTTTTGTGATGTCTTCGCAATTGCAACTGGAGCCTGATGGTTCACGGACCTGCAGACTTTCTGGTGACATAAGTGAACAGCTTTACATCTTAGCGGCTGCCATGTAATACTGCAAGGGAAGCCATGGCTTTCCCTGGTGAAATCAATGGTTTGTAGGAAAGTTTATCAGAAGTGGAGTTTATCCTTAAATTCCCAGTCTGAAGGATTCCATAATAATCTGTTTTGTAGGTGTCATCTTCCAAACCAAACCAGATGGCTCCCTCCCACCGCATGTCATGTACAAGATCAGACAAAATTCCAGTTTTACGGAAAAAACTAATGAAATCCGTCGGGCCTACTGGAGACCGGGACCCAACACTGGAGGTCGCTTCTACTTCTTGTACGGCTTTGTGTGGATACAAGGTGATTGTCTTCTTATACAGAATATTAGTATGATAATGAACAGTTCCTGACAATTCCCCACCATTATCAAGATCTCTGCTTACAAACAGTGATAGGCTGGCATTCCTACGCCATTCTCAATCAGTTCCCCAGATGGCACGACATTTACCTGAATTATTAAGAGGCTCCAACCTCTTAATATTTCTGGCTCATTCCCATGCACCAGAATTGAAATTTATGTCAGATCAGGGACTGTTGTAGATTTCTCACACAAGTTGTCTATCATGATTTATAATAACTTCATAAGGTCCAGGCATCCCCGGTCCGCCTTGGTCCCCACTTTCGTAAAGTGTGTCAAGCAGGATGCAGAACCAACAATGTGGCATACTTTTGGGCAAAAAAGGGCTGAAAACTAGAGTATATGGGTTAGTAAATTCCCCTCATCCTCTTGTAAACTGTAACAAGCCATGCAGCTGTGTGTGTCAGACCCGCTCATGATAGATTTTCATCTCGGTAAACAAGAATGTTTCCCTTCAATGACAGCAAGTAGAAATCTTGCAAATGGAGATAAACTGAAGTAGAAAAATCAGAACTTCTCATTATACAATAATATCATCTATATATAAGCAGGAACATGTCAGCTGTAATTTCTGGCACCAATTTTCGCTACAGATATGATGGAGAGAGCCATAATTAATACCATTGTGGGCCATGATGTGGTGGAACCTGGAAACTATGTGCAGATGTTTCCATATCCGTGTTACACACGTGACGAGTAAGCATGTTTTTAATTGAATACATATTATATTAATATTATATACTGTATTAGGGTCACATTTTTGGAGCGTAACTTTATTGCTTTAATTATGTGACTGCAGCTTCCTGTTTGTGATCGAGCACATGATGCCGCTGTGTATGGTCATCTCATGGGTGTATTCTGTGGCCATGATGATCCAGCACATTGTCGCCGAGAAGGAGCATCGCCTGAAAGAGGTAATAAAAGTTAAATGTGTCCTACGAGATTATATAAATAAAGTTCAGTGAAAAGCGCACAGAGTATGTTTCATAATTCATGATGGGCCCTAATGTTATAAATGGCCTAAGATGTGTAAAACAAGCAATGGTGGCCTTACTGGTTTCAACAACAAATCAGATATAAGCGCTATATTTTATCTTCATTGGTTGCAGGGAGTCATTTTGTGCATTGACAGTCTTGATACATGAGGCCTATTATGTGATGCCTCTGGATGTGTGTTGTGCGTCTTCCCTTGGCTGCAGTGACATTCATCTCTAACAGCGTGAATTGTCCTCTTGTGTGCCCCAGGTGATGAAGATGATGGGTCTGAACAATGCGGTGCACTGGGTGGCCTGGTTTATTACAGGCTTTGTTCAGCTCTCTATCTCTGTGACCGCTCTCACCGGCATCCTGAAGTACGGCCAAGTCCTCATGCACAGCAATGTGTTCATCATCTGGCTCTTCCTCTCCATCTACGCTGTGGCCACCATCATGTTTTGGTGAGTATCACTGAAGTGGAGGTTAATAGGCGAGTAACACATTTAGCGTAAGCAGCTGCCGTCATCTTTGTTGACTACTTATTCAGAGGGAAAGATCCATATAGAGGATCATCTAGATAGCTTGTACATGGCACAGGGTTTGTAATGACATAGCTATTACGTACGTATATTGCTGCATTGTTTCTGAAATGTACTTACCCCTATAATTTGCCTTTGTTGCAGCTTTCTAGTGTCAGTACTTTACTCCAAGGCTAAGTTGGCCTCTGCCTGTGGTGGAATCATCTACTTCCTCAGCTACGTTCCCTATATGTACGTAGCTATCAGGGAAGAAGTAGCACACGATAAGATCACAGCCTTCGAGAAGTGCATCGCTGTAAGTACTCCATCAGGTTGTCTTTTGTCTTTATCCTACACGTCCTCTGAACAATTTTGTTGTCATGTGGTTACGTCGTGACACTTTTCACAGCGTGACCTCATTCACTATCATTAGGTGCAATATAGTAGCGTGAAGTGCAATCTTTGCTTGAAGTCATCCTGTTTCTTGTTCTACACCTCTACAGTCGCTCATGTCTACAACCGCCTTTGGCCTTGGTTCCAAGTACTTTGCACTGTACGAGGTGGCAGGGGTCGGAATCCAGTGGAAAACATTCAGTCAGTCCCCGGTGGAAGGAGACGACTTCAACCTAATGCTGTCTATGATGATGCTGATAATTGATGCAGTAGTGTACGGCATTTTGACCTGGTACATTGAAGCCGTTCATCCAGGTAATGTCATGTTCGTGGTCAGGAGGGGGCAGCAGAGAAATAAACACTAGCGAAGTTGTTGCCTTACATTCAGACATGGTAGGTGTGCAGTGTAGATTCTGCACTACAAACCTGCAGCAAATCACATACATATATATATATATATATATATATATACACATATAGAGATTTCACCTCACTTTATAGGGTCAAAATCCACCATGATTCTGCAACACAATATACAGTAAAATCCACATGTAGCATATGCAGATTTTGCTGGAAGTACCTTAGGGCCTATAAAACATACTGGGAGGAATTTACTATTCCCTCCAAACCATAAAACTGGCGTAGATGGTAATAGTTATGGCACATCTTTAACACATGGGCCTTTTTTGAAACAAAGATGTGTCATTTCCCACTTTCTGCAACCCACTCACCACTTTTTAAGGAAGTGAGGGAGGCAAAGACCTCAGCAGCTGGGGTGGATGACTCGGCCAACAAATTTACTTTTATTCACACCAGAAAGAAATCTGTCTTAAATTATATAAGGAATCTACACCAGTTCTTAACAGGCGTAGATTTCTATTTTGGCACATGGGAGTGCATCTGAATTATTAAGTGGTTGGAGCCTTTTGATAATTCAGGCACAGTCAGGGACATTTGGGTACAGAACACCAGTCGTAATAAATTCTGCCCACTGTTGCCCAAGTGGAAGTCTTAGACCTTTCTATACAGATAAGTAAAACGCTTTCTGTTCTAGGTATGTATGGACTTCCCCGCCCCTGGTATTTTCCCTTCCAACGATCCTATTGGCTTGGGAGTGGACGTATAGAGACCTGGGAGTGGTCTTGGCCATGGTCCCGGCCAACTCGACTAAGCATCATGGAAGAAGACCAAGCCTGTGCCATGGAGAGTCGCAGACTAGGTATGCTTTGTCCTAACTGGATTGTTTTAATGCAGTAAAATGGTTAAAACCAACATAAACTTTTTATTTTCCATTTTTGACCCTGCTAGAGGAGACGCGTGGCATAGAAGAGGAGCCCAATCATCTCCCGCTGGTTGTTTGTATTGACAAGCTTACTAAAATCTACAAGACTGGTAAAAAGCTGGCACTGAACAAACTGAGCTTAAACTTACACGAGAACCAGGTGGTATCTTTCCTTGGGCATAACGGAGCAGGAAAAACCACCACCATGTAAGTCTTATACTTAACACATAACACAAGCAGGTTTTACTGCAGAATCACTGAGGATTTACATCAGGATTTGAGGTAGATTTCTTCCACCCCATCTGGACTCACCTAATACTCTCTACCATACAGGTCCATCCTCACCGGGCTGTTTCCACCAACCTCCGGTTCAGCCACCATCTATGGACATGATATTCGTACAGAGATGAATGAGATTCGGAAAAGCTTGGGGATGTGTCCTCAACACAATGTGCTCTTTGATAAGCTGACGGTAGAAGAGCATCTCTGGTTCTACTCCCGACTGAAGGGCATGGCTGAGGAGGCAATACGCAAGGAGATGGACAAGTACGTGCTGAGAAAACCCTCACCATATTTTTACATGATATCACTTGGACTGTAGAGACTGCAGAGAATAAATCTTTTGTCTCACAACTAAATTGCAAAATCCTAAATCTAAGAGGATTTTTTGCATTTTGAATTCATTGGTGGACATAGCAAACTGCAGGAATAGCTACTGCCACTAGGAGGTGGTCATTACGCCAAAATGCTACCTGTAGCTCCTACACAGGCTGTACTCCTCCTGCAGACGCTGAGCTTGGTACACAAGTAGCAAGAGCAAGCACATGTCCACCTCCTAGTGGCATGGCAGCAGTTGTACCCACAGCCTTCTGTGTCCCCCAATGACATGAGCGAAAAATAGAGCTGACAAGCTACACCTAGATCCTCTGCATGTTTACATCCCATCAGGATACAGGCTGCCATTATACTGCCTGATGTCTGCAATTGTAAGCTGCGTTTACAGGAAAGACAATTCTAGTGGCAATTTTTCTTTGATGGGATGAATTGTAGGTCTGGCTGCCTTAGGTGCAGGCGTCTCCTTTAAAATTAAAAACAAATTAGTCCAAGATCACACGTGACATATTGTCCACTGCTGAAGTATACACCATGGATTCCTAAGGGAGAAAAAATCTGCAACACATACTTGGGCAGATGCATTAAGACTGGCATATGGTACGCCAGTCCTAATAAAGGGAACAACTGGTGCGGCCTCTCTCTAAATCAGTCAGACGTCCCTGCGCCAGAATAGAAATCTACGCCAGTTAGAAAATGGTGTAGATTTTCTTAATAACTCACACCAGAACACTGCCGTGAGTTATAATGAATCTGTCAGACTGAGATGTCCCCGCCCTGCCCTACTCCACTCACTGTCATACAATGTGCCAAGCGAGGCATGGATGGGGCCTTGCACCACAATAGCATCCCTAATAGAAAACTGGTATAGTGGGATTGACAAATTCCCCCTATGGAGTGAATTTATGTGGGTAATTTATGGAGATGCACTTAATACGTGTTTTAAATGCAGAATTTCACCATAGACTTCAATGTTATTGGAAATTCCACTGATATGCCACAAACTTCTCAATAGTATTTCTGCAGCGGAAAACACACATTTTAGTGCTGATTTCATGACATATTTTTTTTAAATATGTATCCACCTTTGCCGAAAAAGAGGAGGGTTGTCTCTTTATGTTTCCCAGCTCAAAGCAATGCCCCAGCAGGCCTCTATGACGGATACACCATACTATTCTATTTCCTTCTTAGTCCCCGGTGGAGATGTTTAGAATGGTTTTCTATGAGTCACTTTTACTTGTGTAATTGTTGTTGTGACGTTGATGTCAAGTGATCGCTGAGACTTGTTTAAGGGTTCAATAATTCAGAACATAATGGAAGATCTGACAGGTCATTGAGATTTATCTGTAGCTTTGCTGTATCAGTAGATTAGAAGGATATTGACATTGTGGTTGGGGAAATTCATCCATTGGATGTCTGCCATCTGCCACATCCTAATCCTGAATCTCCTAGGCCTCATGCACATGACCGTAGTAGATTTACAGTCCGCAAATACCGATCCGCAATCCACACATAAACATGTCCACATATGATTCCTTACACTGGTCTGTATCACAAATGCGGACAAATATAGGACATGCTTCATAATCTTAGACCCCTTCTACAGCCCGGACACACGTCTGCGCATGTGTGTATGGGCCCATAGAAATGTATGTCCGCACTTTTATCTGAAATTGCTGACCCACAATTGGGGATAAAATTACGGTCGTGTATTCAGGTTTGTACATGCAGTTTTTGAAGCCAATACCAGGGGTGGATTGTCAAAAAAAAAGATCTGGTATCAGTTATACATTCTCTTCCCAACACTGCTTGCAAAAACCTGAATATGTAAAATGATGCCTTATAATGGTGGCGGATCTATTATCTAATCCACTGTCACCTATGCTTCCATATAATCGTGAGGCCTAGAATTCAATATCTGTAGGCCTGATTTTATTTATATCCTCTCATCTTCAGGATGATTGAAGACTTGGAGTTATCTAATAAACGGCACTCTTTGGTCCAAACCCTGTCCGGAGGAATGAAAAGGAAGCTGTCTGTGGCGATCGCTTTTGTAGGTGGCTCCAAAGCTGTAATATTAGATGAGCCAACAGCTGGCGTTGACCCCTATGCAAGACGGGCTATATGGGATCTTATTCTGAAGTACAAACAAGGTAAGACCCTCCGGAGCTCTTCACTTCTTCACTTTATACTTCTTCTGGGGCCTACAATGGAAACTATTAAACATTCACCATTCCATAGGCCGCACGATACTTCTGTCCACCCATCACATGGATGAAGCCGATCTTCTAGGAGACCGTATTGCTATTATTTCTCATGGGAAGCTGAAATGTTGCGGCTCTCCGCTGTTTCTGAAGAGTACCTATGGAGACGGCTACAAGTTAACAGTGGTGAAAAAGCAGAGTAGCCCAGGTTGGTAGCAGATGGGGCCTCAAACATGGGTGTTGTCCATAGGAAAGGGGAAGAGGGTTCTGTAAGTAGAATATTTATATTATTATCTGTTATGTCTTCCTTTACCCATCTCTTTAGACATCAGCTCCACCTCCTGTATCAGCCCCTGTTCAGAACCACGAGTGTCTCAGTTCATTAAGAAATACGTGGCCTCCTGTCTTCTGGTGTCTGACACAAACACCGAGCTCTCGTACATTCTCCCCAGCGAGTCCGTCAGGAAGGGCTGCTTTGAGCGTCTCTTCCAGGTACCTGATCTATAAGTGGACCGTCTTAGATGTTCACATCTGAGCCTTCTATCAGACATGTTGTCCAATGTATACCTCCGATGGAAGGCTTCAATGTAAGCCACTGTATAGACGTATAGGGACTCCAACTGACTCCAAAAATTTTTTTTAATGTGCAGTATACATTTTTTGAAGGATGCCTCTGGATGGAAAAGCTTCAATGACTACACTTTTCTATACTGTTATAAAATATACCAATGTATTCCAGCCTGATGGGTGAATGGAGCCCTGTGTATAGGTTTAATATTTACTCTAGAAGATTTGTCAATGTATGGCTTAAAGGGGTTTACTGGGACTTGTATATTGATGGCTTATCCTTAGGGAGGGCCATTGATATGTGCTCAGCAGGGGTCTGACGCCCAGGAAACCCACCACTTACCTGTGTGAAGATGCTGCGGCACTCAGAATTGCTGCAGCCTCTTCTCTGTGCCAATGATGTCTAGCTCATATTCGGGGGTCCTGGGTGTCAGACCACCACCGATCAGATATCAATTAGTCCCAGAAAACCACTTGAAACACAATTTATATCAAAACAGCCTAAAAACATAACCAATCACAATCCAGCTTTCATTTGTATTCTGCTCTTGAAAAATGAAAGATGCATTGTGATTGGTTGCTATGGGCAACTGAGAAAGTTTTGCTTTTAGACCATTTTAATAAATGTTCCCCAATGTGAACAGAGCCTTTCTGTGGTATGGTAGCAGTAAGTGCCTTGGGGTAGATTTTGGCACTTGATGATCACAATGCACTTTCCTCTGGCACTACCAGCACTCACGTACTACTCTCTTCTATGGTACTGTCCTTTAAGTGTTTCTAATGTTGTGCCTGTTGCACTGCTAGCACCTGGAGCAGAGCCTTACGGATCTAGACTTAACCAGCTTCGGCCTGATGGACACAACCTTGGAAGAAGTTTTCCTCAAGGTGTCCGAAGAAGACCAGTCTCTTGAAAACAGCGATGCAGGTTTGTCTCAGAATATAAATCCGACATGAAAGATGGGTTGATGCCCTCAGAATGCTTAATCACAACTTCTTACCTTGTAGATATGAAGGAGTCCAAGAAAGACACCTTGAGGCCTGTCATTCAACCCGATACTGGCACTGACCCCTCATCCTTGACCGATCCAGAAGATAAACCTGAGGTGGAACTCAACAACTTTGCATCAGGAATTCACCCGGGATTGTCTCCAGGATCTCTGCGATCTGGTTCATCATCTTCTGTGGGCTCTGTGAGAGGAGAGGAAGGTGGAGCATACGCAGAGTTCTACGGTGACTACTCGCCATTGTTCGATACCTCACAGGATGCAGAGAACCTAAGCCTGCATGGTAAGTGGATACAAAAATCAACACTCGTATCATCATATCGTCAGTGAATGCAGAAGAAAGAACTTAGTTTGGTGTTTTATTCTACAGCTCTGATGATCATCTTGTGTTTTCTTGATGTGCAGATCCAGAGGCGGAGGAGGAGGAGGTCATGGACGGCCAAGGCAGCTACAAGCTGGAAGGATCCTGGCTGAAGTTACGGCAGTTCCATGGACTGATTGTAAAACGTTTCCACTGTGCTAAGAGGAACACCAAAGCCCTCTTCTCCCAAATCCTGCTCCCCGCATTCTTCGTATGTGTTGCCATGACTGTGGCATTGTCAGTGCCCGAGATTGGTATGTGCCAGTTCTGTATCTCTGCTTACTCTACCAAAATCTAATATGGCGTATACAAAGTCCATCCTTAAAGGGGTATTCCGGGACTTTGTAATTGATGAGCTATTCAAGATCCTTGGGGTCCGACATCCAGGACTGCCGCAGATCAGTTCTTTGAAGTATTGCTGAGCACCGCACAGACCAAGTGACATCACGTTCATCAGTCACATGGCCTGATTGGAGCTCAGTCCCATTCAAGTGAATGGGCCGAGCTGTGATACCAAGCACAGTTCCTATGATTTGGAAATCACTGAAGAGGCTGCAGTGCTCACTCAAACAATGCAGCCTCTTCAAATAGGTGTCCAGGTGTCGAACCTCTGCTGATCTTTAATTGGTGACCCGTCCTAAGGATAGATCACCAATTATTTAGCCTGGAAAACCCATTTAAGGTGACGGGAAATGGCTGTGCATCTAATGTGTATGGGGCTGTCCTGACTTCCCCAGTGGCAGATATTTGCAGAATGAAAGGTCAGACTGATGGATTTCAACATGCCTAATGTTCTTGTTCTCTGGGAGATAAGGTGCAGTTTGGCAGTGGAGTACTCCCCCTCTTCCTATTGAAGACACATGCATGCTTAGCTGAACACAGTGTATAGGTGTATATGGTGGTCAGGAGGAATAGCTGTCAACCATACAAGTGTTTGACCAACATCTGTCTAAAGTGTATGGCCAGTTTTCTAGCTACTGCAATCTGATAATAATATACCAGTCTGGGGAAGGGTAGAGATTTCCTTATAGACTCTCTGCAGACTGTATTCTGAAAATAGTCGTAGACAGTCTGTTAATGCTTTGGACATACCCTATATTATAGAAGTGTTATGTGTGCCGTTGCCTTATATATTCTAGAAAGGAGCACTAAGCACGAGCTTCATTATAAGTGTCATTCTCACCTTTTCCATTAGCATCGTCCTTGGATCTTTAGTCTCAGTGATTATTCTAGGCTGTGGATTAATCCATCTTCATGTATGGTGTAGACAGGCACCTGCATTATTAATGTGTCTGCAGGATTTCTGCTAATTATTGTGTCTCTCCGTCAGGTGATCTCCCGCCGCTGATCTTGTCCCCCTCTCAGTACCACAACTACACTCAGCCTAAGGGTAACTTTGTACCTTACGCTAATGAAGAGCAGCCGGAGTACAGGTAAGGTGCACGCCACGTCCATTAAAACTGAGGGGATGTGCATAGCAACCAGATTCTATTCATCATTCTCATAGTACAATGAGTTATTCATCTGTTCAACCAGCTTTCAAGGTTGTGGCCATCCATGGTAAAAGTGGAAGGAGATGATAGCAGTCTGTATATTCTGGGGCTAGTGTGGCCATAGATATCACAAACCTTATCAGGCAGTGAACGCTATATCACATCACATACAGACTCTACATGACCAGTCTGTGTGTATACTGTATCTAGTGTGTCGTCTCTTGTTCTTCCAGGCTGAAACTGTCCCCAGATGCCAGTCCTCAGATGCTTGTTAACACATTCTACCTACCTTCTGGTATCGGGGCTACCTGTGTTCTGAAGACGGCCTTTAATAGCACCTTGGACCAGCTGGTGCAATCCCTCAATCTTAATAGTAATGAGTCCAAGATGCTGGCGGCCCAGTACTTTGATGCCATGTGCGTGGATTCTTTTACTCAGGGGCTACCGCTGTCCAACTTTGTGCCACCTCCACCCTCTCCGGCCCCTTCAGAGTACCCAACAGAGGAAGACCTTGCTCATCTGTGGAATGCCACTACTTATTCACCACCCTCTGTACCTGGTAAGAATATCTATGTATTTTAAGACCACCGGATTAAATATGAGAGATAACCTACAGAAACTCCTCTCACTGTCATAAAAAGAGGCGAGTAGGGGGAAGAAAGAGGGAAGTGGGGCTTCTTTGGAACGGAAGAGGCCTGTGTGCCAAAAATGCACCACAACTCTTCCCATATACTTCCCATATATAGTGGGAATAGTATATCCTCCAACTGTTCTGGATTAATTAGTTTTCCCCTAGTTTTCTGGCCTTATTAAGTGTAAAATCCATTTCACTAGTGTTACAAGGGATTTTTGTCCTTTGTCTGCCATCCAGCAGAAGACATCACCACCACCCCTTCTCTACCCCGCCGTATCCATGAGCCAGTCAGGTGCACATGTTCCATGCAAGGAACCGGCTTCTCCTGCCCAAGTGGGGTTGGTGGTCACCCTCCACAGATGAAGGTTGTCACTGGGGACATCATGGTGGACATCAGTGGCCGGAACGTAAGCGAATATCTGCTGTATACCTCAGATCGATTCAGACTACACAGGTGAGTCACCGTGCACCAATGTCATTGGTTTCCTTGGATTAAAAATATCTTACAGGTGTCTTCCAATTATCACAGGTATGGGGCAGTGACATTTGGAAATGTGCAAAAATCTATCCCAGCATCCTTTGGGACAAAGGCACCCCCTATGTTACGGAAGATTGCAGTTCGACACACAGCACAGGTTTGTTTATTTTACAATATCTAAGGCACCTGACAACCAAGCTCTGACAACCTTGACTATCTGACAACCAATTTCTTATTTTAGGCATTTTATAACAATAAAGGATACCACAGCATGCCCACATATCTCAATGCACTGAATAATGCCATCCTGCGGTCCAACTTACCAGCATCCAAGGGAAACCGCGCCGCGTATGGTATCACCGTCACCAATCATCCGATGAACAAGACCAGCGCCAGCCTGTCCTTGGACTATCTGTATGTATTTGGTAGCTGTCCATATGTACTGGTGAAGGTTATCGTCCTGTCTTCTATCATCTCACAAACTCCATTTGTCTGTGTTTAGGTTACAAGGTACAGATGTGGTGATCGCCATATTCATCATCGTTGCAATGTCCTTTGTTCCTGCGAGTTTTGTTGTGTTCCTCGTAGCAGAGAAATCAACAAAGGCAAAGCACCTGCAGTTTGTCAGCGGCTGCAACCCGGTCATCTACTGGTTGGCCAATTATGTTTGGGACATGGTAGGTGGAAGTTGGCCAGATGCGTTGGCTACCACAACCAGTATCAAAAATTGTTATCAACCCAGATTTCTACATAACATATATAGATTTGACTTTATTTAACCTTACCCCAATACTCAGGGCTACCCCCTGCCTATATATTTTCTATGGGTAGACCAGAGTCCACACGTTGCCGACTATTTCTGCCATGGGTTTTGCTTTACGCATTTAAATAGTGAAATCTGCTGTGAAAATCTACATCTAGTCTGCAGTATATAAAACATGATGTGGATTGTAATGTTAGCATTATATATAGATGGGGTTTTATAAACCCCGCCAAAGTGTCTGGTACTATTAATGGCCACACTGCAAATTGGTGTCAATTATGCCAAGTATGAATGTGGCTCTAACAGGCTCTTTCAGTGGATTTCCTAACATACTAACATAGATGTTTTTATTACACCAGCAGCCATATTATTTGGATAAGAATATAACTACTATAATACTGCTCCTATGTACAAGAATATAACTACTATAATACTACTCCTATGTACAAGAATATAACTACTATAATACTGCACCTATGTACAAGAATATAACTACTATAATACTGCCCCCTATGTACAAGAATATAACTACTATAATACTACTCCTATGTACAAGAATATAACTACTATAATACTACTCCTATGTACAAGAATATAACTACTATAATACTGCTCCTATGTACAAGAATATAACTACTATAATACTGCTCCTATGTACAAGAATATAACTACTATAATACTGCCTCCTATGTACAAGAATATAACTACTATAATACTGCTCCTATGTACAAGAATATAACTACTATAATACTACTCCTATGTACAAGAATATAACTACTATAATACTACCTCCTATGTACAAGAATATAACTACTATAATACTGCCCCCTATGTACAAGAATATAACTACTATAATACTGCCCCCTATGTACAAGAATATAACTACTATAATACTACTCCTATGTACAAGAATATAACTACTATAATACTACTCATATGTACAAGAATATAACTACTATAATACTGCTCCTATATACAAGAATATAACTACTATAATACTACCTCCTATGTACAAGAATATAACTACTATAATACTGCTCCTATATACAAGAATATAACTACTATAATACTACCTCCTATGTACAAGAATATAACTACTATAATACTGCTCCTATGTACAAGAATATAACTACTATAATACTGCCCCCTATGTACAAGAATATAACTACTATAATACTACTCCTATGTACAAGAATATAACTACTATAATACTGCTCCTATGTACAAGAATATAACTACTATAATACTACCTCCTATGTACAAGAATATAACTACTATAATACTACTCCTATGTACAAGAATATAACTACTATAATACTACCTCCTATGTACAAGAATATAACTACTATAATACTACCTGCTATGTACAAGAATATAACTACTATAATACTACCTCCTATGTACAAGAATATAACTACTATAATACTGCTCCTATGTACAAGAATATAACTACTATAATACTACTTCCTATGTACAAGAATATAACTACTATAATACTGCTCCTATGTACAAGAATATAACTACTATAATACTGCCCCTATGTACAAGAATATAACTACTATAATACTGCTCCTATGTACAAGAATATAACTACTATAATACTGCTCCTATGTACAAGAATATAACTACTATAATACTCCTATGTACAAGAATATAACTACTATAATACTGCTCCTATGTACAAGAATATAACTACTATAATACTCCCTCCTATGTACAAGAATATAACTACTATAATACTACCTCCTATGTACAAGAATATAACTACTATAATACTACTCCTATGTACAAGAATATAACTACTATAATACTGCCCCCTATGTACAAGAATATAACTACTATAATACTGCCCCCTATGTACAAGAATATAACTACTATAATACTACTCCTATGTACAAGAATATAACTACTATAATACTACTCATATGTACAAGAATATAACTACTATAATACTACTCATATGTACAAGAATATAACTACTATAATACTGCTCCTATGTACAAGAATATAACTACTATAATACTACCTCCTATGTACAAGAATATAACTACTATAATACTACTCCTATGTACAAGAATATAACTACTATAATACTACCTCCTATGTACAAGAATATAACTACTATAATACTACCTGCTATGTACAAGAATATAACTACTATAATACTACCTCCTATGTACAAGAATATAACTACTATAATACTGCTCCTATGTACAAGAATATAACTACTATAATACTACTTCCTATGTACAAGAATATAACTACTATAATACTGCTCCTATGTACAAGAATATAACTACTATAATACTCCTATGTACAAGAATATAACTACTATAATACTGCTCCTATGTACAAGAATATAACTACTATAATACTCCCTCCTATGTACAAGAATACAACTACTATAATACTACCTTCTATGTACAAGAATATAACTACTATAATACTGCTCCTATGTACAAGAATATAACTACTATAATACTACCTCCTATGTACAAGAATATAACTACTATAATACTACCTCCTATGTACAAGAATATAACTACTATAATACTACCTCCTATGTACAGGAATATAACTGCTATAATACTGCTCCTATGTACAAGAATATAACTACTATAATACTGCCCCCTATGTACAAGAATATAACTACTATAATACTGCTCCTATGTACAAGAATATAAACTACTATAATACTGTTCCTATGTACAAGAATATAACTACTATAATACTGCCCCTATGTACAAGAATATAACTACTATAATACTGCCCCTATGTACAAGAATATAACTACTATAATACTACCTCCTATGTACAAGAATATAACTACTATAATACTGCTCCTATGTACAAGAATATAAACTACTATAATACTGTTCCTATGTACAAGAATATAACTACTATAATACTGCCCCTATGTACAAGAATATAACTACTATAATACTGCCCCTATGTACAAGAATATAACTACTATAATACTGCTCCTATGTACAAGAATATAACTACTATAATACTGCTCCTATGTACAAGAATATAACTACTATAATACTGCTCCTATGTACAAGAATATAACTACTATAATACTGCTCCTTTGTACAAGAATATAACTACTATAATACTACCTCCTATGTACAAGAATATAACTACTATAATACTACCCCTATGTACAAGAATATAACTACTATAATACTCCTATGAACAAGAATATAACTACTATAATACTGCTCCTATGTACAAGAATATAACTACTATAATACTGCTCCTATGTACAAGAATATAACTACTATAATACTGCCCCTATGTACAAGAATATAACTACTATAATACTGCTCCTATGTACAAGAATATAACTACTATAATACTGCTCCTATGTACAAGAATATAACTACTATAATACTACTCCTATGTACAAGAATATAACTACTATAATACTGCTCCTATGTACAAGAATATAACTACTATAATACTACCTCCTATGTACAAGAATATAACTACTATAATACTACTCCTATGTACAAGAATATAACTACTATAATACTACCTCCTATGTACAAGAATATAACTACTATAATACTGCTCCTATGTACAAGAATATAACTACTATAATACTGCCCCCTATGTACAAGAATATAACTACTATAATACTGCTCCTATGTGCAAAAATATAACTACTATAATACTACCTCCTATGTACAAGAATATAACTACTATAATACTGCTCCTATGTACAAGAATATAACTACTATAATACTGCCCCCTATGTACAAGAATATAACTACTATAATACTGCTCCTATGTGCAAAAATATAACTACTATAATACTGTTCCTATGTACAAGAATATAACTACTATAATACTACTCCTATGTACAAGAATATAACTACTATAATACTGCTCCTATGTACAAGAATATAACTACTATAATACTGCTCCTATGTACAAGAATATAACTACTATAATACTACCTCCTATGTACAGGAATATAACTACTATAATACTGCCCCCTATGTACAAGAATATAACTACTATAATACTGCTCCTATGTACAAGAATATAACTACTATAATACTACCTCCTATATACAAGAATATAACTACTATAATACTACCTCCTATGTACAAGAATATAACTACTATAATACTACCTCCTATATACAAGAATATAACTACTATAATACTACTCCTATGTACAAGAATATAACTACTATAATACTGCTTCTATGTACAAGAATATAACTACTATAATACTGCTCCTATCTACAAGAATATAGCTACTATAATACTGCTCCTATGTACAAGAATATAACTACTATAATACTGCTCCTATGTACAAGAATATAACTACTATAATACTACTCCTATGTACAAGAATATAACTACTATAATACTACCTCCTATGTACAAGAATATAACTACTATAATACTACTCCTATGTACAAGAATATAACTACTATAATACTACCTCCTATGTACAAGAATATAACTACTATAATACTGCTCCTATGTACAAGAATATAACTACTATAATACTGCCCCCTATGTACAAGAATATAACTACTATAATACTACTCCTATGTACAAGAATATAACTACTATAATACTGCTCCTATGTGCAAAAATATAACTACTATAATACTGTTCCTATGTACAAGAATATAACTACTATAATACTACTCCTATGTACAAGAATATAACTACTATAATACTGCTCCTATGTACAAGAATATAACTACTATAATACTCCATCCTATGTACAAGAATATAACTACTATAATACTACCTCCTATGTACAAGAATATAACTACTATAATACTGCTCCTATGTACAAGAATATAACTACTATAATACTGCCCCCTATGTACAAGAATATAACTACTATAATACTACCTCCTATGTACAAGAATATAACTACTATAATACTGCTCCTATGTACAAGAATATAACTACTATAATACTGCTCCTATGTACAAGAATATAACTACTATAATACTGCTCCTATGTACAAGAATATAACTACTATAATACTGCCCCCTATGTACAAGAATATAACTACTATAATACTACTCCTATGTACAAGAATATAACTACTATAATACTGCTTCTATGTACAAGAATATAACTACTATAATACTGCTCCTATCTACCAGAATATAACTACTATAATACTGCCCCCTATGTACAAGAATATAACTACTATAATACTGCTCCTATGTACAAGAATATAACTACTATAATACTGCTCCTATGTACAAGAATATAACTACTATAATACTACTCCTATGTACAAGAATATAACTACTATAATACTGCTCCTATGTACAAGAATATAACTACTATAATACTACTCCTATGTACAAGAATATAACTACTATAATACTACCCCCCTATGTACAAGAATATAACTACTATAATACTGCTCCTATGTGTGAGAATATAACTACTATAATACTGCTCCTATGTGTGAGATTATAACTACTGTAATGCTGCCCCATATAGGCCCTTGACCATAGAGCTGCCTTTTGTCGTTAAGATTTTGTTGTCAGTATAGTTACTTTTTATTTTAGTGATATTAGAAGTGACTTTTTCTATCTTTTTATTTCCAGCTGAATTATCTGGTTCCAGCCACTTGCTGTATTATTATCCTCTTCGTCTTTGACCTTCCTGCGTACACGTCTCCTACCAACTTCCCGGCTGTTCTGTCCCTCTTCTTACTCTATGGGTGAGTCCTATCATCTGACATGTGGACAGTCATGGGTTAAAGGTTCTATTCACACATATAGGGTATTGATGCCATATTTTACTATCTTCCAGCTGGTCAATCACCCCCATTATGTATCCTGCTTCCTTCTGGTTTGAGGTTCCCAGCACAGCCTACGTCTTCCTCATTGTCATCAACCTGTTTATTGGGATCACAGCCACCGTGGCCACCTTCCTGCTGCAGCTGTTTGAACATGATAAGGTAGGTGGCGCAATACTGGCATGGTGCAGAGGACAGGACTGGTGTAGCCATGCTAGCTCTGTCACATGTATCACAGTGGTTAGATACAGTATTAACACTTGTTTTTCTCCTCCTTCCAGGACTTGAAGTTGGTGAACAGTTACCTGAAGAGCTGTTTCCTCATCTTCCCCAACTACAACCTTGGCCATGGACTGATGGAGATGGCCTACAATGAATATATTAATGAGTACTACGCCAAGATTGGTAAGAGCACAAACCACCAAAACTATGGGATAGATGTAAAGTAGTTACATATTACCTATGGAACCACTTGATTTACTTCCTGTCTTCTACTCCAATCATCTCCAAAGCTGAATCAGAATCTTACTGGCCTCCTGCCAAATGCAAAGCCTCAGATATCACTCCTTCTGCTGCTCTAGTTGCTGCACAGCGTATATCTCTAATGTGGTTTTATATAACGTTGACACCAGGCACAGTGCAATAGTGTGATGTGCAAAAAAATCCCTACCCTGAGAAGCCCTAATAGAATGTAGCGTAATACAGATATTCAGTTACATTTTTTAAGACATAATGAAGGATTCTAAGCAGCAGATAGCATAAATGCAGCTTTGGATGTGACTGGAGTATGAAACATTATCTAAATCTTGGTCATCCAGAGCTGCATGCAGAATTCTGCAGATTTCTGCTTAGAATTGGTCAACACTGTGATCCAAAGACCTACTGATAGGGAATGTAGATTGTGAGCCCTATATGGGACAGTGAGTGACAATGTGTGTACAGCGCGGCGGAATATGATGGCGCTATATAAGGAAGAGAAATAAATAAATAACAGATACACAATAGCCAGTTCGCATATATTTGCTACAGTTGGGTGTATTGCATTCTAGAAGATGTAGTGCTTTTTGCATCTGCCTGTTGTAAACATACATCTGTGTTAAAGCATCATGGCAGGTCAGAATCTGTGCAGACATTGAGAACCCATGATATGTGAAGTTCTGCATCCTGAGAGATAAAAGGAAACCAACATAGTTGTATTTGCAGCTCTAAATGTGACTGGAGCATTAGAAATTAAAGTGGTTGTACCAAGTTTTGAAGTTACCTCCTATTGATAGGATGAGGGATAACTAAACGGTTCCCTGTACAGATGAGTGCTTTACTCGGCTGTCACATACTAAATAAATGGAGGGGCAGGGCAAATGCTTGGCCCGTCGCTCCATCAGGAGGGGGGAACTGGAACCCCACTAATCATGAAGTTAACCCCTATTAATAGCAAAGGAGATAACTTCAGAATTTAGTACAACCCTTGTACATAAGCCAAGTATGTGCAGAGATTCACAACGTGATATATAGATGTCAACCTTACTAACAGTATTCATGGTGTCTCTTCCCATTTCAGGTCAGTTTGATAAGATGAAGTCTCCGTTTGAGTGGGATATCGTCACCCGGGGACTGGTGGCAATGACCATAGAAGGATTTGTTGGTTTCTTCATCACGATTATGTGTCAGTATAACTTCTTCCACAAACCACAGTAAGTCGTCCATTGGAACCCATAGTGACCCAGTCCTACTTCTGGTATATGTCAGTGCTACTGCTATACAGATATAGACCAACATCCTAATGTCAGGGGCATAGCTATGAAGAGGTGGGCACCCTGCCCTGCAGCCGGTCTCAGCATTTACCAGCTCTATGTGAAAGTTGGGGTGAGGGCACAAAGTGGAAAAAAAAAGTTCCTGGTATATGATCAGAGCATCCTACTGGTAGGACCACGGTACCTCACTGCGGAATATGATGACGCTATATAAGAAAGCATAATAAATAAATAATACCCTACACACTGACAGCTACATAAGTAAAAATATGCAGGAACGGGAGGACAGAAATACAGGAGGCTCTGCTGGCATAGATCACATGAAAACAGACACAAGAATCAGGAGAGAAGTCCGTCTTTTGTTCTGGCTAAATAAAACACAGACTTCTCAACTTATTGTTCCAGCTCCCTGTTTTTTTGGGGATCTATGCCAGCAGTGCCAAAGACCTCCTGTATGTTGTCCTCACTTTCCTGCACAATTCCACGGGGGTGTTTACGCCGCCCGCTACAGGCGTAGGCTGCTGCTGATATATCTACACACCTACTTAGTCTTGTGCCTGTTTCACAGTTTAGCACAGTTACCTTTAGGGATACCCCCACATGTACCTCCAAAATTTAGCAACCCCAATATTAATTCAGGCCTGAGACCAGACTCCAGAATTATTTCAGACCCCTAAAATATTTCAGACTGCTATTCAGCCTCAAACCTTGTCCCTCCCACCCCAAATTAATTCAGGCTCAAGACCAAACCCCAAAATTAAATCAGACCTCAGACCCCCTAAAATATTTTAGACCTTCAATCCAGGCCCCAAACTTAGACCACAATAATAATTCAGACTCAAGACTAGACCCCAAAAATGAATTCAAATTCAAATCACAGATCCTTAAATCAGACCCCTAAAATAATTCAGAGCGCAGAGTCCTGAGCTCATCAGACATCACTAAATACCTGCGTGTAGTGGGATTTTTTTTTCCTTACTTTCCTGGCTTCTCTTGTCCTCATGGCTTAGCACACAAGGTCCTACAGCTCATTGGGTACAGGACTTTTTATATTGTGTCCTGAAGGGCTAATATGGCAGGCGTGGCTATGAGACCTAGCGGGTCCTCAGCCCAAGGGCTACCAGCATCGGACTGATCAGATAGGATGGACTTGCCATCTGATCTTTTCCGCTTATCTCTAGCTATCTGTGTATGTTCAATACACAAAACTATAGCAGCATCCACTGTGCGACTCTATGGGCATATTCTATACATTGTCTATAAATTCTATACATTGTCCTATTGCGCTGTGTACATATATTTTTCCTTATAGGCGTCTCCCTATTTCCATTAAACCCATTGAGGATGACGACATCGATGTGGCAAATGAACGGCAGAGAGTTTTACGTGGAGGAGCAGATAATGACATGTTAAAGATAGAGAATCTGACCAAGGTATTATATTCACCTTGTTCATTACTGTACTCCAGTCACATCCAAAGCTGCCTTCACAAGCCTGCAGAAAATGTAATATTAATTTCTACTGCAGGTGTATAAATCCCGTAAGATGGGCCGCATCCTGGCTGTCGATCGCCTCTGTGTCGGCGTCCAGCCTGGTGAATGTTTTGGGCTTCTTGGAGTAAACGGAGCTGGGAAGACCACCACCTTCAAGATGCTGACCGGGGATGAGAGCACCACGGGCGGAGAAGCTTTTATCAATGGTCACAGGTAGCCTGACTTCCATCTTCTCTCTCGTATTAGACAACCAGACAAGTTTTCTTCCTTTTGGAGAAAACCTATCTTGCATACTTTTTACCATGGGGCGTTTCCTGTAACTGGGGTGAGAACCAGTACCCCAGAACCGTGTTACCCCAATAAGTCTGCATTATGCAAAAAGCTGTCATCTCCCCTATTATCATTGCCCAATACCACAAACCTGATATGGGGCTTTGTCTTCTTTTTGTTGGCAGCATTTTGAAGGAGCTTCTTCAGGTGCAGCAGAGCATCGGGTACTGCCCGCAGTTTGATGCCTTATTTGATGAACTGACAGCCCAGGAACACCTTGAGCTTTACACCCGTCTCAGGGGTATTCCATGGAAAGATGAGGAAAAGGTGAGTTTGGCAGATCACAACCTTAAGCGCGTGTTTACATTGGCCACAGCATACATATGGCATATGCCTAAAAACGTTTATTCTTCCATGCCAGGTGGTAAAATGGGCATTGGATAAACTGGAACTGACTCAATATGCCGACAAACCAGCCGGAACGTATAGTGGTGGCAACAAGAGGAAGTTGTCTACGGCCATTGCTCTTATCGGCTACCCCTCCTTTATCTTTCTGGTGAGATATGGACCATGACATGTGATAATGGGACCTTTGCTAGGAAATGATCATAATAAACCGATGTTTCTAAATTTGTGTTTACAGGATGAACCCACAACAGGAATGGACCCCAAAGCTCGCCGATTCTTGTGGAACCTAATCCTGGATATTATAAAAACGGGGCGCTCCCTGGTGCTGACATCACACAGGTGCAGAGGGCGTCATGTTATAGAAGGGTCCCATAGCAACATATTACCATTGGGAATGATTTCCCGCCTCTTTAAACACCCAAATTTCAGGGTTCAAGGAAGTGAGCACATCATTTCATAATATACTGTCAAAGTAATCTGCAGAGAAAGTTTTTTAGAGGACAGCCATTTTTTATTATTGCAAAAATGACAGTCAAAAAATTGGAAACTTAAAAATCTCCTGTCATATTGTGCCTCCAGTTCTTATGCAGATCTATGTGTCTCCATGGTAACAGACTACAAACAAACCCTTTTGACTCAGCACTCACTCTCATTTAATCCGTTCCTACTTTCTAGATAGATGTCAATATGATTGCAGGCTTTGTTTGTAGTCTGTTGCCATGGAGACACATAGGCATGCATAGGAACTTCAGACGCAAAATTATAGGATATTTATAATTGAAAGTGTTTGCAAAGTTACTTCATCTCTCATTTTTAGCTGCAGTGGAACAATATAAACATTGGTTGCAGCTTTGGATGTGGCCTTTTTCCACTTTTGTACAGATAAGTGGCAGGAATACTTTTTAGCCGTCATGTCAGCCATATTGTCTGCCTTGTAGAAGACGCTAACCTGCGATGTATTTCTCCCAGCATGGAAGAATGTGAAGCGCTGTGCACAAGACTGGCCATCATGGTCAATGGGCGTCTCAAATGCCTCGGCAGCATCCAGCATCTGAAAAACCGGTAAGAACACATTTTATTGCAGGAGAGGGAGGTACATAGGGGTGTAACACAATCCCAGGGCAAATTTTGGACTGTGGCCTCATAAAGCAGGCAGACATTAAAGGCATAGCTTCAAGATCCTGAGCCCCAGAGGCCAAATCTGTACCTTGCCACCCTTTCCCCCGAATTTTTGTGGCTGCAGCTTGTACAATAAATATGTATGTATGCCTATAAAACATACCATCCTGTGATGCACAGATTTGGTGACGGATACATGATCACGGTGAGAATGAAGTCCAGCGTTAACGTTAAGGAAGTCGTACGGTTCTTCAATAGGAACTTTCCAGAAGCTATTCTCAAAGTGAGTATAGTGGTCATCCTCCATCAAGCTGGCCATCCTTGTCTAGGACTATCTTCCTGGAGCTGCTCTCATTTACATGCCTGCATTATTTGTATAGAGGGATGGAGATAAGCGGCTACAAGACACATATGGTGACGCTTATCTTTTACAAACATTTAAGAAGAGAGTCTGACCAGTTTTATGTTGTTTGTAAACTGGCTGGTCATGTCCCAGTTATCTATCATGATTCATGTGTTCTGCAGGAAAGACACCACACCAAGGTCCAGTACCAACTGAAGTCTGAACAGGTCTCTCTAGCCCAAGTCTTCAGTAAGATGGAGCAAGTAGTGGACGTGCTGGGGATCGAAGACTACTCTGTGAGCCAGACCACACTGGACAATGTAAGTGAGACCTCTGTCTATACAATTACCCCAGCCTCATCTTCTCTCATTGCATGGTGGCCATAGACATTGGATAACCACTAACTAAATCCCGGGGCTATGACATTGATCTCCGGCAGTAACATCAGGTCCATTGGTCGCATGACCTTGCCCAGCTCAGTCCCATTCAAATGAAAGGGAAAGAGCTGCAATGCCCACTTCAGCCACTATGTAATGTACGGCGCTGTGCTAGGTATTCAGTGAAGAGGCCAAATCAGTCAGTATCATAGTCCCGGATAACCCCTTCCTCCTACTCCATAAGCCTATACAATTGGCTTGGTGTATTGTTTCAGTAGTGCCAGATACCTACGTCACTGCTTATCCCCAACCTGATCTAACCTGTCCATCTGAACCTCTGCTTTTTGACAATTCACTTTTTCTTCCTTATCCAGGTATTCGTTAACTTTGCAAAGAAACAGAGCGATAACTTGGAACAGCAAGAGGCAAACCATAGTAACACCATCCCATCCCCCATGGAGAGAGTGCTGAGCCTCCTGCGACCCCGGACCACCCCCACCGAACTGCGGGCCCTTGTGGTGGAAGAGCCAGAAGATCTAGAGACTGATGATGAGGGCCTGATCAGCTTTGAGGAGGAAAGAGTAAGAGCGGCTTCTTCATAGTCACACCTATTGGGGTTCTATAGCATGATCTCACTGTAAACCAAGCAGCAGAGCATGCTGGGACTTGTGCCCAATGGGGCAGATTTATTAAGTCTGGCGCTTCACATATCAGACTTAATAAAGGCCCTGACGGCCACAAGGCTCCCCTGATTTATCAAGGGGCTCCGGCTTGTTAATAATTCAGGCGCACGCTCATGCACCACACTGCAGATCTACCACACTCAGGAACTGGTGGAGATTTCCTTTATGGCTCATGCCAGAAAACTGGTGTGAGTTATAATAAATATGTCGGGCCTAGGTGACCCCGCTCCGCCCAAAGTCACGTGAGGTGCAGAACGAGGGATGTGGCACAAGAAATGGTGTATGTAGGGATACTGCAGCTCTGGTCCTATTACCAGCTTCTGGCTCCATCCTCCACTATAGCAACCATATCAGCTGATCTGTGCGGGGTCTGGGTGTCGGACCCCAACTTAGGACAGGAAATCAGCATGAAAAATGTTGGAGGTCACGAAAACCACTTTAATGCAGCAGCGCATATCGGTCTCCTGTCCCAGTAGTCTGTTCCAATGTATCAGTGCAGGTACAATGTATTAGTATAGAGTCCACATTGTTTACACTGGATACAATTGTAACAAACAATCAGCTGTGAAACACTTTTACACTATGTTTTAAAGCAGTTCCCAGAAGTTTATGTCATGAAGGTGGCCAAAACCAAACTATCGGGATAAGTTTTATGTATGTGCCAGGTGTGTATGTGGCAAACGGACACTGTGAGAGCTCTGCAAAGTTTCTGGTGTACACACTTAGGATACATGCACACAACTGCGTGCAGTCTGCGGGTCAGTAAAAACAGCACGAATGACATACAGATTTCACTGACCTGTACACTGAAAAATACAGAGTTGCAGGTACGAATAGGTATAGGAACTGCTCCATATTTTGTCTGAACATACAGGTGCAAAAACTACGTCTGTGTGTATGGGCCCCTTGAAATGTATGGGTCCATATGGATAAAAAATACGGTTGTGTGCATGAGGCATAAGCCTATCCATAGGCCTCCATGTTTCTCTATTTGGCCGGAATATGGCGGTATAACAGAAAAAGGGTATGTAATAGTAGAGGAGTGGAGTAGTGGAGTAAAGAGTAATAATAATGCTATACCACACACCACATGTTGTTTTCGCAATGGGTGGGCTATTCAGTAGGATACAAGGATACATCACTGCCTTCATTTGGAGGTATATATTTCCTGGCATATACATCATCAGGTTGCCATAGTGTATTATGAACAGGCCATTATAGGTTTTGGTCTGTATGAATCTCCTCATTCACTGATGGCAAGCAGAGATCTGACATGTTCGAAGACAAACTATGTAATGCTCCTGTGTATTAGATAACACTTGTACAATGGCTGAGCGTTCTTCACATCCCCCATATGCAGCACTGTATATGGAGCACAAGGTGTGCTGTTAGGTCTCCGGGCTGGAATCCATATTGTGACCTGCCATCTTTCTGTTTCCTGCAGGCTCAGTTGTCTTTTAACACAGACACTCTCTGCTGAGAAGACGTCTTCATTCTGCACTACCAAGGAGTAACACCCAATACACTGGAGACCACTGCCCCATTTTTACAGTATCCCCCAAATCAAGCTGGGGGGTTGTGTGCAAGGCTCAACATCGTCCACTGTGCCGGACAGCTGTGTATACAGCACATGGACCTGGATGACACACATACCACTGTCCATGCATAGGGGGCGCTGCTCTGAAACGGACAGAGAGAGCAGACCCCATAACTGCTTATAAATGAACACAGCCGGGGACACAGCTATGGCGGGTCAAGAAACGTCCGTAGACATGGGCCCCCGTGAGCCGAGAGACTGGCATCTGCTACGGCCAGTGAATGGATGAGACTGGCTATAGCAGAGGATTCTCTTCATGATGTTGTTTTAGGAATGTATATATGTCATGCTGCAGACAGGGGGCTCCACCGTCCTCCACGCACTTTCATTTTCAGGACATTGGCAGCAGACGTGGTGCTCTGCTCTGTGGGCATTATTATGACTTAGTTTTAGTTCCGATTCTTTACGTTTCGCTGTTTTTCGTGCTGACGTCCCCTTTTACCCGTCTATGTGCAATATAAATGTGCCAACCACTGTATATAGTGTCGCTGCAGAGGGCGCTCACGGCCTTGTGGACATTTTTAGGAACTGCACTGCCAAATATGGGTTATGTATGTTGTACATAATGCTTTATTTTGTGTTTTTTGTTTTTTTCCTTTTTTTTTTCAAAAACTGCAAATTAAATGACCAAATATGTGCACTTTATGTTGTGGTCGCCTCCTGTTCCTGAGTGCGTGAGAGGTAGGTAGGGAAATATGGATGTGAAAACAGGATCCTTAGGGTCGCCATAGACAGTGCATGGGCCCCTGGGGGCCACTGCTCTAAAATGACTTATCTGCCCTCATTTTCAGGTATACTGTTTGATTACTTACAGTCTTTAAGCAGACAGCCTTGTTAACAAGTCTTATCCAAGATCCCCTGAAGCTGCAAATAGAAAATGTCGCCAAAGCGTGGTATGCTGACATAGGCAATTCTGCCGTAACAACAGACTGATCAGGTGAGCGGACAAGTAAACCAATGGCAAATAGTATTACAAGACAGCCTTCACACATTAGAAAAAGGGTCTGTATATATCCCACAGACACAGCGCCACCACCCTGCCCTAGCCTGTGTCTGGTATTGCAGCACCATTGAATTAAATACCAGATACGAACCAATGAGAAGGAAGTCACTGTGTAAGGGAAAATACTGTACCCTTCCTACAAATCTTAGTAACCCCTATATGTATAAGAAGTGCCCCCTACATAGCGCTGGTTAAAGAGGAAGGTAAACAATCTGTCAGGTCACCAGCGCTTGTAAAATCCCCACCCTATATATACCTTAACTTACGTGCTCTGAGTGCACTTTGATCTCTTATATTCAAAGTCAGAAAGATTTTAAGAGCATTTTACACTTTAAAGTGGATTATAATGTTACCCTGCATATCCACAATATGGAGAAGTAAGAGAGCAAATCTAGTCACTACAGTCAGTAAGAACCTGCACAGAACTACTGTAATAGTACTGTACTATAGTCATACTGCAGTATTATAGTAGTTATATCCTTGTACATAGGAGTAGTATTATAGTAGTTATATTCTTGTACATAGGGGTAGTATTATAGTAGTTATATTCTTGTACATAGGGGGCAGTATTATAGTAGTTATATTCTTGTACATAGGAGCAGTATTATAGTAGTTATATTCTTGTATATAGGAGTAGTATTATAGTAGTTATATTCTTGTACATAGGAGCAGTATTATAGTAGTTATATTCTTGTACATAGGAGGTAGTATTATAGTAGTTATATTCTTGTACATAGGAGCAGTATTATAGTAGTTATATTCTTATACATAGGAGGTAGTATTATAGTAGTTATATTCTTGTACATAGGAGCAGTATTATAGTAGTTATATTCTTGTACATAGGGGGTAGTATTATAGTAGTTATATTCTTGTACATAGGAGGTAGTATTATAGTAGTTATATTCTTGTACATAGGGGGCAGTATTATAGTAGTTATATTCTTGTACATAGGAGCAGTATTATAGTAGTTATATTCTTGTACATAGGAGATAGTATTATAGTAGTTATATTCTTGTACATAGGAGGTAGTATTATAGTAGTTATATTCTTGTACATAGGGGTAGTATTATAGTAGTTATATTCTTGTACATAGCAGGTAGTATTATAGTAGTTATATTCTTGTACATAGGAGGTAGTATTATAGTAGTTATATTCTTGTACATAGGGAGTAGTATTATAGTAGTTATATTCTTGTACATAGGAGCAGTATTATAGTAGTTATATTCTTGTACATAGGAGCAGTATTATAGTAGTTATATTCTTGTACATAGGAGGTACTATTATAGTAGTTATATTCTTGTACATAGGAGGTAGTATTATAGTAGTTATATTCTTGTACTTAGGAGCAGTATTATAGTAGTTATATTCTTGTACATAGGAGCAGTATTATAGTAGTTATATTCTTGTACATAGGAGTAGTATTAAAGTAGTTATATTCTTGTACATAGGAGCAGTATTATAGTGGTTATATTCTTGTACATAGGAGCAGTATTATAGTAGTTATATTCTTGTACATAGGAGGTAGTATTATAGTAGTTATATTCTTGTACATAGGAGGTAGTATTATAGCAGTTATATTCTTGTACATAGGAGGTAGTATTATAGTAGTTATATTCTTGTACATAGGAGCAGTATTATAGTAGTTATATTCTTGTACATAGGAGGTAGTATTATAGTAGTTATATTCTTGTACATAGGAGCAGTATTATAGTAGTTATATTCTTGTACATAGGAGCAGTATTATAGTAGTTATACTCTTGTACATAGGAGGTAGTATTATAGTAGTTATATTCTTGTACATAGGAGCAGTATTATAGTAGTTATATTCTTGTACATAGGAGTAGTATTATAGTAGTTATATTCTTGTACATAGGAGCAGTATTATAGTAGTTATATTCTTGTACATAGGAGCAGTATTATAGTAGTTATATTCTTGTACATAGGAGGTAGTATTATAGTAGTTATATTCTTGTACATAGGAGCAGTATTATAGTAGTTACATTCTTGTACATAGGGGGCAGTATTATAGTAGTTATATTCTTGTACATAGGAGCAGTATTATAGTAGTTATATTCTTGTGCATAGGAGTAGTATTATAGTAGTTATATTCTTGTAAATAGGAGCAGTATTATAGTAGATATATTCTTGTACAGTGCAGTGTGTAGCATCTTCTATGTGGAGAGTCTTCAGTAGCCACTTCTGTTATATGTTGGGTCTCCTTCTTGGATTTTCTTTGGTAATGTCTGTACAGTTTCCAGTAAATAATATACATTTATAGTGAACTGAGCTCCATTTCCTAATACAGAGCTCCGAAACTCCTGCAATGATACAGGCAGCCTGAATGTTATCATATTACTGTAATCGCCACTAGGGGGAGCTCAGGACCTTACTGTCTATGCACTGATCTCTATAATAACACCATCCTTTAAGCTCCACATCTCCCTCTAGTGGTGGCTGCAGATAGTCAGGATTTTGTCATTTGGTTGTATGTTTTTTGCAGGAGATTTGGAACTGTGTATCAGGAAATTGTAGCTCTGACATCTGTGTAGATTTATTACAAAATCAGCACAATATGTTTTACCTAAAAGCAGTGTAGTTAAATGATGGATATTTCCAGGAAACTGTGTCAGGCCCAGCAGCCTTCACATGCCATTCATAGCAATACTATGAGGCCAAGGGACCTTAGCACCAGAGCCAAGGTGCCACTGCAACCACAGCGCCTCCTACTGGTACTATGGATGTTAACTGGATGTGTAATTAGGAGATCAATGCTGTACAATAGCCATATTCTGCACAGCACTTCATGACCTGAATTGTTCTGTGCCACTGACAATGCATATACAAATCTGTAGGCTTCGCTGATCTAGCAGTTAACACTGACACAAGCAGGTTTCGGGGCAGGAATGTGTGCTGGGATGACTGGTATTTGGGTGGTCAGAAGATGATGTATGCCTGGAATGAATGATCAGAAGGGTCATCTGTGTATCAGAACTTTAAGTGTCAGGAAGAGCATCTCTGACTGACGTGTGACATGGAGGAATGTGGTTAGTGCAGCTTTAATTGTAAAGGGAGTGTCACTCTGTTCCAGGCAGCGGAGACAACCAGAGGCGAGGATCACACCTGCAGAGTCAGAGTCAAGATCAGGGCCTGAGGAACTGCGGCCGCCACTAGAGGACCCACCATGGCATCACCAACGCACAGCAGGACCATGGTGGATGAACCCAAAATTGAGCTCTTTGTCAAGGTAAAGCAATAGCTGCATTCACTACTCTTCCATGGTCTGCAGAGCATTATACCTGCAGATACCTGCACCCAATAGAGTCACCAACAGAACATGCTGAATGGTATTATCAGGATCCCCATGGGCTGGAGAGCAATGTTCTGCTACAGCTACTCGCCTGCATTGAGAATTTCTCTGCAATTTGACTCTCTCATGCTTATAAAGAGAGTCATTTTGATCACTAAATTGAAGTAAATGTCTGTATAGGCAACAAATGTGTAGAAAAAAATATCTGGTTACCTGGAAACTGAAAACATGTAGCTGTTGATGGATTTAAGATTGATGGTAAGTGCTATATATTCACTAATGTACAATGCAGATAGGATGTATTCATAGTCTGCGTACTGTATATGTCCAGGTGTTCTGTAAGGACCACAATAAAAATAAGATCTGTCCGGAGCACATCACCTAAATGTTCACATACAATACAAATATATTAAAATGAAATAACATCAATTAATATAAATTACAAAGATGCTGCATGTGACATTAACTCTTTAAGTGCTCCTGCTAAAGATTAAGAGAACATTCCCTTTAAGACAATATGAGGATCCGTTCTGTATATGTAAATTATACTAAATGTAGTAAACAGCTAGAATATATATTCTCATGTTCTTCTTATGCTTCACATCATTAATCTAATCACAAAAAAGTAATAAATAACATAAGACATTTTAGTGACATGTTGGAAAGGTTTCCTGAAATGGGAAAATTAGTTTTATCTACTGTATTTGGGAATATACAGAATACTAGAATACTGCCCCCTAAGTACAAAAATATAACTACTATAATACTGCTCCTATGTACAAGAATATAACTACTATAATACTGCTCCTATGTACAAGAATATAACTACTATAATACTGCTCCTATGTACAAGAATATAACTACTATAATACTGCTCCTATGTACAAGAATATAATTACTATAATACTGCTCCTATGTACAAGAATATAACTACTATAATACTGCTCCTATGTACAAGAATATAACTACTATAATACTGCTCCTATGTACAAGAATATAACTACTATAATACTGCCTCCTATGTACAAGAATATAACTACTATAATACTACCTCCTATGTACAAGAATAGAACTACTATAATACTACCTCCTATGTACAAGAATATAACTACTATAATACTGCCCCTATGTACAAGAATATAACTACTATAATACTGCTCCTATGTAGAAGAATATAACTACTATAATACTGCCCCCTATGTACAAGAATATAACTACTATAATACTACTCCTATGTACAAGAATATAACTACTATAATACTGCTCCTATGTACAAGAATATAACTACTATAATACTGCCCCCTATGTACAAGAATATAACTACTATAATACTGCTCCTATGTACAAGAATATAACTACTATAATACTGCCCCCTATGTACAAGAATATAACTACTATAATACTGCCCCTATATACAAGAATATAACTACTATAATACTGCTCCTATGTACAAAAATATAACTACTATAATACTGCTCCTATGTACAAGAATATAACTACTATAATACTGCCTCCTATGTACAAGAATATAACTACTATAATACTGCTCCTATGTACAAGAATATAACTACTATAATACTGCTCCTATGTACAAGAATATAACTACTATAATACTGCCCCCTATGTACAAGAATATAACTACTATAATACTGCCCCCTATGTACAAGAATATAACTACTATAATACTGCCCGCTATGTACAGGAATATAACTACTATAATACTGCTCCTATGTACAAGAATATAACTACTATAATACTGCCCGCTATGTACAAGAATATAACTACTATAATACTACCTCCTATGTACAAGAATATAACTACTATAATACTGCTCCTATGTGCAAGAATATAACTACTATAATACCACCTCCTATGTACAAGAATATAACTACTATAATACTACCTGCTATGTACAAGAATATAACTACTATAATACTGCTCCTATGTACAAGAATATAACTACTATAATACTGCCCCTATGTACAAGAATATAACTACTATAATACTACCTCCTATGTACAAGAATATAACTACTATAATACTACCTCCTATGTACAAGAATATAACTACTATAATACTGCTCCTATGTACAAGAATATAACTACTATAATACTACTCCTATGTACAAGAATATAACTACTATAATACTGCTCCTATGTACAAGAATATAACTACTATAATACTACCTCCTATGTACAAGAATATAACTACTATAATACTACCCCTATGTACAAGAATATAACTACTATAATACTACTCCTATGTACAAGAATATAACTACTATAATACTGCTCCTATGTACAAGAATATAACTACTATAATACTTCTCCTATGTACAAGAATATAACTACTATAATACTGCTCCTATGTACAAGAATATAACTACTATAATACTACCTCCTATGTACAAGAATATAACTACTATAATACTGCTCCTATGTACAAGAATATAACTACTATAATACTGCTCCTATGTACAAGAATATAACTACTATAATACTACCTCCTATGTACAAGAATATAACTACTATAATACTGCTCCTATGTACAAGAATATAACTACTATAATACTGCTCCTATGTACAAGAATATAACTACTATAATACTGCTCCTATGTACAAGAATATAACTACTATAATACTACCTCCTATGTACAAGAATATAACTACTATAATACCGCTCCTATGTACAAGAATATAACTACTATAATACTGCTCCTATGTACAAGAATATAACTACTATAATACTGCTCCTATGTACAAGAATATAACTACTATAATACTGCTCCTATATACAAGAATATAACTACTATAATACTGCTCCTATGTACAAGAATATAACTACTATAATACTGCTCCTATGTACAAGAATATAACTACTATAATACTGCTCCTATGTACAAGAATATAACTACTATAATACTACCTCCTATGTACAAGAATATAACTACTATAATACTGCTCCTATGTACAAGAATATAACTACTATAATACTGCTCCTATGTACAGCCATGGCCAAAAGTTTTGAGAATGACACAAATATTATATTTTCACATGATCTGCTGCCCTCTGGTTTTTATGTGTGTTTGTCAGATGTTTTTATCACATACAGAAATATAATTGCATTCATATTATGAGTAACAGAAGCTTATATTGACAGTTAGAATGAGTTAATGCAGCAAGTCAATATTTGCAGTGTTGACCCTTCTTCTTCAGGACCTCTGCAATTCTCCCTGGCATGCTCTCAATCAACTTCTGGACCAAATCCTGACTGATAGCAGTCCATTCTTGCAGAATCAATGCTTTAATTTTGTCTGAATTTGTTGGTTTTTGTTTGTCCACCCGTCTCTTGATGATTGACCACAAGTTCTCAATGGGATTAAGATCTGGGGAGTTTCCAGGCCATGGACCCAAAATCTCTATGTTTTGTTCCCTGAGCCATTTAGTTATCACCTTTGCTTTATGGCAAGGTGCTCCATCATGCTGGAAAAGGCATTGTTGAGTGCCAAACTGCTCTTGGACGGTTGGGAGAAGTTGCTCTTGGAGGACATTCTGGTACCATTCTTTATTCATGGCTGTGTTTTTAGGCAAGACTGTGAGAGAGCCGATTCCCTTGGCTGAGAAGCAACCCCACACATGAATGGTTTCAGGATGCTTTACAGTTGGCATGAGACAAGACTGGTGGTAGCGCTCACCTCTTCTTCTCCGAATAAGCTGTTTTCCAGATGTTCCAAACAATCGAAAAGGGGATTCATCAGAGAAAATGACTTTACCCCAGTCCTCAGCAGTCCACTCCCTGTACCTTTTGCAGAATATCAGTCTGTCCCTGATGTTTTTCTGGAGAGAAGTGGCTTCTTTGCTGCCCTCCTTGAGACCAGGCCTTGCTCCAAGAGTCTCCGCCTCACAGTGCGTGCAGATGCACTCACACCTGCCTGCTGCCATTCCTCAGCAAGCTCTGCACTGCTGGTAGCCCGATCCCGCAGCTGAAACACTTTTAAGAGACAGTCCTGCCGCTTGCTGGTCTTTCTTGGGCGCCCTGGAGCCTTTTTGGCACCAATGGAACCTCTCTCCTTGAAGTTCTTGATGATGCGATAGATTGTTGACTGAGGTGCAATCTTTCTAGCTGCAATACTCTTCCCAGTTAGGCCATTTTTGTGCAGTGCAATGATGACTGCACGTGTTTCTTTAGAGATAACCATGGTTAACGGAAGAGAAACAATGATGGCAAGCACCAGCCTCCTTTAAAGTGTCCAGTGGTGTCATTCTTACTTAATCATGACAGATTGATCTCCAGCCCTGTCCTCATCAACACCCACACCTGTGTTAATGGAGCAATCACTGAAACGATGTTAGATGGTCCTTTTAAGGCAGGGCTGCAATGATGTTGAAATGTGTTTTGGGGGATAAAGTTCATTTTCTAGGCAAATATTGACTATGCAAGTAATTGCTGTTAAGCTGATCACTCTTTATAACATTCTGGAGTATATGCAAATTGCCATTAGAAAAACTGAAGCAGTAGACTTTGTAAAAATTAATATTTGTATCATTCTCAAAACTTTTGGCCATGACTGTACAAGAATATAACTACTATAATACTGCTCCTATGTACAAGAATATAACTACTATAATACTACCTCCTATGTACAAGAATATAACTACTATAATACTGCTCCTATGTACAAGAATATAACTACTATAATACTGCTCCTATGTACAAGAATATAACTACTATAATACTACCTCCTATGTACAAGAATATAACTACTATAATACTGCTCCTATGTACAAGAATATAACTACTATAATACTGCTCCTATGTACAAGAATATAACTACTATAATACTGCTCCTATGTACAAGAATATAACTACTATAATACTACCTCCTATGTACAAGAATATAACTACTATAATACCGCTCCTATGTACAAGAATATAACTACTATAATACTGCTCCTATGTACAAGAATATAACTACTATAATACTGCTCCTATGTACAAGAATATAACTACTATAATACTGCTCCTATATACAAGAATATAACTACTATAATACTGCTCCTATGTACAAGAATATAACTACTATAATACTGCTCCTATGTACAAGAATATAACTACTATAATACTGCTCCTATGTACAAGAATATAACTACTATAATACTACCTCCTATGTACAAGAATATAACTACTATAATACTGCTCCTATGTACAAGAATATAACTACTATAATACTGCTCCTATGTACAAGAATATAACTACTATAATACTGCTCCTATGTACAAGAATATAACTACTATAATACTACCTCCTATGTACAAGAATATAACTACTATAATACCGCTCCTATGTACAAGAATATAACTACTATAATACTCCCCCTATGTACAAGAATATAACTACTATAATACTACCACCTATGTACAAGAATATAACTACTATAATACTACTCCTATGTACAAGAATATAACTACTATAATACTGCCCCTATGTACAATATAACTACTATAATACTACCTCCTATGTACAAGAATATAACTACTATAATACTACTCCTATGTACAAGAATATAACTACTATAATACTACTCCTATGTACAAGAATATAACTACTATAATACTACCTCCTATGTACAAGAATATAACTACTATAATACTACTCCTATGTACAAGAATATAACTACTATAATACTACCTCCTATGTACAAGAATATAACTACTATAATACTGCTCCTATGTACAAGAATATAACTACTATAATACTACTCCTATGTACAAGAATATAACTACTATAATACTGCCCCCTATGTACAAGAATATAACTACTATAATACTGTCCCTATGTACAAGAATATAACTACTATAATACTACCTCCTATGTACAAGAATATAACTACTATAATACTGCCCCTATGTACAAGAATATAACTACTATAATACTGCTATGTACAAGAATATAACTACTATAATACTGCTCCTATGTACAAGAATATAACTACTATAATACTGCTCCTATGTACAAGAATATAACTACTATAATACTACCTCCTATGTACAAGAATATAACTACTATAATACTACTCCTATGTACAAGAATATAACTACTATAATACTACTCCTATGTACAAGAATATAACTACTATAATACTACCTCCTATGTATAAGAATATAACTACTATAATACTGCCTCCTATGTACAAGAATATAACTACTATAATACTGCTCCTATGTACAAGAATATAACTACTATAATACTGCCCCTATGTACAAGAATATAACTACTATAATACTACCTCCTATGTACAAGAATATAACTACTATAATACTACTCCTCTGTACAAGAATATAACTACTATAATACTGCTATGTACAAGAATATAACTACTATAATACTGCTCCTATGTACAAGAATATAACTACTATAATACTGCTCCTATGTACAAGAATATAACTACTATAATACTGCCCCCTATGTACAAGAATATAACTACTATAATACTGCCTCCTATGTACAAGAATATAACTACTATAATACTGCTCCTATGTACAAGAATATAACTACTATAATACTACCTCCTATGTACAAGAATATAACTACTATAATACTACCTCCTATGTACAAGAATATAACTACTATAATACTGCCTCATGTACAAGAATATAACTACTATAATACTACTCCTATGTACAAGAATATAACTACTATAATACTACTCCTATGTACAAGAATATAACTACTATAATACTTCTCCTATGTACAAGAATATAACTACTATAATACTGCTCCTATGTACAAGAATATAACTACTATAATACTGCCCCTATGTACAAGAATATAACTACTATAATACTGCCCCCTATGTACAAGAATATAACTACTATAATACTACTATGTACAAGAATATAACTACTATAATACTGCTCCTATGTACAAGAATATAACTACTATAATACTAGAAAGTAAACCTTTAGAATAACAATTGTATGTTGCTTACGCAGTGTTTCTAGGAGCAGTCTGCTTGCTATATTGAAGATTTCCTCTGTACGGCCCCCAGGTCTGAACTGGTCTTTATTCTCATTGTGTCACAGGTCACTGTAGTTCTTACCCTTGGTCCTCGTCCTCCATTATGTGCAGTTTCAGTAGTGATAATTGTTAGTTTCTCTTACACTTCAGTAACCTCAAAGTTTAGGTAACAAGTCTGGACTCTTCATAATTAGAAGTTTCTTGTTCCTTGCAGGCCTGTGTGGCGGTATATTCTTGTACCAGGTGTTCTTGTCGCGCTTCTGTCATACACAATGTGACATTGTGACTTGTGAATGTGACATTGTGATTTGTGGTGCTCACAAGCAGATAGATGGCCTCACCATATACCTATGATCCCTATGGATCCTCACCATACACCTGTGATCCCTATTGATCCTAACCATACCCCTATGATCCCTGTGTGTCCTCACCATATACCTATGATTTACTGCGTGTCCTCACCATACACCTATGATCCCTATCGATCCTAACTATACACCTATGATCCCTGTGTGTCCTCACCATACATTTATGATCCCTATAGGGCACGAGAATGGAAGAGTTGTCATAGGGACAGTAGTAGTTCTGCCATTATCTATATCACTGTACTGCTTAATATATGTACTATGGGATTTTTGCAGCTGCAGTGGTTTACGGCAGTCACTGACACAGTGGGGTTAAAGTTACGGTTTCCATGGCGTTGTGCGATTTTTACCATGATATAGAGAATAGTGTGAGAAAAGCCTCCAAATAAATAATATGAAGAGCTGGAGACGCTTATAATATAAAACTGTACATGGCGCAATGAGTCCTGGGCAGGTCCCGGATTTGTCTGGTGCCAGCGCAGGGTGTGGTGGCCATAATTAATAATGACGCCACTAATTAAATGAGTCACCTGGAAACTTCTTTGAAGATGAGGAAACCATTGTCCTGAGTGTAACGTGCTGGCATCCACTGCCTGGAGGGCCCATCCTCATCTCAACCCTGCTTTCTCCCATAGGAAACCTGTTTCTGGACCCCATTGTTCAATAAAGCCCATACAAGCGCTAAATGTCCGCACCAGCACCCAGGCCCCAGACCCTATCCACATTGCATGTACTACCATATGGCTCTCCCCCATAGGTATAACTATAGTGGTCGCAGTGGTCACAGCTGTGACCGGGCCCAGAAGTCAGGGGGGACCACAGGTCATTCTCACCACATTAGGGCTGGATAAACTTCTTTGAACTCTTTAGATGGCTGACAGTCTGGGCATCATAAATGTATCCCCCCTGACCTCTGGTGCGACGGCCCTCCACTGTCAGAAAGGAGAAATTTAACCCTTTTATTGCAAAAATAGCAGTTGTTTAGCAGGAAATAATCAAGGGGGTATTATAGGGGAGGTTGTATCACAAAAGGGGGCACTTTTACTATGTGGGGAGCACCAACAGGGGGCAGGAAGGATGTGAAGCTTGTGTGCACAGACATTTAGTAACAATGTTGTTTTATTTGCTCTTTCTCTTCATATGACGAGTTCTTCTCCATTCACATCTAAAGCTACATTTAGCACACTGCTGGTTCCCTGATGCATTGTGGGAGATCAGATAACACTTACCACTATGCAGTAAGGTCACATGACTGACAACAGGGTGGAGCCAATATAAGGGCTATTTCCTTGGGCAACCAGCAGAGGTTTGAAAGCAGTTATGTGTGTGAACGGAGAGAAAGAATCGGCACAAAACAGAAAAGCATTTGGAAAATTGCCCCAATTTTATGCAGATTTTTACTGTGAAGTGTCAAGAGTATAATTCTGCTTTATGTGGCTATCCACCCTGGAAACATGGGCGGAATTTATTTAGACTGGCGTTTCCGTAGCCTGGCCTGCCCAAGCTCCTCCCACTTTCGCAAAAAGCAGAGAGCGAGGAACAGAAGGAGGGAGGTGGAGTAACCTTGGTGCAACAAAGATGCGCCACATAAACACCCATCTATGCCAGGAAATGATCATGGATGGGTTAATAAGCTCCCCCAATTAGTGTTTTTCTCCACTAGGGGGAGCTTAGTGCATACAGTGGTATTATTTAGAGCTCCCTCTAGTGGTGGATATATTTTTTTTCCTTTTTGTTAATCCCCATCTGTATGAGGGCAGACTGCTCCATTACTGGCTGACTGTGTCCCCGGGGCCCAGCCATCCTGGCCTCAGGCTACCTACAGATCAGTATCTTCTGCTTCCAGATGGCCGCTCTACAAACATCCTGTGGAGCTTCCTTTGAAATGACAAGAATGAGCCATCTCCGTGTGTTACGGTGCGGTGCGCATTCTCACCGATCTGGTTAGTCTAGTAAATCCTGCAGCCGTCCCATCACTATTTCCCCATTATTCTCCGCAGCAGGACCAGCACCCATGGGTGGGAACGATAGGTGTGAACCTGCACAAAAATCTTGTTTATTTACTTTGGAGAGAAGTCAGGAATCTTGTGGGTTAACAATTGCACAATGTCTACACCCCAAATACCCCACACCCGCCCCGTGGATATTTGTAATTTCTCCGCTCTTCATCATGAGATTCCTCCTGGCTGCAGAGTCATGAGGGCATCTGTCAGCGACTAAAGATTTCCTTAATCTGTTAAAGTGGGACACCGGGTCATTATAAATAAAGTTTATTGAAATGAATACACAATAGGCTACAGCTATGTAATATTCCTGCCATGGTGATTCTGTCCCTGGTGATATTGTGGCGGTGCTGTATAGGTACATACAATGGCGGACCAAAGTACTGTGACGGGGAGCACACGATGTGCTTTATTTCAATAAACTTTATTTACACTAACAAAGGCATCTTTCTAAACAGATTAAAGGAACACTCTGGATACCTTTGAAACACCGTCATAAGTGCAGGGGCTGAAGGTGGCCGAATAATCTCACATGACACCGGGGCATACAATACACTCTCTAAAGTAGACAGAGGATGCAGATTTATATCTGGTCTATATACCCTAGCTACATCTCTCCGCTACCTCTTCTTATACAACCATATTCATACATTGAAATATTTTCAAGTTAAGCCTGGATCAGCACATGGGAGAGACCGATAAAGGACCGATGTGCTGTCTATTGTAATCCTGGACAGACACATGTCCTCTGAATAAGCGCTAACTAGTAATCCCTGTCTTATTGTTTTATAGTCAAGTGAAGATGGAGAAAGTATCGGAGCAAATCCCTTCTCACAACGCCTGTCCATGATCCTGATGTCCAAGGGATGCACCTTCACACTGAACACGGTGGACATGAAGAGGTGAGCGCAATAAAGAGTCTGTATAGAAGAAGTAGTGTATGACAGCAAATATCACAGGATAGCCTTTATAACAGTCTTTGTAGATATGCCCATTATGTACAAGAATATAACTGCTATAATACTGCCCCTATGTACAAGAATATAACTACTATAATACTGCTCCTATGTACAAGAATATAACTACTATAATACTGCTCCTATTTACAAGAATATAACTACTATAATACTGCTCCTATGTACAAGAATATAACTACTATAATACTACCCCTATGTACAAGAATATAACTACTATAATACTACCTCCTATGTACAAGAATATAACTACTATAATACTGCCTCCTATGAACAAGAATATAACTGCTATAATACTGCTCCTATGTACAAGAATATAACTACTATAATACTGCTCCTATGTACAAGAATATAACTACTATAATACTGCTCCTATGTACAAGAATCTAACTACTATAATACTACCTCCTATGTACAAGAATATAACTACTATAATACTTCCTATGTACAAGAATATAACTACTATAATACTACTCCTATGTACAAGAATATAACTACTATAATACTCCTATGTACAAGAATATAACTACTATAATACTGCCTCCTATGTACAAGACTATAACTGCTATAATACTGCTCCTATGTACAAGAATATAACTACTATAATACTACCTCCTATGTACAAGAATATAACTACTATAATACTGCTCCTATGTACAAGAATATAACTACTATAATACTGCTCCTATGTACAAGAATATAACTACTATAATACTACCTGCTATGTACAAGAATATAACTACTATAATACTACCTCCTATGTACAAGAATATAACTACTATAATACTACCTGCTATGTACAAGAATATAACTACTATAATACTACCTCCTATGTACAAGAATATAACTACTATAATACTGCCTCCTATGTACAAGAATATAACTACTATAATACTGCTCCTATGTACAAGAATATAACTACTATAATACTACCTCCTATGTACAAGAATATAACTACTATAATACTGCTCCTATGTACAAGAATATAACTACTATAATACTGCTCCTATGTACAAGAATATAACTACTATAATACTGCTCCTATGTACAAGAATATAACTACTATAATACTACTCCTATGTACAAGAATATAACCACTATAATACTACCTCCTATGTACAAGAACATAACTACTATAATACTGCTCCTATGTACAAGAATATAACTACTATAATACTGCTCCTATGTACAAGAATATAACTACTATAATACTACCTCCTATGTACAAGTATAACTACTATAATACTGCTCCTATGTACAAGAATATAACTACTATAATACTACCTCCTATGTACAAAATATAACTACTATAATACTGCCCCTATGTACAAGAATATAACTACTATAATACTACCTCCTATGTACAAGAATATAACTACTATAATACTACCTCCTATGTACAAGAATATAACTACTATAATACTACTCCTATGTACAAGAATATAACTACTATAATACTACCTCCTATGTACAAGAATATAACTACTATAATACTGCTCCTATGTACAAGAATATAACTACTATAATACTGCTCCTATGTACAAGAATATAACTACTATAATACTACCCCCTATGTACAAGAATATAACTACTATAATACTACCTCCTATGTACAAGAATATAACTACTATAATACTACTCCTATGTACAAGAATATAACTACTATAATACTGCCTCCTATGTACAAGAATATAACTACTATAATACTGCTCCTATGTACAAGAATATAACTACTATAATACTACTCCTATGTACAAGAATATAACTACTATAATACTACCTCCTATGTACAAGGATATAACTACTATAATACTGCCTCCTATGTACAAGAATATAACTACTATAATACTGCCTCCTATGTACAAGAATATAACTACTATAATACTGCTCCTATGTACAAGAATATAACTACTATAATACTGCTCCTATGTACAAGAATATAACTACTATAATACTGCTCCTATGTACAAGAATATAACTACTATAATACTACCTCCTATGTACAAGAATATAACTACTATAATACTACTCCTATGTACAAGAATATAACTACTATAATACTACCTCCTATGTACAAGAATATAACTACTATAATACTACCCCCTATGTACAAGAATATAACTACTATAATACTACCTCCTATGTACAAGAATATAACTACTATAATACTACTCCTATGTACAAGAATATAACTACTATAATACTGCTCCTATGTACAAGAATATAACTACTATAATACTACCTCCTATGTACAAGAATATAACTACTATAATACTGCTCCTAGGTACAAGAATATAACTACTATAATACTGCCCCCTATGTACAAGAATATAACTACTATAATACTACTCCTATGTACAAGAATATAACTACTATAATACTACCTCCTATGTACAAGAATATAACTACTATAATACTACCTCCTATGTACAAGAATATAACTACTATAATACTGCTCCTATGTACAAGAATATAACTACTATAATACTGCCCCCTATGTACAAGAATATAACTACTATAATACTGCTCCTATGTACAAGAATATAACTACTATAATACTGCTCCTATGTACAAGAATATAACTACTATAATACTACCTCCTATGTACAAGAATATAACTACTATAATACTACCTCCTATGTACAAGAATATAACTACTATAATACTACCTCCTATGTACAAGAATATAACTACTATAATACTACCTCCTATGTACAAGAATATAACTACTATAATACTACTCCTATGTACAAGAATATAACTACTATAATACTGCTCCTATGTACAAGAATATAACTACTATAATACTGCCCCCTATGTACAAGAATATAACTACTATAATACTACCTCCTATGTACAAGAATATAACTACTATAATACTACCTCCTATGTACAAGAATATAACTACTATAATACTGCCCCCTATGTACAAGAATATAACTACTATAATACTGCTCCTATGTACAAGAATATAACTACTATAATACTGCCCCTAGGTACAAGAATATAACTACTATAATACTGCTCCTATGTACAAGAATATAACTACTATAATACTACTCCTATGTACAAGAATATAACTACTATAATACTGCCTCCTATGTACAAGAATATAACTACTATAATACTGCCTCCTATGTACAAGAATATAACTACTATAATACTGCTCCTGTGTACAAGAATATAACTACTATAATACTACCTCCTATGTACAAGAATATAACTACTATAATACTGCTCCTATGTACAAGAATATAACTACTATAATACTACTCCTATGTACAAGAATATAACTACTATAATACTACTCCTATGTACAAGAATATAACTACTATAATACTACTCCTATGTACAAGAATATAACTACTATAATACCGCTCCTATGTACAAGAATATAACTACTATAATACTGCCTCCTATGTACAAGAATATAACTACTATAATACTGCTCCTATGTACAAGAATATAACTACTATAATACTACTCCTATGTACAAGAATATAACTACTATAATACTACCTCCTATGTACAAGAATATAACTACTATAATACTGCCCCCTATGTACAAGAATATAACTACTATAATACTACTCCTATGTACAAGAATATAACTACTATAATACTGCTCCTATGTACAAGAATATAACTACTATAATACTGCTCCTATGTACAAGAATATAACTACTATACTACTACTTCTTGTGGACAGTAATCCCCATTGTCTTCTCTATCCAGGGCCTCGGAGGTCTTGAAGGATTTGGCTCCGGGCACTCAGCCTCCATTCCTTGTTTACAACAACGAAGTAAAAATAGACGTGAACAAGATTGAAGAGTTTCTGGAGGAGAAGATGGCGCCTCCCCGGTAATCGAGGGTGTAATAATTCTGAGCTGCTGGGACTATGGGATTATAATTTTAAACTATGAAGCAGATATTAGGATTTGCCTCCAGTAAAGTGTATGCTATTCCATATATAACCACTAGGGGGCGCATCAGATTAGATTTCTGCACTGCACAGAGATTGAAGTCTGATCTTTTTCTTCCTAGATTTCCCAGTATGACACCCAAATGCAAGGAATCCAACACGGCCGGGAATGACGTTTTCCATAAATTCTCTGCGTACATTAAAAATCAGTCCGCAGCCCAGGAAGACCGTGAGTACCATAAGTAAACATAAGAATTCTGGTGCCCTCTGGACCACTGACACACCTTGATTGTTATATGATATAGCGCCACTCTTGTTCTTGTGGCTGTTTGTTGTACTGCAGCTCAGCCACATTCATATTGGCGTGAACTGACTTTTGCTGTCAGGATCGGCAGTGGTTGGTACTAGACCTTTAACTGTTCATCCGCCATTGTTTCCAGATCTACAGAACAGTTTGCTGCGGGCGCTGGTGAAGTTAGATTTTTACTTGAAGAGCCCCCTACCCTACGAGCTGGCCATTGACCCCAAAATGACAGTCTCAAAAAGGAAGTACCTGGATGGAGATAACCTGACCCTGCCTGACTGCAACCTGATGCCCAAACTCCACATCATCAATGTAAGTGATATATCTGGAGTTAAAGTTCTGCTTGCTCTGGGGTTGCCATGGTAGCACCAACTAATGATCTGGGTGGACATCCTGTCATGTGATCCTCTTTCATAGGAGTGACATCACATGACAGGAAGTCCATGCAGCATTCAGTCTGTTGGAGTTGCCATGGTAACCCCAGAGCAAGCACATATTTTACATGGTGGCAGCAGCTGGAAGCAAAGTTGAATACAGCTTGTCACCCAGCTTTCTTTAATTCCTGTTTGGTAAACACAAAGAGACATTCTTATGGGGTGGTGTGCTGTATTGGCAGCCATATTGGTGGGCACACACCTTTTCCATATTAAAAACTTCCCCTTAGTGATGTTTCCAGAAAATCTAGGTGACATACTACTGCCATATGCAATATCACCCAGCTTTCCCAGACTCCTGAATGCCCTGATACAACCCTACATACCATATTGTTCTCTAGTTGACACATTCTGTAGGAGCCGTAGCAGTGGCCATATTGATAACCACCCAGCTTTCTCAGAGGAAGCAGCAGATGATCATTTGTACAGTTCAGAATTTTTGCCTTGCATTACTCTGAGCCTCTTCCTCCCGTACAGATCGCCTGCAGACACTACCGCAAGTTTGACATCACCGACGACCTCAAGGGCATCGCCCGCTATCTGCAAAATGCCGAGGAACTGAAGGCGTTCAAGTACACCTGCCCCCACCCCAGCGAAATCATCCTCTTCTACCGCAGCGCGGTCCGGAAAATGCCCTAGGCCTGGACGGGCTTCAAAATGACAGTCTAATCCTTCCAACTGGGCGGAATTGGCGCCAAATAGACCGCCATCCACTGCCAGAGAAAAATTATTCAGTATGAGCGACACCCGACAGCACACAGACGTTATAGGACACCTAAACTCAGCTGACATCTAGGTCCTGACCCTGCGGTATATGTGCCCCGGGGTTACATAACCTGTCTCTAGGGGTTTTCACACCGCCCGGCCGCTCTCCTGATTGCTCTGTTTTAGTAAATACTTGTATTCCAGAATTTAAGGACCATCTTTTTGGGGAATTAATATTGTGTTGTCCCTCTGTTATTCCTCCTGGAAATATATGAATAAGCTTACAACTGAGCACTACTATTCCACGTCCCTACATAGTTTGACATATCTGACTGTGCAGAGACACTGCCTTAGACAAGGAAAATGGTAACAGTTGTCAATATAGTTATACATTTCCAGGAAGAATAACAGAGGAATGGCGTATTGAATAGTTTAAGAATTTTTATGTCATGAGGAATACAAGTACTTACTAAAACTTCTAGAATTTGAGTATATAGACAAGAAATACCACTATGGTAACATCCCAAAAAAAATTTTATTAAAAATAATTCCATGCAGTACAAAAAAAATTCATAAGTGATCAAAAATTAAAATATGAAGTATAAATAGATGCAATTGTGATGTTTTTCTAAAAACTGGCGCTTAGACCTGGGATAGATCTGCAGCCCTCTCCTGCTGCTGAGTAACTACAACTCCCAGCATGCTATAGGAATTACTAAGATGGTTGCAGCATCTTCTTGTCAGCGCCAGTTTTTAGTCAATTTAATTTTTTTTTGTCTAAAATCCGGTTAATTCATAAAATACAATTTTAGTTATTTCATGTAATATGTAAAGTTTTGTTTTTTTTCCCACTTTGGACAGTGCTGGCAGCCATTTTATGGTCATCCAGTTCTCAGAATGGCTGCCAACACGCACGCTAAGAGAATCTGTGCCATCCTGTTCACACACTCCGTGCAGTCACAGCCGCCATTTTGTATCTTTATATAGTAAGGAAGTCATTAGGTGCCAAAACATGAAATATATATACGTCCGGAATACAAAATGGCCCCTGTCACTAAACCGATTCCGACTCACTCTGGAGGTTTACGCCATTTAATAGCAGCTTAATATATAAAATGTAAGGCTTCAGCTACAAGGGCGATTTTTAGTATCTGCGCAAAATCAGACATCAGCGGTAACTGAGGCCTACAAAAAAACAAAACATTAGATTTAGATTTTTTCACATTGTGCATTGATGTATGTGGAGTTTATTTAACTGTTTACTTGCTAAAATGTATAATTGTAAATAAAGTTTTAAAACGAAGTCATGTGACTGCACCGTGTGCGATCGGATCACATAAATATCAATAGACCGCGGAGTCTTATTATTCATGTTGTACTATCACCAAGTCACCTGTAGGGGTCACTGTTTAACCTAATTGAAACTGCACCTGTTCAAACTAGGCCACAGATCCTGTGGTTGCTAGGGATGTCCATGGCAACCAATCAAAATCCAGCTATCATTTCTTCTAGCCTAAGTTAGAAAATGAGAGCAGTGATGTGATTGGCTGCTCTGGCACTTCACCTCACAGGAGTCGGCAGCCATTTTGTATGTAATAACTGCAGCCATTTTAGTTCATTGAGACAAATCCAAGTTGAAAATCTCTAAAGCAAGTTACACCAAACTGCAAACATAGCTTGTGTGTCCGAAAGTCGATGTGTAGCTCCAGGTCTTGGAGGAAAAAGTCACAGGCAACTTGCGCCATGTATGTCCAGTTTGGAATTCTTTTCATTGACTTTTCCACCCATAGGAAGACGTTGAGGTTGCAGTAATGTCACCATTTCACCGTGAAGCCCTTCTCTAATATACATGAAGTAGTTCTTGACTTGCAGATTCCTTCTTTAGGGAGACCACGTTCTGCAGAAGTTCACAAGGTTGTTCCCAGGGGTCTAAGATGGTGTCCTGCTCCTCCTGTGCGGTCCTCAGGATTCTTCAAAGTCGACCCCCTTGGCTGCCTTTTTTCTTTGAATAAAGATCAGGTTTGTCTTATTAGTCAGTATGAAGTAAAGTCCCAAACCTGTTTGTGCTGACGGTAGCCTGCAGTGTAAAGAATGGAGGTTTTTATTGGGGTTGCCATGGCTACATCCTCTACCTGACACATAACATATATGGACATAGCCCCAGGACATCACCATGATCCCCTGCATAAAACCTCCATTCTTTACACTGCAGGCTGCATACAGACCATACAGGATCCCTTTAAGTGTATGCAGGCAGAAATATCCAACACTTGAAGCATCACATTACCTTTTGCATCCGGGGTTAATGAGCGATTCCCCAGGGAGCCTCTTCTTCACCTGTGAGGACGACCCCCCAAAACCTTTCTTTCGAGCATTGACGTCTAAGAACACAAAGAAAACATATGTCTGTCCTAGAGACATCCTATGTAGTCATTTCTTACTTATCTGTGTCAAGGAAAGCTGGGTAACATCAGGATTGCCACTAATACAGCCCCTGTATGTGTCACTCCTCTTTCCCAGGCTCCTGAATGGCAAATCTGTCTAGGTATACAGCAACATATAAGCAGGGAATGTATCATTGAACAGGCCGGCAGATCTCGGAGTCTGGAAAAGCTGAGTGAGAACATCTATTTGAGGTGCAAAGGCAGCCATCTTGGTAATCACCCAACTTTCCAAAAAAATAAAAAATTGATATATATTTGTCCAAATTTTACTCACCTGTAAAAAGGAGCAGATGGTTATTTTGTGATTGTTTAACTGGACTGACGGATGTCGCCGCACTGCCCTCACGGTCTAAAAAAAAATGAAAGATTGCAAACACTAAATTACACCCTATCTTCTCTAGTCACATCCAGAGCTGCATCTCCTACACAAGATAAGTAGCAGCACTCTAAGATTCTCCAAACGCGTCAGTGCTGCTCTGGATGTAACTTGAGTATCAGACATGATCAAACCAAAGCCACAAGGTTACTTCATGTTATATCCATATTTAAGGATGATTTTGTAACGTGGAGCAGTGTTTGGTTGCCTTTAAATTGTGTGGGGGCGGCCATCATCCAATGGCATTGCAGTTTGATGCTTTCAATACCACTTTTTACCACTAGTGGCAGCACTGACTTAACAGAATTGTTAATACAATAGCGCCACCTAGTTACTTTCATACTTAGATCCTATTTCATGGTTTCAGGGGTATCTGATAGGTAAGAACATTATAATTAAAATCCCCCCCAACCTGTAGTTTTAACCACGAAGTAACGGCCAGCACCTACTTTACTGCATTACTGTACAGATTATTGGTTATTACATTTTAGCTGTACCTTTAAGGAGCGCCTCTAAACGAGTCACACCATCTGACAAGTCAAACAACACCTCCTGCACCAGGGCCCGCGCCTCAGACACCGGGAGCTTCAGGAGGTCCAGGGTCACCGGCCCAGAATCCACCTGGAAAGACAAGCTAGCAATGCTGCCCTGCATGTCTAGAGCCGGGGAACAGTTCTGGAACTTTTCACTGTAGAGAGACAATTTATGGGGGGAAATTCATTACCACCAAATCTCCAAAACAGGGGCATAGCTCCAGGGGCGCAGAGGTAGCAGCTGCACCTGGGCCCTGGTGCTGAGAGGGCCTAAAAAGTCCCTCTGCCACATGACGGGACTGTAGTAGAATAAGTGGCCCATGATAAATGCGGGCCCGGTTATAGATTTTGACTGGGGCACAGAAGTCTTGTTATCAGGGGCATAACCTGAGGAGGTGCAGAGGGTCACACCTAGACCCAGGACCTTAGGGTACCCATAAAGTACCTCTCCCCAGTATGAGAAGACCAGTATTATAAATAATACATTATATTTTGGGGGCCTGGTACAGATTTTACATAGGGGTCCAGGAGCTTCCTGCTATGCCTGTGGTTCAAGTTACTTCTCCGTTACTCCAGAACCCCAAAAACAAGGCTACTGCTGACCCCCCCCCAAAACAAGAGGTCTAACCAGTAACCATAGAAAGCCAAAGCTTGTTACTGGGACTTCTGCACTGGTGTGGGGCCTTGTTCCCAGTTAAACACTGCACCCCACTGGGTCTGAAAGCAATGGTGGATAACAAAAACTTACCCCAATTTATCTACAAGATCACGTGATGTCATGTTATGAACAGCGTCCTAAAATACAGAAGTCACACAAAGAAATGTCCAGAAACATTAGAATGGTGCATGATGATGTCACTTCTGTGATGTTATCCATGTCACATGACTCATATGGGCTAATATAATAGATCTATGGCATTCCCAGGATGTCACTAGCCCAATGGGTAAAATATCATAATACCCTGCCATCTCCCTTACCCAGTCCTCCAGGGCCTCCTCTACGGGGTCCGTCCTCCACACTTCATTGCCATTAGTCACACTAAATAGAGACAAGAAGGTAAAGTGAATGATGTGTACAGGTATACAGTATATATCAGCAGGCGTATACCCCCCATTATTACCATGTACTGCAGCTCTGGGATATGCTACCCATGGCAGCTCAGGATCAGTCAGGGCAGGATAGTAGGAATAGAAGCTGCCACGGGGCCCAACAAATAACAGGGGCCTTTTACCTTTTCCACTTGGTCATAAGGTGAAGCTAGTGACAACTGAATGTGGAAGGGGGAGTAGAAAAATTAATTGGGACCCATTTTAAGTTTTACTATAAAACCCCATGGTGTGACATCAGCGTGTCGATTATCATCCCCGCAGTGTGACATCAGCGTGTCGATCATCATCCCCCTAGTGTGACATCAGCGTGTCTATCATCATCCCCCTAGTGTGACATCAGCGTGTCTATCATCATCCCCCCTAGTGTGACATCAGCGTGTCGATCATCATCCCCGTAGTGTGACAGCACCGTGGCTATCATCATCCCCCTAGTGTGACATCAGCGTGTCTATCATCATCCCCCTAGTGTGACATCAGCGTGTCGATCATCATCCCCCTGTGTGCCGCGTGTCGATCATCATCCCCCTAGTGTGACATCAGCGTGTCGATCATCATCCCCGTAGTGTGACATCAGCGTGTCGATCATCATCCCCGTGAGTGTGACATCAGCGTGTCGATCATCATCCCCCTAGTGTGACATCAGCGTGTCGATCATCATCCCCCTAGTGTGACATCAGCGTGTCGATCATCATCCCCGTAGTGTGACATCACCGTGTCTATTATTACACAGACAACCCATTGATTTGAATGGACACTGTGTAATACCTCATTTCTCCTTTGGTGGCGCTGCAGGGAAATTGGACCCGCACTGCCAGGTTTCCTCACATGTTACAGCTGATCCCTGGAGGTGCCAGCAGGGGGCGCACTTAGTCATCAACTTATTTTCCAGTTAGGATTGTCCATATTTGCCTCCATTGAATTCCATAGGACAAACCTCAGTGTTCTAGCCATGTACAGCGGCAGCAGGACCCAGTTTGCCCAATTGCAGCCATCAGAGGCACTACATGAGGAGAGCCCAGTCAGACTTCCAGGTACCCATTTTTACAGGGGGAGCCAACACATTACACCCCAATCCTCTAAAGGGGAGACCATCCCGGGCACCCCTGCACCTTAATGATGGTCTTAACAGAACACATGGAAAGGGTTGTCCTAACTGCACAGTCCCTTTAACCCTCTATAGGCATCAGGTAGGGATCACATAACCGGCACCCTGTAAATTTCAATGTAATTTATCTTTTAGGGAGACCCCATTGTGTTGTATAGGTGCCAGGATTCTACTTGTCTCACCACTTTGTGCTCTTTTTGCAGATGCATGCAGCAAGGCTTTGGGACAGCAAAGGTTAATCGTCTCTACTCGTCCCCCCTACTATTCCACATACAGAGTCTTGAACATGGCCGCCTTCACCATCCCTTTCTCTACAAGCCTAAGCAAGAAGAGCACTCACTGTATCCTGACGCTGGAGCCAGCCTGGATTCTGCTGAGGCACAGGTAGCGCTGGCCGGAGTGGCTCAGGGTGCACAGGGTGGTCCAGGGCTCGGCCTCCATGGTCAGATTTGGTTCCTGCAGCAGGAGGAGTTCATGCCATGATGGGAGTGATCTGCACGCAGAGGCCCTGGCCATGGGAGGAGACTGCGGGGTTAACCCTTAACACACAAGGTTCCGTTCACAATGGCAGGGCTGAAAAACTCAGGCTTGGGGTGTGGGGCTATTGGTAGCAGGAAGACCTCCACTATTGTCAGTGACCCTGACCGCCCACAAAGTATTCAACGCAACCTCAATTGTTCCAACAGCGGACCCCAAGCGATCACATCACCATTGGGGGACCTGCTTGGAAAATGGGGTTGTCACAGGTGGACTATGAGGGATCCGACAGGACGTTTTGCACTTCACATTTATTCACAGTAATGGCGCAATGAATCGCGGTTAAAATCGTAGACATGGCGCAATTTTGTCAAAGTTCACACATAGTCCCCTAATAAAGGATAGGATTAAGCCCCTTCCCGCTGTTCTGTGGGACAATCTACCTAAATATACAGTTATAAATCTGTTCCTTTAGTATTTATTCAAGAGTAGGAAGATCTGCCATGCAGGAGTCTGGGAAAGCTGTGTGACAACCAGGGTGGTTTCCATAGTTGCTCCTGTAAGGGGTGTCACCCTGTGGGTAATCACCTAGATATGTCTTGTTTCGTCCCCTGCTTCTATATCACTATATAAATAGACAGACTTGCTATATAGGAGTCTGGGAAAGCTGGGTGTCAGCTAGTATGGTATCAGTCATTGCTCCCATAATGGCTGTCATCCAGGACTCTTTGGTTCTTGCACACTTAATTTACACAGTTATACATCCCCTCCTTGTATAGATCTGTATAAGTCTTGCTGTACAATACTCTGGGAAAGCTGGGTGACAGCTAACACGCTTTTCATAATTGTTCCCATAATGACTCTCACCCAGCATTCCTAGATTCCAGGCTGGATGGCTACAACACCAGGCAGGATGGGGTTGGGGGCAATCGGTGCAGGTCCTGAGGTGGGGCCCTCATCTGTTGCCCTGGGAGTATACTGTATATGTCTGTGATGAGGATTCCCATTTTAACAAGAGAGGACGATTTATGGACTTACGCAGGGAGGCTTGGATTTTAGGGGTTACGGGTGGTTTCACACTGAGCACTTTTTGATGCAGTTTTTTGACTTCTAAGTGGATTGAAGAGGAATGGGGAATATAAAGAGGGACGTCTACTCCTCCTATTGGATTCACTTCTGACATTGCTTCATAAAGGGGCTGATGGAGGTTACTGCTGTGGTGCGAGTCCCATGCAAGGCTGGAGGGCCGCTCTACTATCCAGGCTGTGTATAGTGAGTACACAGTAACCGCAGGCTACTCCCTGCCTCCTGGAGGACGGGCCTCACTGCTGATTGGAGGGGCTCAGAGTAATCTTATTTATCCCTGCAGGAAAACCAAACAGTCAGACCAGTGCAAGGAAGACACAAGACGTCTCTGTCGCTCAAGAAAGGGAGGAGACAGGTGAGACATCTCTGCAGGTCAAGAGAAGGAGAGGAGACAGGTAAGACATCTCTGCAGGTCAGGAAAAAGAGAGGAGACAGGTGAGACTTCATGTCAGGACAAGGAGAGGAGACACATAAGACATCTCCTTAGGTCAGGACAAGGAGAGGAGACAGGTGAGACATCTCTGCAGGTCAGGACAAGGAGAGGAGACAGGTGAGACATCTCTGCAGGTCAGGACAAGGAGAGGAGACAGGTGAGATATCTCTTCATGTCAGGACAAGGAGAGGAGACAGGTGAGACATCTCTTCATGTCAGGACAAGGAGAGGAGACAGGTGAGACATCTCTTCAGGTCAGGACAAGGAGAAGAGACACATAAGACATCTCTTCAGGTCACGACAAGGAGAGGAGACAGATGAGACATCTCTTCATGTCAGGACAAGGAGAGGAGACAGGTGAGACATCTCTTTAGGTCAGGACAAGGAGAGGAGACAGGTGAGACATCTCTTCATGTCAGGACAAGGAGAGGAGACAGTTGAGATATCTCTTTAGGTCAGGACAAGGAGAGGAGACAGGTGAGACATCTCTGCAGGTCAGGACAAGGGGAGGGGGGGGGGACGGGCGTGACTTCTCTGCGGCGAGAGGAGACAGGAGACAGGGTGAGACATCTCTGCAGGTCAGGACAAGGAGAGGAGACAGGTGAGACATCTCTGCAGGTCAGGACAAGGAGAGGAGACAGGTGAGACATCTCTGCAGGTCAGGACAAGGAGAGGAGACAGGTGAGACATCTCTGCAGGTCAGGACAGGGGGGCAGGAGACACCGGAGGAGAGGAGACAGGTGAGACATCTCTTCATGTCAGGACAAGGAGAGGAGACAGGTGAGATATCTCTTTAGGTCAGGACAAGGAGAAGAGACAGGTGAGACATCTCTTCATGTCAGGACAAGGAGAGGAGACAGGTGAGACATCTCTGCAGGTCAGGACAAGGAGAGGAGACAGGTGAGACATCTCTGCAGGTCAGGACAAGGAGAAGAGACACATAAGACATCTCTGCAGGTCAGGACAAGGAGAAGAGACACATAAGACATCTCTGCAGGTGTCATACATCACATAACCTCCTCCTTATCATACAAATAGCAGTTCTAGTCCAGATATTGACATTCCTGTAACCCGACATCCAAGAATCCTGAAGTTGTGATGATTTTCATCAGATTACTCAACAAAACTGAGCAGAGACCACCCATGAGGAGTTTCCTCTACCTATATATGAATCCACATCAGGGGCTCAGCTACATCGGGTGCTCGATGGATTTTAAGGGCATGTCTGTGTCAAATCTGTGTCAAAATCTTTAAATTTGTTGCAGATATTTGTAGATTTCATCCGGCTCATAGAAAAGGGTGAAATCTGCTGTAAAAATCTGCAGTGTGTTAGTTTTACTGTGAATGCTGCAGATTTTGTACCCCGAGTTCTGTCGTGGACATTCTGCAGCGTACCCGTCTGTGTGAACGTACCCTAAGAAATACACCAGTGATGGATATGGGATGGCCAGTCCGCTATTGCTGTGCACATCGCAGTTATTTAGCGTCATTATTTGGATTTGCTCTTTTTATATATTTTTACATTTTATTTAATTATTTTGCATTTCTTTTATCCTGTAATAATAAATATCTCCAAACATGTAATAAGATAATAACTATAAAGTCACATACATCGGGTTACACCTGAAAGAAAGCTCAGGAGGACCAAAACTTACTGCAAAAAGCAGGAACTCTGTGATGAAGGCTCTTAGGTTGCGTTCACACAAAGCAGATATTGTTGCAGAAATTTCACAGACTGATCAATTCCATTCATCTCAATTGTACTTGCAGAAATCCCCGTGCTGGCTTCTATTACAGCCCAGTTCATATGAATGCGATTAATTCTGTCATAGAAATTTGTGCAACAAAATCTGTCGCATGTGAACACATCCTTAGAGAAGCAGATACATGTAGGCACACATGGCTGATTTTTCCATCTGCCATGGACTACACCGGAGCAATCCATGACTGACCCTAGGATTTCTGCCATGGATTTGCAGCTTGATGTGCTACAGATCCACATGGCGGTTTGCCCTGTTGAATGTGAGTAAGTTGCCATAGTGTCCACAAGGAATCAGCTTTATTAAGTGATCGGGCCATATAAACAGCAATGCAGATTTTATTTAGAAACAATGGATTTGATGCAGATTTCGGCACAGAATCTGCATGAAAAATCTGTGGTGTGAACATACCCTAACTGTGTAAATGAAATGTATAAAGATAGCCAGTGATACCTTTATCCTTGTCTATTAGCGGTCTGCAGCCCATAACTGTGTTGAGACTACAACTCCCAGCTGGAGAGCCGCAGTCCCCATCATTCCTACTTATAAAGCCTTGTGTACAGGGCTATATTACTGTGATATGTCGCCATATACGTGTATGAGACTATCCTCTACCTGCATATGCCTCAGTTACTTTACATTGAGGAGTTGCCACTTAAGCAGTTTTTCCTATGTAGAGCATCACTTTAAACAAGACACCATAATTATCCTGGAACACTGACGGGTCTACGACAACCTAAATGTTTAGTAATAAAAATGTTCTATAAAGGGGGTTGTGTACTCCGGGTGGAGGTCCCCTTTAACATCCTGGCCTGTCTACTCTGTTTGTCCAGCAGGCTCCTATGGTGACAGAAGAGCTAGCAGTCAAGACCTGTGTCATGGACGGCCTATTGCCTCGGCTGCTCTCGCCATTACCGGACGAGGTGCAGGAATGTGTGGCCCTATTGATGAGCGAAGTGCAGAGTCAGTGTGAGGAGCTGCTGGAAGCCTTACTAAAGGACCCGCAGTGTGATCAGTACTTGGCAGCCCTGTGCAAATTCCTGCACACAGCTAATGTACGGTAAGTGGTATCGCCTCCATGTATAAAGGATGGAGAGTAATAATTCTGCCATAATGTATAGTAATAATAATACTGCCATAGGATGTCAGTGAATATATAGATGCTATACAGTGACCGATATGTAGCAGAGAGACTGACCAAGCTGCTAGTTCAGTGCTGTGGGAAAGTTTTAGGCAGGATAAATGCTGCAGAGAGTAAGAACGTTTTCAGAAATAGAAGGGTTAATGGTTTATTTGTGTAAATGTAAACCCTATCAATATTTGGTGTGACCTCTGCCCTTTGGAGGAGGAGTCCTGGAAGTGATGATCCGGCCCCCACAGATATAGTCCTGATCTAACATCATCCAGTCTGTCTGGGATGACATGAAGAGACAGAAGGATTGGAGTAAGCCTACAGAAGATCTGTGCTTGGTTCTCCAAGATGGCGGCGGGAACAACCTCCCTGCTGAGTACCCAGAAAAAGGGATGGAAGGCAAAGGGCAAAGGTCACACCAAATATTGGTGGGATTTACATTTACAAAAATAAACTATTAACCCTTCTATTTCTCAAAGCATTCTTACGTTGCAGCAATTCCCCACCACCACCACATCTGCCTAAAACTTTTGCATAACCTTGTATATCTTGTACAATGCACTCCTGTTTGGTATCCAGGGCAGATCGTTGCCTAATATTTTCCCAGTTCAGTCCAAGAACACGTCTCAGATAATTCTGTCCTGTTATAAAGTTACAGCCTCCTCTAGAAGTCATGGCTATTACAAAGCACTCACTTAATGCCAATAAGCTGCCTGTCAGCGCACACATCTCTGTATTGCTAGCTTTGTCAAAACATTAACATTAGGGCTCTTATTCCAGGGCTGTAGTAGCGTGCCATCATCTTGATCGTGTCAACTTAAAGCCATTAGACAAGCCCCAGGGAGGACATTAGTGGCTTTAACTCAGATTGTGCTCCTGATACACACATCAAACAAGCAGCAGGTGGAGTGTACTCAAGGAGTGGACAGACTCTGCTGCGGCCCAGGCCTTTGGCTGGGGATCATAGCATAATAGCCAGGCTGAACAGAATATATCCGCAGGGTAAACACATCCCTTAAGAAGCATGACAGATCCTCAGCAACCAAGCCCAAAATAAATTGTAGGTTAAGTAACAATCGCGGCCGAGCAAACACGGGGAGATGTAAACTAGGTCGTGGTAGCCCAGCGCTCCATACCATGGAGGCTTAAGTGTAGACGGTGCTAGGAGGAAGGGCGCAGATACTTACCTATATCACACGCTAACTGTGCAACTTTTTTTTCCCTTTTTCTTTTTGTTGGCCGCCATCTTTAAAAGCCCACAGTAATGGCTAGCCACATCCATAGCAGTGATCGCCAGCCTGTGGTTCTCCAGCTATGACTAAACTGCAAACTAAAAAAAAAAAAAGGTTATGTCTGTATTTCACGGCTGTTTTATTCAAGTTTGTCTTTGTTTGAGAATAGCCTAAGGCCACATGTCGCAAAATGGAGATAAAACACACTGCAGAAAAACCATAGCGGAAACGGAAACCCAAAAAGGGGTGGGTTGCTTTTTGGAGGATTTTTTATTTTTATTTTTTGCATTTTTGCAGTGTTCCTTGATATTAAAGAAAATCTCATTTGCTTTGTGGGACTGTAAAATGAAGCTTTTTTTTTTTTTTTTTTTCCACTGCGTTTCCGCAACAACCAAAAATGTTGCATTTCCACAATGTGGGGCCTTAGCTTTAAGGGGTCATAAAAGTTGACAGAATCCCTTTAATACAAAGTATACTCTGCGAGGATTACAATGGATTGTGACCTGCAATAACATTCATCCTATTTCGCAGCAGTTTTTCGCCAGTCTGGGGCGGAGGCCTGAGCACTCATTAAACCAGCTCTACTTTGTGTCACAAGCCCCTCATTATGCTTTACTATGGAGCGAGTCAGGGATTAGTGCCCCTCTCTGCAAATTCCCAGTAATTGTGCTGGAAAATACTCCTTTCAGCCTCTTATCTGCCTGTTTACATGGTCGACCCTGGTCGCCTCAGTGTAGTCCACGTGCTTTGCAGATCTGCTGGCGCCTCGCCATTCCTGGCTCCACAAGTCTCCGTTTGCTTACAGAGTGTTACCCCAGTAACTGGCAAGCAGAGCTGGCTCTGTGTTGTTTACCAAGAGCCTCTCCTCTCTGAGCCAGCCGACAGGGCTGTGGGATCAAGAGGGTTAACAATGCCATATACCTGTATATGTGTCCGAGCAATAATAGTGGCACCCCTGAAACACAAAGTGAGCGATACAGGGACCCCAGGACTGTGCAGGAACAAGAGCGCCTGGTCTTCCACCACCCCCATCCTGAAAGCTTGTAATGATAGTGCCATACGGTGGTGCACTATCATATTGGTATTAGATGGTACTGTATCCTACAGGCATTTCAGATACAGATGACTGTAATATTATATGACTCCTGTTGTTGCAGGCTGTGCAGTAATGTTGCCTACATTCTTGGCACGGTGGCAGAAGACCCGGGATTCGCCGTCATGTTGGTGAACTTGGCAGAAACAGCGACAGACTGGGATCTGCTGGAGGGACTGGGAGCTATGCTACTGTGGGATGATCCAGAATCTGTAATGAACGCTGCGGGCACTCTGGGAACACTGGTGAGAGATTAGCTTGTCTGAATCTGAGTTCCATCCTGTATTATACTCCAGAGCTGCGCTCACTATTCTGCTGGTACAGTCACTGTGTACATACATTACATTACTTATCCTGTACTGATCCTGAGTTACATCCTGTGTTATACTCCAGAGCTGCGCTCACTATTCTGCTGGTACAGTCACTGTGTACATACATTACATTACTAATCCTGTACTGATCCTGAGTTACATCCTGTATTATACTCCAGAGCTGCGCTCACTATTCTGCTGGTGCAGTCACTGTGTACATACATTACATTACTTATCCTGTATTGTTCTTGAGTTACTCCTGTATTATACTCCAGAGCTGCGCTCACTATTCTGCTGGTACAGTCACTGTGTACATACATTACATTACTTATCCTGTACTGATCCTGGAGTCTGGACTACATTACATTACTTATCCTGTACTGATCCTGAGTTACATCCTGTATTATACTCCAGAGCTGCGCTCACTATTCTGCTGGTACAGTCACTGTGTACATACATTACATTACTTATCCTGTACTGATCCTGAGTTACATCCTGTATTATCCTCCAGAGCTGCACTCACTATTCTGCTGGTACAGTCACTGTGTACATACATTACATTACTTATCCTGTACTGATCCTGAGTTACATCCTGTATTATACTCCAGAGCTGCACTCACTATTCTGCTGGTACAGTCACTGTGTACATACATTACATTACTTATCCTGTATTATACTCCAGAGCTGCGCTCACTATTCTGCTGGTGCAGTCACTGTGTACATACATTACATTACTTATCCTGTACTGATCCTGAGTTACATCCTGTATTATACTCCAGAGCTGCACTCACTATTCTGCTGGTACAGTCACTGTGTACATACATTACATTACTTATCCTGTATTATACTCCAGAGCTGCGCTCACTATTCTGCTGGTGCAGTCACTGTGTACATACATTACATTACTTATCCTGTATTATACTCCAGAGCTGCGCTCACTATTCTGCTGGTGCAGTCACTGTGTACATACATTACATTACTTATCCTGTACTGATCCTGAGTTACATCCTGTATTATACTCCAGAGCTGCACTCACTATTCTGCTGGTACAGTCACTGTGTACATACATTACATTACTTATCCTGTATTATACTCCAGAGCTGCGCTCACTATTCTGCTGGTGCAGTCACTGTGTACATACATTAAATTACTTATCCTGTACTGATCCTGAGTTACATCCTGTATTATACTCCAGAGCTGCGCTCACTATTCTGCTGGTACAGTCACTGTGTACATACATTACATTACTTATCCTGTATTATACTCCAGAGCTGCACTCACTATTCTGCTGGTGCAGTCACTGTGTACATACATTACATTACTTATCCTGTATTATACTCCAGAGCTGCGCTCACTATTCTGCTGGTACAGTCACTGTGTACATACATTAGCATAGTACATATATATATATATATATATATATATATATATATATATACAGTTTAGTGACTGCATTAATATTAGGACGTCTCGTCTGATTTCATCCATCTATAATTATATTACTGTACATTATTTTGCCAGGTATACACAGCCTGCAATGTGAATATCAGCCAGTCAGCACTTCTGTTAGTTGTTCCCTGTACTATGGGCTGGTGAGGTGTACTTTGGCACATTGTAGTTTTTGCTTGTGTCACAACAGAAAGATTACAGGAGACAGTATGTTATCTGCCAATGACAGCAGGTGTGAGCCATGTGCAATATATGAAGGCTGTGTTCACACTGGTGTCATGGCTTCTGTTTATAACGCTGGATCTGTTGTGCTTGCATTACTCTTATCTGTCTATAGATGGAGGCTGTAGATCTGGGATGTAGGGTGGATACAGGAGATCATTTCACTGCCATGTTCACATTGATCATTATGCACCTCATTTTATCCCTCCAGGCAGAGAACAGTCATGGCCGTCGCTGGCTCCTCTCTTCTCCAGACTCTGACTTCATCATAGAGAACATCACCAAACTCTTGGATTCTCCGAATGACTGGACTGCCAGTAACTGCGCCCTGGTGCTAGCCCGCATCTCAATGTGCCAGGAGGGGTGTGCACGGCTCCTGGAGCATCCGAAATCTGACATGATATTACAGAAGATCATCACGTCCCTCCATGTGGATGAGGCAGGTGAGCAGGAGGAGGAGTGGGAGGAGACCCTGAGGAAGACCTCTTAGATCGTATTGGTATTTAGGTATCTGTCAGACCTGATCCCATACTATCCCATGTGTCCACCACATCATGGACGTAGATGGCAGAAGGTCCTCAAATATCTCTAGTCATGGTCCACAGTGATGAATCTTCTCTTCTAGGCTGCGGGCTCAATGCAGCTTTTACTCTTGGACGTCTTTGCGACACAGACACAGGGAGGAGACGAGTGCTGGCCCTGAAGGAAGCCAACCACATGGTGAGAGCCCAGCCACACAATTACAAATTCACATATCATTGTCCTGTTACATATCAAGTGTCAGGATGCCCTTGTTCATTATTCTGCCCCGAGTGTCATCCTGTCATTGTCCTGTACCCCCAGTGTCAGTCTGTCATTATCCCGTACCCCCAGTGTCAGCCTGTCATTATCCTGTACCCCCAGTGTCAGCCTGTCATTATCCTGTACCCCCAGTGTCAGCCTGTCATTATCCCGTACCCCCAGTGTCAGCCTGTCATTATCCTGTACCCCCAGTGTCAGCCTGTCATTATCCTGTACCCCCAGTGTCAGCCTGTCATTATCCTGTACCCCCAGTGTCAGCCTGTCATTATCCTGTACCCCCAGTGTCAGCCTGTCATTATCCTGTACCCCCAGTGTCAGCCTGTCATTATCCTGTACCCCCAGTGTCAGCCTGTCATTATCCTGTACCCCCAGTGTCAGCCTGTCATTATCCTGTACCCCCAGTGTCAACCTGTCATTGTCCTGTACCCCCAGTGTCAGCCTGTCATTATCCTGTACCCCGAGTGTCAGCCTGTCATTATCCTGTATCCTGTACCCCCCAGTGTCATCCTGTCATTATCCTGTACCCCCAGTGTCAGCCTGTCATTATCCTGTACCCCCCAGTGTCAGCCTGTCATTATCCTGTACCCCCAGTGTCAGCCTGTCATTGTCCTGTACCCCCCAGTGTCAGCCTGTCATTATCCCGTACCCCGAGTGTCAGCCTGTCATTATCCTGTACCCCCAGTGTCAGCCTGTCATTATCCTGTACCCCCAGTGTCAGCCTGTCATTACCCCGTACCCCCAGTGTCAGCCTGTCATTATCCCGTACCCCCAGTGTCAGCCTGTCATTATCCCGTACCCCCAGTGTCAGCCTGTCATTATCCCGTACCCCGAGTGTCAGCCTGTCATTATCCCGTACCCCGAGTGTCAGCCTGTCATTATCCTGTACCCCGAGTGTCAGCCTGTCATTATCCTGTACCCACAGTGTCAGCCTGTCATTGTCCTGTACCCCCCAGTGTCAGCCTGTCATTATCCCGTACCCCGAGTGTCAGCCTGTCATTATCCTGTACCCCCAGTGTCAGCCTGTCATTATCCTGTACCCCCAGTGTCAGCCTGTCATTATCCCGTACCCCCAGTGTCAGCCTGTCATTATCCCGTACCCCCAGTGTCAGCCTGTCATTATCCTGTACCCCCAGTGTCAGCCTGTCATTATCCTGTACCCCGAGTGTCAGCCTGTCATTATCCCGTACCCCGAGTGTCAGCCTGTCATTATCCTGTACCCCGAGTGTCAGCCTGTCATTATCCTGTACCCCCAGTGTCAGCCTGTCACTATCCCGTACCCCAGTGTCAGCCTGTCATTATCCTGTACCCCCAGTGTCAGCCTGTCATTATCCCGTACCCCCAGTGTCAGCCTGTCATTATCCTGTACCCCCAGTGTCAGCCTGTCATTATCCTGTACCCCCAGTGTCAGCCTGTCATTATCCTGTACCCCCAGTGTCAGCCTGTCATTACCCTGTACCCCCAGTGTCAGCCTGTCATTGTCCTGTACCCCCAGTGTCAGCCTGTCATTGTCCTGTACCCCCCAGTGTCAGCCTGTCATTATCCTGTACCCCGAGTGTCAGCCTGTCATTATCCTGTACCCCGAGTGTCAGCCTGTTATTATCCTGTACCCCGAGTGTCAGCCTGTCATTATCCTGTACCCCGAGTGTCAGCCTGTCATTATCCTGTACCCCGAGTGTCAGCCTGTCATTATCCTGTACCCCCAGTGTCAGCCTGTCATTATCCTGTACCCCCAGTGTCAGCCTGTCATTATCCTGTACCCCGAGTGTCAGCCTGTCATTATCCTGTACCCCCAGTGTCAGCCTGTCATTATCCTGTACCCCCAGTGTCAGCCTGTCATTATCCTGTACCCCCAGTGTCAGCCTGTCATTATCCTGTACCCCCAGTGTCAGCCTGTCATTACCCTGTACCCCCAGTGTCAGCCTGTCATTGTCCTGTACCCCCAGTGTCAGCCTGTCATTGTCCTGTACCCCCCAGTGTCAGCCTGTCATTATCCTGTACCCCGAGTGTCAGCCTGTCATTATCCTGTACCCCGAGTGTCAGCCTGTCATTATCCTGTACCCCGAGTGTCAGCCTGTCATTATCCTGTACCCCGAGTGTCAGCCTGTCATTATCCTGTACCCCGAGTGTCAGCCTGTCATTATCCTGTACCCCCAGTGTCAGCCTGTCATTATCCTGTACCCCCAGTGTCAGCCTGTCATTATCCTGTACCCCGAGTGTCAGCCTGTCATTATCCTGTACCCCCAGTGTCAGCCTGTCATTATCCTGTACCCCCAGTGTCAGCCTGTCATTATCCTGTACCCCCAGTGTCAGCCTGTCATTATCCTGTACCCTCAGTGTCAGCCTGTCATTATCCCGTACCCCCAGTGTCAGCCTGTCATTATCCCGTACCCCCAGTGTCAGCCTGTCATTATCCCGTACCCCCGAGTGTCAGCCTGTCATTATCCTGTACCCCCGAGTGTCAGCCTGTCATTATCCCGTACCCCCGAGTGTCAGCCTGTCATTATCCCGTACCCCCAGTGTCAGCCTGTCATTATCCCGTACCCCCAGTGTCAGCCTGTCATTATCCCGTACCCCCAGTGTCAGCCTGTCATTATCCCGTACCCCCAGTGTCAGCCTGTCATTATCCCGTACCCCCAGTGTCAGCCTGTCATTATCCCGTACCCCCAGTGTCAGCCTGTCATTATCCTGTACCCCCAGTGTCAGCCTGTCATTATCCCGTACTCCAGTGTCAGCCTGTCATTATCCCGTACCCCCAGTGTCAGCCTGTCATTATCCCATACCCCCAGTGTCAGCCTGTCATTATCCCGTACCCCCAGTGTCAGCCTGTCATTATCCCGTACCCCCAGTGTCAGCCTGTCATTATCCCGTACCCCCAGTGTCAGCCTGTCATTATCCTGTACCCCCCAGTGTCAGCCTGTCATTATCCTGTACCCCCAGTGTCAGCCTGTCATTATCCTGTACCCCCAGTGTCATTATCCTGTACCCCCAGTGTCATTATCCTGTACCCCCAGTGTCAGCCTGTCATTATCCTGTACTCCAGTGTCAGCCTGTCATTATCCTGTACCCCCAGTGTCAGCCTGTCATTATCCTGTACTCCAGTGTCAGCCTGTCATTATCCTGTACCCCCAGTGTCAGCCTGTCATTATCCTGTACTCCAGTGTCAGCCTGTCATTATCCTGTACCCCCAGTGTCAGCCTGTCATTATCCCGTACCCCTGAGTGTCAGCCTGTCATTATCCCGTACCCCTGAGTGTCAGCCTGTCATTATCCTGTACCCCTGAGTGTCAGCCTGTCATTATCCCGTACCCCCAGTGTCAGCCTGTCATTATCCTGTACCCCCAGTGTCAGCCTGTCATTATCCTGTACCCCCAGTGTCAGCCTGTCATTATCCTGTACCCCGAGTGTCAGCCTGTCATTATCCTGTACCCCCAGTGTCAGCCTGTCATTATCCTGTACCCCCAGTGTCAGCCTGTCATTATCCCGTACCCCCAGTGTCAGCCTGTCATTATCCCGTACCCCCAGTGTCAGCCTGTCATTATCCTGTACCCCCAGTGTCAGCCTGTCATTATCCCGTACCCCCAGTGTCAGCCTGTCATTATCCTGTACCCCCAGTGTCAGCCTGTCATTATCCCGTACCCCCAGTGTCAGCCTGTCATTATCCTGTACCCCCAGTGTCAGCCTGTCATTATCCTGTACCCCGAGTGTCAGCCTGTCATTATCCTGTACCCCCAGTGTCAGCCTGTCATTATCCTGTACCCCCAGTGTCAGCCTGTCATTATCCCCGCGTACCCCCAGTGTCAGCCTGTCATTATCCCGTACCCCCAGTGTCAGCCTGTCATTATCCTGTACCCCCAGTGTCAGCCTGTCATTATCCCGTACCCCCAGTGTCAGCCTGTCATTATCCTGTACCCCGAGTGTCAGCCTGTCATTATCCTGTACCCTGAGTGTCAGCCTGTCATTATCCTGTACCCCCAGTGTCAGCCTGTCATTATCCTGTACCCCCAGTGTCAGCCTGTCATTATCCTGTACCCCCAGTGTCAGCCTGTCATTATCCTGTCCCCCCAGTGTCAGCCTGTCATTATCCTGTCCCCCCAGTGTCAGCCTGTCATTATCCTGTACCCCCAGTGTCAGCCTGTCATTATCCCGTACCCCCAGTGTCAGCCTGTCAGGAATAGATTTATCGCTGTTCCCTGGACTGCAGTGTATCCTATAAGTCGTGTCTTCCCTTGATAAGTCCAGATCTGTGCACTGGAGGCAATGATGTCTGGAGGAGATGCAGGTGGCAGCAGAAACGCTTGCTTTGCCCTCACATGCCTAGCGACTAGCCAAGCCGGCCACCAGCACATCCTGAAGAGCCACCACTTCCCTCAGGTCCTGGACACGCTCTGCCGCCTCCTGCAGTCCCAGGAGCAGGACTCGTGCTGGTTCGCTGCCATGTAAGTTCTTGGGTTTCCCTTTGTTTAGTCCTGGGGGGTTGTCAGGTGGGTAAAGTTTCATCTCACAATGACCCATTACATGGCGCTATGGCCAGGCTTTGGCACTGGATCTGTCGCCAAAATTACACCACAATTTTACAAATGTTGAAATGTTTAATTGCCAACCCAAAGACTGAAAGTGAATCTGATGCCTGACGGAAACCTTAACCAGTTATTATCCAGGACATGAAAGTTTTACAACCAACATGGACATTAGGGTAGAATTTTACCGTAAAGGGGTTCTCCACCTAGATGTACCCCTCCGAAAATCTGGTTGTGTCTTTTGTGACAATTCTGCTTGAGGACCAGAAAAATCTGAGATAGTTTGATTGCTAAGGACTCTAGCAATCAGACAAGACCAGTTGCTAGGAGATATATTCCTATAACCAGACTGTCAGACATGGGTTTATTGTTAATTGGATATTCCTAATTGTATATTTGGGTGTAGAAGCCCCTAAGTCTAGGATCTGTTAGAGGATAACCTCAGTAGTGGGCTATATGATGGGACCCCCCGACTCTTCATACTTTTGTTATTCGTACCACTTGATTCTCTTGTTAAGTCGCTGACAGACGCTCACGATAAACTTTCTCTTTGTAGAACCATTAAAGGAATATCCAAGTTTCCTTCAGGAGTTGTGAGATTACGGCAGCACCCAACACTTGAGGCCACACTGAAAGTAAGTGTCCTGTCATCATGCACGAAACATGGACAACAGCGCCACATTTACCCATAGGTTGTGTCTGGTATTACAGCTCAGCTTTATTAAAGGGGGTTTTTCAAACTACAAAATTAATGGTGTATCAATTAGGGGGGGGCCCCCCGCCCCCCCCCCCCCCCCCCTTTAGATCATCATGGTTCTGACACCAGGACCCCAGCTGATCACTGAAGAGGCTGTAGTATTTGGGTGACTATCGTAGTCTCTTCCATATATTTATACTTGGTATCACAGCTCAGCCCATTCACTTGGGACTGAGCTGCGATCAGGCCATGTGACCGATAAATGTGACGCAAAAGCATTCAGGGAACGCCGCTGCTGCTCCAACCAGCTAATGGACGGGTCCTGGGTGTCAGACCCCCACAGAAAAGTCCTGGAAAACCCCTTTAAAGGAAATTGGGCCAATCTGTAATACCACATACAGACAGCAGACAGGGGTGGAGCTATTTTGGGGGGAACCAGCCATTCTATTCTAATACCAGACATCCCCTTTAATGTTTCACTTCTGTCAGGACTTTTTCCATTTATAACATTTTACATTGCTGAACCAAAAGGGCAAGATTGTACCCAAGAAACAGCATCTCAGTTGTGCCCACTAGGATACACAGTGACTTGGGTCATGAGACTAGGGACCGCCATGTCACCCTGCGACTCCTTCACCAATGTAAGTGAATGACTGCGACCTTGTGTGACATTGTGACTCCATTCAGTTACGTGAAGGAGTCGCAGGACGACATGGTGATTTTTGGTCCTGCTACAAGTCACCGTGCAGCCCTAGCCTTAGGGCCAGAAAATCACTTATCTCCACATGCTCCTCCGCTTTATGAGCATTATCAGCCAATCAACACAGCAGAATGGTGTCACATGATACTGCTCGGCAGACTCCTACGTAGCAGAAATTGCTGTATTTTAGGGAAGTCGGGGGACACTAATAGGTAAAAGTGAGCCCCTTACTTGGGCACTGTACACACACTCTAATATAAGACAGGCCCAAGTCCTGTGTATTGACCCTCACTGCCTCCACCTACATCATATTGTAGGGCTTGAACGGTCGAGTCTTTTCCATTTATCACAATATGACGTTTTTGCAGATGACTTAACAAGGAATTCCCCCCCAGCTCTGCACAGAAATATATCATCGCTTAGTGTCCACCATGACACATTCACTGCTGTCTCTCTTGTCTCCATGGAGACCCCCCCCCAATAAATACTTTACTAGTAACAGCGCTGTCACCAGGAATTCTTGATTGGACGGCGATGAGTTTAATGGTGGACGCGTTACCATGGAGACAATTGTCATGGTTATTTCAAGAGAAAAGACAATGGTGTCACCGGAGGACCCGAACAATGACTCTGGCAGCCTGTATTGGATTGTGACGCCAATCCATTTCTCCTTGTCGTCCCTAAAATATAAGCATTGGCATAAACAGCAATCCCGTGAACTGACAGGTCCCCAATAATGTGTACTCAAAAGTGCAAGTGCCTTGCAGGAAGTGTTATCTGAGCAACACAGCAGCAGGGAAATCAAAATACTCAAAATCTGTCAGCAGGACAGGGCACACGTGTACAATATGAGAGCCCAGTGATCGACGTGCGGTATATATTGGGGATTTAGGCGCCGCCATCTGAATATCGCACCAATTATGTGACCTTTCTATCTCGGCAGAAGATTTCAGCATCATTTACAGCTGGAGATGAGCTGCTACAGGAGGTGGAGGTCACGTTACGGAATCTGCAGCGTCTCCCGCAGCCTGCTCCTCCCACAGCGAAGATCCTGGAGTCCGGATCAGTAATGGTGGCCTGGAAGGAGCACAGAGCACACAGCGGCCTCACTGTCACTTACAGGTCAGAAAACTCCACTTCTGAACACGTTCTATGGTCTAACTCTACATGCTGAGTAAATCTGCAAATACTTCCATTTTATGATCTTATACTCCAGTAACATCTAAAGCTGCATTTCCATTTCCATTATACTCCCATCACATCCCGAGCTAAATCAAAACATTCTGAGATACCACTATGCACTCACTGTATTAGGGAACCAGAACAATTGTGAAAGCAGCTTTGGATGTGACTGGAGTATAAGATGTGCTTTATATCCCAAATTACTAAATGTCCTAATATTTTATGTGGATTTAATACCCCCATATCTTACTCCAAACATCCCCGACCATGTCCTATGCCCTGTGCAACCTACCACAGGGCAAATACAGTCCTGTCCATATTTCACGTGTCTCTATCCACAGCTTGTATGATGGTGAGCAGATCCTATACCATGGAACGTCCTTCTCCTATGTCATCCCTCACTGCAAACCCGGTCACCATCATCTTAGCGTAGTCATGGAGACCGAAGGAGATCGCAGCCCGGCCAGTCCTATCACCCTGGTGACCGTGGAGGAGCCGCTGCCCAGCTGCCCCACAGACTTCCAAGTCGTAGGCCGTACGGCCACAAAGGTGAAGTTATCATGGAGCCCCCCATCTGACTGCAGCACTGGTATTAAGTATGTGGTGTATAGAGAGGACCTCCTGGTGGAGACCACATCTGACCTGACCTGCCTGGTGGGCGGCCTAGCCCCCTCCACTAGTTATACCTTCAGTGTATGTGCCTGTAACTCAAGGGGCCACAGTCCTAAAGTCTCCTTGGTCACCAGAACGATGGACAGAGGAGACCACGCTCCAGATAGACTCACCGTCTACGTCATCGGCCGGAGTGAAATGTTCATCACTTGGGAAGGGCCCAAAGATCCTTTCGGCAGGTTTTTCAATTACGAACTGAGCATGAACGGGAAGTCTGTGTATCTAGGGACTGAGCGGTCATACACAGCCCGGCGCCTCACACCCAGCACTGAGTACACCTGTACCGTCTGCGCAATTACCAGCGAAGGTCGCTTCGAGAGCCGCCCTGTCACCAAGCGCACTGCCAAGGACGAATATAGCAACCTGAACAAGTACGTACACATATATATAAAATATCATACAAATACCATATCATAGCATTAGAGGGGGTGACCAGATAGCCAGAGCCAGGTGTAGCTACAGAGAGCATGGCCATGTATGACAAGAACATCCCATTGATTATAATGCCACAGGGTAATACTACTTATCCCCTGCGGGGGTGCTGTAGGGAAATTGAACACTTGTTAAATTCTTTTGCAGATTACAATGGGGATCCCAGTAGTGGAATAAACTTATTTCTGGGAGACCTATCTAACAAAATAGGACAATCCCTTTAATATACCTCTATATTCTCATGTCTATTATAGTCCATGTGTTGGTTCTCACTCAGGATTCGGTAATCTGGCTGAGTATAATCCTCTCACATCCACTTTATGAATAAGTCTCCATAAGGCTGTGAGGATTATACAGCGATCTGGAAAAGACCGTAATAATGATACCACCGAGGGGTTTCACAGGATATTTCGGGAGACTACAGCTCTCCATTGCCGACGGGGCTTATCATTTACAGTTATTGGTACAATCTGAAGGGAAATGTCAATCTGTCTCTATAAAGCTTTGACTAGATTTTCTGCTTTCCTTCTATGTAGTGCAGAAAAAAAAATATATTTTGTTCTGGAAACCATCAGCAAGCCTGATGTCTACAACTGACAGTTCTTGTCTAATTATGGTTTTGTCTACACAGAGACCTAACATCGGAGCTACAGCTCTTTCACATATATACAAAAAGTACTATAGAACAATAGATCTGTCAGCAGCAACTTGCTGATGGTTTCCATGTATCACCAATATATTTCTATTGGCAAGGTAAAGATAGACTAAATCTTACGTGTTAATGACAAAAAAAGACAGTGGGGGGCTACAATTGAATCTAATCCTGTATTCTTTGATAGAAGCCAAACTGGGGGCCCCCGCCAGACGGCCAATTCACCCACCACAGAGGCAACAGATCAAAGCGATAAGCCGCCACGGACTGAATCATCAAGGAGAAGTTCTCTGACTAAAAGCCAGAGCGTGCGGCTGGTCATGAGCAGGCAGGTCAGCAAGTCCAAAAGAGACAACAAAGTCCTCTCGACCAGAACACGGTAAGTGACAATGACAATGAGTGTGACGCTGATCATTGTAACCCTGCAGGCTGTATAATATATAACTGTCCCCGCTCAGGAGAGACTCCGATGTATCCTGGATAGCAGACTCCAGTGACAGCCCTGTGAGCAGTCAGCCATCTGCAAGCCAGGTACAGGTGCAGCCCCTGCGAGATACCTGACGCCCTATCAGGGTTTACCATGGCTGTTATAGGGCGGCCCCTCTCACTTATTTATTTTTACATTTGCTGTGACCAGCCCCCCCTCCCCCAGCGACATAACCCCGGGACAGATAAGCAAGAAAGAAAGCAGAAAAAACCATGAACAGACCGAAAACGGCCCGGAAAAGAAGCCAGAGCTGTCTCCAGGAAGGAATCCTGCTGCCGTCTCCCCAAAGGTAGAGAACAGAATCCCTCACATCCAGAGCTGCATTCAAAATTCTGCTGATGTGGCCACACATACTGTGTTCTTCTGTGCAGTATTCTGGGAGGTCTAGTCTTTTCACCAGGCACTTTTCAGCACCATTTCCCAGAATGCAGTGCAGCAGGGTCCTGCTAAGCTGTTTTTTATGCAGCTTTGGATGTGATTGGGTATAAAAGGTGAAGATTTAATACAAATTAATAAACTTATTGAAGATTATATGAATAGTATATCAATCTAATGTTTGCTGCACATTTACTGATTTTGCAGCCATCTAACCAGATTCCTATGAAGACCCCGGACACCTCCGCACAATCCTGCTCATCGCCTGACACCAAAAAGCCACCGGGCACGCCAGGTTTCAGACTGACACCTATCGCCTCTCTCTGCAGCCTGGAGCCGGAATATCTGCTGAACAGCAGGGCCAAGACTGAGAGTGAACTCATCAGGCCCGCCCTGCCAGAGGGGCCCGGACAACCAGGGTAGGTTTGCACTATAATAGAACATATATTAGAAAGATCTTCCTGGGATCTGTAGTTCTCCATATACTGTACTTAATCAAACCGTATACAGATATCAAACTGATTCTGTAATGTCTGCCTCATCCGCAGCCTCCAGGAGTGTCTCAGGGTGTCAGATAGAGACAGATGTTCAAGCCAGAAGAAAACCTTACAGCCGGTGCGAGGTGAGGCGTCCGCACAGATCTATCTGTCATGGCTGATCACTAATAGCCTCATTTATTTATGGCCTCTCTCGCTATGATCCCAGCAGATCCCATCGTACGCTACAGACACCGGAGCCTGAAGGTCAACGCTTGGGACTTCACAGAAGCCTTAGAAAGCGGAGAGAAAAAACTGTGCAAATTTTCTGCCACATGTCCCTTGTCTCCTACTGAAGAAGCCTCAGCAAACCTGCCTAATGTGTCCAAGAACCTAGCCCGCAGAGGCAGCCTTCAGTCCCGCGGCACTGGTGAGACTCTGGGCGGAGTGTATGAAAGCGTTTATTTGTTGGTACATGGGGGTCTGCGTTAAAAAATGTGCTTTCAACTCCATACACACAACTGTGTCCTCGGTCCGTGTGCTATCTGTTATTACGCATCTAGAATAATGGAAAGATAGAGACCCTCCATTACTATGGCCTCATACACACAGCCATACAGTGGGACCGTAGGATTGAGCAGTACAGAAACAATACAGATGAAACACACGAGCCATGTGTAGTTTTTTTCTTATGGACCATACAGTGGTGTGTATGAAGCCTTACCCTTTTTCCACCAATCACAGCACTTTGATTGAAAGTAGGCGGAGCATGATGGGAGAGGGTGGAGTAGGGCGGGGCCTCGATGCCCTGACTCATGTATTATAATTTGCATCAAAAAACTGGTGCACAGGACTGCCTGAACTGCGAGCTGGTGTAGATTTCATAGAACAGTCCCAGATAATTCTCCAACAAATCTGCTCCATGTAAATTCATCCTTATAGTCTTACGACGGCTGGAGAGCCACAGGTTGGTGACCACTGACCTACAGTCTCCATATTCTTCTCTACAGGTCACCTCCATGACAGACGTCACTCCTGGTCACACCTCCGTTCAGAATTGTCATCTCTACAAGGCCTAAAAAGCACAGAAGCAAAGTCAGTAGAGTCACTCCGAGGACAGAGGTAGGAAGCGACATCCCCGAGACGGGCTGCTCGGTTGTAGCTTATCACGTGTCACACCAGTAAGGGTATCATTTTTAGCAACTGGAATTGAGTTCCACCTACAGTATGTGAAGGAGGTCGTGTTAGCAGCAAAAACCTGGATTTCTGCAAAGCATATTCAGATGTAGGGACGGGTGCAGACATGTTTACAATAAATCTGCTGAGTGTGAATATATCCTAATATTATATGAATTCTTCTTTAAAGAGCCAAGAATTGTGTTTACAAAGGTTTAGCGCAGATTTCTGACCTTCAAATTCCCAGCAGGTGCAATTCTGTATAACAGTGGAGGATGGGGCTTATGGGCAGTTACATGACGTATGACTTCCCAACACACATTGTAGTCGAGCTCTTGTGGTTTCACAGAGATGACGTCCAAAATTGCAGGTGTTTGGAAGATATGTTTAACTCATAAGTAACAGCAAGAACAAGCTCCACAGCACCTGCAGAAAATAACGTTCAAACACAGGGCTAAAAACAAGGGGAACATAAAAGGATTTGTTTTATTTTTCAGGAGAAAAGGATCTTTATCTGGAACTTATCAGAAAGATCTTCATGTCCTAATTGGAGACTCTGGGGTGACATTCAGACTTCCACCTGCACCTATCAGCATCCTGCAGAAGGTCCGACCGCACCATTGACCATAGGCTGGAACCCGAGGGTCCAGCCTTATCGCTGACTGTAGGGCCATAGGCTGGAGCCTGCATCCCTCTGCCGGTCCGACCCCACCGACTGTAGGACCATAGGCTGGAGCCTGCATCCGTCCGCTGGTCTGACCCCACCGACTGTAGGGCCATAGGCTGGAGCCTGCATCCCTCTGCTGGTCTGACCCCACTGACTGTAGGACCATAGGCTGGAGCCTGCATCCCCTCTGCCCCTTGGGCCTGGCTGGAGCCTGCCTCTGCCGGTCCGACCCCACCGACTGTAGGGCCATAGGCTGGAGCCTGCATCCCTCTGCCGGTCCGACCCCACCGACTGTAGGACCATAGGCTGGAGCCTGCATCCCTCTGCAACCCCACAAAACTATAGGCTGGAACCAGCATCGGTAACCTCTCAGGGTCTGAGCCCACCACTGACTGTGGGATCCCATGAACTGGAACCAGCATTGCTATAATTTCACATTGCGTCACTGTAACCTAGCACTTACCACCCCCAATCTTCAATGGCAGGGATCCAGGAGGTCAGGTGTCACGATTGGCGCCAACAGCTGCTGTAACCTGTTATTACAGTAACAAAGGTGACTCCGAGGTGGAGGTAATGTCCAAAGGTGAACTTTCTATGTGTACAAAGCAGAAGGGGAGCAAAGCTTAAACCAAGGAGGGCTCCTACAGGAATCTGCACCACCAAATGTAGATGGAGAACATAAGAAGTGTCCAGAGTGGCAAACCTGTCAATTTAAGTAGCAGTATGAGAGCGAGTGGTGCACCACATGCTATAGTATGCACATATGACATTTCTTCAGTCAAGAGCCCCCTGCACTGACAGACTATGATCTGAAGGCCTGGATCAGAGCAGATGGCGTGCGCTAAGCCTGGCCCCGTACAGACGCCATCACCTGAGCACAGGATGTCACAATATTAGACGATTACCTCCTGCTGAGGTGTCATGTCTGTATGCTGCCAGCAGATGGCGCTGCTCCTGTACAGGAATAATCCCATAATAACAGCGCGCGGTTTCCAGCAACGCAAACACATCACAATGGCGAGTATTAGAAACGCACAGAAAGTTCCAGAAACTTTAATACAAAAATATTTATTTCCCCAATTACAGAATTTAATTAATAAGAAACTGTCATAAAAATTAAATATAAGATTGAGACGATCGGCTTTTCTTTATCATATATTTCCGTACACCATACCGCGCTTTCCCTATATACCCAGGCTGCACTGCAGTCACTGATCAGGCCAGTCCTATGATGGAAACCGTCAGATCTTGATGGCGGGTGGGGGCAGGATCCCAATCTCTTCTCTCAGGGACTCCACCGTCTGATCCCATCGCCTCTCGTAGTAAAAATTCAGAACGCAGCGGGCACTGCGCCCACTCTGCACCGCCCAGGGGACCAGCTGAACCAACTTCTTCTTCCTCCTAAGTCAGTCACAAGGCCAGAGGGTAAGGAGGTAAGTGTGGACACTAGACTGATACATTGTACCAAACTATCAGAGCAGCAAAGATTTGTGCAGTTACTAGTGAGGATTGTCTACACTGGATACAATTGTAACAAACCTTCAGCTGTGAATAGTCAGGACACATTTCTATTCCTATTCTCTGACAGCAAGTGGAGGTCGTGAAATGGGGGTGACAAGACCCTCAAGGCACAACTGCAGAGACCCCTCCACCCTGCTGTATGCTCCTACCTGGTAATGAGGCGTAGGGGTCCGAATACAGCTCCCAGCATGCACATGGGCAGCCCCGTCTGCACCGCTTCAAACCACTTGACTACAACCTCCCCTGTAGGAAGAACACAATGGGATCAGTAAAGGGGGGGTGTCAATGTCTCATGTGCCCCCTGCTGACCCCCATGTCTGTGCTCTCACCCAGCATGTTAGTCGGCATCCCCAGCAAGGTGTGCATGAGGTCGTGGACTTCTCGGTATCGCTGAGCCACATACGCCAGCTCCTCGTCATCGACAAATTTCACTGGCATGCGGGTGTCGGGTGTGACATGCTGCAGAAGGGGCAGAAATCAGAGGCAACAGTAAGAATCAAATCCATCTCCGTATGCTTTGGATGTGACTGGAGTATAGTTATCCTATGATATATCGTATATGTGACAACACTTACATTGACATCTAAGAATCTGACGTATTCTCTGCCGAACGTCCCATCAGGCAACTCCCTAAACCTCTCAATATCCAGATTAGACATCCGGATACGGGGCCGCTCCCTGCGGGGAAACCCCACAAATCAAATCCCCATTATGTCTAATAAACATCAGTAGTCGGACATTAAAGGGTTAACGTCGTGTAATCATTTTAGAATATAAATCTCCATAGAAAAATGGACTAACTTTGCTTATATTCTCCAATCACATCCAGAGCTGCATTGACAATTCTAGTAGCCGCTTGGGCTAGCATCCATAATACCCTGCACTCCGCTGCACGGCTTTGTGGGAGTTGTGGCTTTTTTCACATCAGACTATTGTACAGTTCCCAGGGCTAACAGTCAGCATATATATATATATACAGACCTCAGAACGCAGCTCTGGATGTGACTGGAGCATAAGAGGATATTGTATACATGGAGGAGACGACTCACTGTAGGATCTGCTCCCCCTCGGGGTCTTTGCTCATTTTGTCACGCAGATTCTGTAGGGCCAGGGGGCCGGTGGTTTCCCCGAGAACAGCGATCATATCTGGAGGGCGGAGACAGAAATCTTCTTAGGATTCTCCCATCTGTATCTGACATCTAGAGCAGAGCTGGAGTTACAATTCCCTTTAAGGGGGAGGGGGTGTCCAGTTGACACAGGATATAACCTTATTAGCAATCCTGTTATTGCTCCTAATACAGAAGCAAATGGTGCTACTGCTCTGTGTACACAGCTCCTGTGCAGATCTATGCGTTTCCATGGTTACAGACTGCAAACAACCCCTGTGTAGTCTGAGCTCGCCATCATTCCTGGCCACAGTGCAGATAGCAGAAGAGATGACTGCAGGATCAGACTACACAGGGTTAGTTTGTAGTCTGTAACCATGGAGACACATAGCTGTGCATAGGAGCTGCAGATGCAATACGGTAGGAGATTTTTTGCGTGATATTTTTTGGTTTTAGATGGATTTCTCGCAGTTGGCGTCAGGGAGATCCTTACCGTGTCTGTAGGGGTCGTACAAGGACATGACGGCGGAGCCAGCGGTGAGCAGCAGCTTCTGCAGGGGGTTGGTAGGAATATGGTGCGGGTACAGACCTCCATAGTCCTCGGCCTGGCTGGAGCCGGAGCGGGCGCCTGTCACAGACCACAGCATATACAATAGTCACATGACTCTAGTCACAGCAGGTGCACATCAGTCACGTGACCCCTGCCCATCATTTATAGTGTGGTGATTGGACATTGCAGCAGGGTCAGGCTGAAGGTTATGGCCACTTACCTTGGCAGACAGCAGGGGCAGCAGCTCTGAGGCATCTCCATACTGGGCCCAGCCTCAGCCCCCTCACCAACATCCCCATCCCCTCCCTACAACCTCCTCAGCACTCTGGGACTTGTAGTACAGCAGCAGCAGAAACTACACAGTCCGGCTACGGCGCCCGGCGAGGGTCACAGCCCACAAATCCGCCTTCTGACAGCGCGCCACCTGGCGGGCACCCCGGGAGCTGCAGGCCTCATTACTCCGGGTTACATCAGTGTAATAACACGTCAGACGTCACGAGGCGCAAAGGGTTAACATGTTGTTTATGTGTCTGTTACATCAGCCAATGGGCAGGGAGAGTGCAGTCACCTTTAGCCAATGAGAAGCCAGTGTTATTAGACAGCTCCTTACTTGATATCCAATCAGCACTCGCGATCAGACAGCCAATCAACTCTAAGTCTTCTAGACCCGTATGGCCAATCAGCGTCCTCCTTGGTACCAAGTCCCAGCCTTCCAGATCTTTCCTCAGAGTTTAGCCAATGGTGATGCCGGGAGATATCCGACCAATTAGCGCTGGCCTCTGACTGATTGATGGTTGTGGTAACGAATGAGAAGGCGGAGTGGGCGGGGCCTGGCTCTGGCCGTCGTCGTGCACTGTTGGGGCTTGTTAGTGAAGCGTCTGCTGAGGGAGAAGCGGAGACATGGCGGAAAGCGACTGGGACACGGTGACCGTGCTGCGGAAGAAGGGCCCGACCGCCGCGCAGGCCAAGTCTAAGCAGGTGCGGGCTGGAGGCTCTCAGGGACTACAACTCCCAGCAGGTTTCACACAGGCAGCTGCTGGGTCACGTGTTGTCTGCTCTCCCTCAGGCCAGCAGGATGGGGGGAGGGGTCATTACACAGACTAGTAGGAGGCGGTTCACATAGTGCGGTTTTGTATCTTCTGGTTTTCACCATTGGTAATGAATGTTGTGTTGTTGGCGCCTTCACCAGATATTGGGGGGATTATGGGGGTGATTGTGGGGTGTCCTCACCTCAGGGGCCCCGTGTCCTGGCCACGTCTCACCAGTCACTTATAGGCGAGCTGGCCTGGTGGGTAAGTGAATGTGCAGTGTATGTGTGACCCGCCGGACGCCCCGCTCCGCTCCCCCTGACCTAGTGTTGTGATGGGCCCCCGTTATCCCCTCCATACTGATGCTCTCCCTGACCTAGTGTGGTTGTGATTGGCCCCCGTTATCCCCTCCATACTGACGCTCTCCCTGACCTAGTGTGGTTGTGATTGGCCCCCGTTATCCCCTCCATACTGACGCTCTCCCTGACCTAGTGTGGTTGTGATTGGCCCCCGTTATCCCCTCCCCCCCCCCCCCCCCCCCCCCCCCCCCCCCCTTGTGGGTGTTGGCCCCGTTACTCCCTATACTGACGCTCTCCCTGACCTAGTGTGGTTGTGATTGGCCCCCCGTTATCCCCTCCATACTGACGCTCTCCCTGACCTAGTGTGGTTGTGATTGGCCCCCCGTTATCCCCTCCATACTGACGCTCTCCCTGACCTAGTGTTGTTGTGATTGGCCCCCCGTTATCCCCTCCATACTGACGCTCTCCCTGACCTAGTGTTGTGATTGGTCCCCGTTATCCCCTCCATACTGACGCTCTCCCTGACCTAGTGTTGTTGTGATTGGCCCCCCGTTATCCCCTCCATACTGACGCTCTCCCTGACCTAGTGTTGTTGTGATTGGCCCCCCATTATCCCCTCCATACTGACGCTCTCCCTGACCTAGTGTTGTTGTGATTGGCCCCCCGTTATCCCCTCCATACTGACGCTCTCCCTGACCTAGTGTTGTGATTGGTCCCCGTTATCCCCTCCATACTGACGCTCTCCCTGACCTAGTGTTGTTGTGATTGGCCCCCCGTTATCCCCTCCATACTGACGCTCTCCCTGACCTAGTGTTGTGATTGGCCCCCGTTATCCCCTCCATACTGACGCTCTCCCTGACCTAGTGTTGAGATTGGCCCCCGTTATCTCCTCCATACTGACGCTCTCCCTGACCTAGTGTGGTTGTGATTGGCCCCCCCGTTATCCCCTCCATTCTGACGCTCTCCCTGACCTAGTGTGGTTGTGATTGGCCCCTGTTATCCCCTCCATACTGACGCTCTCCCTTCCCTAGTGTTGTTGTGATTGGCCCCCGTTACCCCCCCCTCCATACTGCACGCTCTCCCTCCCCAGTTTGGTGCTGCTGAGGCCTCGGCTCTCGTTCACACAGTGATCTTGCACAGGCCTTGTTATGGCGTCTGAATTAAAGGGGTTTTCCGGGACTATTTTTACTTCCTGTCCAGGTTCTTTATTGGGCTTATGGGTTAGTTCAGACTCCAGGTCATGTGACCAGCGGCGGCCCCTCCTCTCCGCGCCCTGTGGTATTCTGGGTATTTACCGGTGGGCTCGGGCCGCCCCCTCATGTTCGTGAACGGTTTCATGTCGTGGCGGCGACTACAGGGTGATATGACTCAGCTTTTCCCTAACGTCAGTGACAGAACCGCCAAAATCCCTTATAGTGAGGGGGTCTGCAGGGCCCCCCTAGCTCAGGGGATGGAGGCGGGGCCGGCGCTGATCACGTGACCCGGTGTCAGGCCCAGAAGAACCTGGACAGGAAGGAAGTGAAAAATATTCCCTGGAAAACCCATTAACCCTGTGTGTGCCTGATGCCATTCTATACCAGACCAGTCCTTGTGCAGGGCCTGCTGGGAGTTGTAGTTCAGCAGAGTCACGTGTTGACAGCCCTGATCTTGCCCTGGCGGCAGGCACAGCGGGCACACACTGGACTTGGTACCTTGTAACATTGCAGCAGCTGTTTGTGGACATGACCCTGCCCGTGTGCGGGGCCAGCGATCACATGATCACATGCGGGCAAACAGGAGAAGCTGTGCCATCCTGCGGAGGTATCTGGGGCCCCTCGATCGGCCTGGTCACATGTCACTGTACAGTCCCCGGTGGGTGGAAGCTTCTGACCCTTGGCTTCCTCAGGAGATAGGCGGCTATCACGTGCCTGCTGACGCTTATCTCGCCTCTGATTATTATGTTTCCTGTGCACATGTCATGCCTGTCGGCCGCTGCCTGGCACTGGGTGTGCTGTGCAGTTTCGCCTGGTTGCGCCGGTTATTCTCTTCCCTGTGGGGTATGATTGGTGACCGTCCCCCATGCTGTACACTGCAGCGCTCTAGGCAGGTTGTACGAGAGATCTGACCTATCGAGGGGTAACGCCTTGTCATTTGCCTCCATATGTTCTAGGTCAGGGGCCAGTACTCCAGCTGTTGTGGAACTACAACTTCTAGCATGCACACTTGTTCTGCTGTATTTCCCATATAAGAGATGCATTCTGGGAGTTGTAGTTGCACTGGAGCTGGAGAACTGAAGGTTTCTGACGGTCTGTGACACTTGGACCAAGCAGAGCTGCAGTGTACAGCATGGTGGACAGATCAGGAGACAATACCGGCGAGGTGCAGACACTGAAGATAAGCTAGACACAGTGTGAACATCGCCCTAGTGGCCTCCCTTCGTCTCCCTCGCTGTGTGCAATTGTTTTGGATACGTCTCGCCCTTTCTGGTCACCGGGCTCTTGTATCTCTATATAATGTCTCCTGGGTGCTGCCTGCTGGGGAATTCTGCAGCTTCGTTACTTTGTTGCAGTTTCTATTTCAGTAGAACAACAAATGGAGAAGTTGCTGACAAAGGGCAAACAATCCCTGTTACTGGGTGGGGTGCACACTGGGTGTGGCGGGCATCGGGTACAGGGTGGCCGGGGCTGGGACTCTTCTTAGGGTGTGTTTACATGCTCAGGTTTTGAAGCCAAATCCAGGGATAGAAAATAAAGACGTAACCGGGTTCTCTGTATTTGGTTTTGGCTTTAAAATCTGCATGCAAAATCCTGAAGGTGTAAACATGCCCCAAGTGGGAAAACTTCTCTGCCAGCTGTATACCTATTGGTATAGAAAGGAGAAGCCTGCCACCTGCTGTGAGAAGCCGGTACAGCGGGCAGGGGTTGGCGACACCCTGAGAGTTACCAGGCTTAACCATGAAGGGGAATTTATGTCTCTTGTCTTTGTCTCTTTCAGGCAGTTATTGCAGCTCAAAGAAGAGGAGAAGAGTTAGAGACGTCCAAAAAATGTAAGTTCACCGAGGCCTCTCATCTGGGGGTGAAGGGAGGGGGTTCCCGGGGGGGGGGGGGGTGCCCCATATGGGAACTCTTATAGAAATAGAATTCTCTCCATACTGTCTGGAAATACAAACACTGGTCTGCTAGAACACCAGGGGGAGATCTATGAAGACTGGCAGAGGGTGCGCCCCCATCCTCCACGTCCGGGCCGTGCGCCTCCATCCTCCACGTCCGGGCCGTGCGCCTCCATCCTCCACGTCCGGGCCGTGCGCCTCCATCCTCCACGTCCGGGCCGTGCGCCTCCATCCTCCACGTCCGGGCCGTGCGCCTCCAGGTCCTTTCTTCACACGTCCGGGCCATGTCCTCCTCCATCCTCCAGCTCCGGCAGGCTTCAGGCCTCCATGCTAGGCCCATGCTCAGTCCACAGCCGGACAAGCTCTCACATCTTCTCCCCGTCCGGCCTTCTTGCTGCCTCTTTGCTGAGTAACAAGAATCCTCCTCCAGCATCCGGTCCGTGCCCCACCCCCATCCTCCACGTCCCGGCCGGGCCGCCCCCATCCTCCACGTCCGGGCCGGGCCCTGGCGCGTGCCCTTCCTCCACGCCCGGGCCGGCGCCTCCCCTCCACGTCCGGGCCGTGCGCCTCCATCCTCCCCGCCGGGCCGTGCCCCCCTCCTCCACCTCCGGGCCGTGCGCCTCCGGGTCCTTTCTTCAGCAAGTTACAAAAGCATGTCTCTCCTACATGCTAGCCAGACTCAGAAGACAAAGGCTTCAGGCCTCAATGCTAGGCCCATGCTCAGTCCACAGCAGGACAAGCTCTCACATCTTCTCCCAGATAAGACCTTCTTGCTGCCTCTTTGCTGAGTAACAAAGAATCTCCTTTCAGCATATGGTTAGTGCCCCACCCCCATCTCCTCCCCAGGCAGCCCCCCTTCTCCCTCCTTTGCAGAACCCTTGGAGAGATGGATGCCTTCCTAGGCGCTGGGAGAGATGTGTGTCTGTGGGCGAACTTAAGGTCACCAGCCCTCCCTCCCCCATGGCATCTGCTGACGAGGAGTTAATAAAGCTGGCTGGCTAGAGTGACCATCGCCCATGGTATACACATAACACCACTGACGCCAAGTGACCAACAATGTAAGCACAACTTAAACACGGCATTCCTAAAAGTAGGTAGGAGTGACATGAGCAAGTAAAAATACATTTCCAAGAAAGATATATAACTGAGGGTCGGTTCATCACACTCCCCCTGTGGGCCGCGGGCCTCCGTCCTCCTCCTCCCCCTGCGGGCCGCGGGCCTCCGTCCTCCTCCTCCCCCCTGCGGGCCGCGGGCCTCCGTCCTCCTCCTCCCCCTGCGGGCCGCGGGCCTCCGTCCTCCTCCTCCCCCCTGCGGGCCGCGGGCCTCCGTCCTCCTCCTCCCCCTGCGGGCCGCGGGCCTCCGTCCTCCTCCTCCCCCTGCGGGCCGCGGGCCTCCGTCCTCCTCCTCCCCCTGCGGGCCGCGGGCCTCCGTCCTCCTCCTCCCCCCCCTGCGGGCCGCGGGCCTCCGTCCTCCTCCTCCCCCTGCGGGCCGCGGGCCTCCGTCCTCCTCCTCCCCCTGCGGGCCGCGGGCCTCCGTCCTCCTCCTCCCCCTGCGGGCCGCGGGCCTCCGTCCTCCTCCTCCCCCTGCGGGCCGCGGGCCTCCGTCCTCCTCCTCCCCCTGCGGGCCGCGGGCCTCCGTCCTCCTCCTCCCCCCCTGCGGGCCGCGGGCCTCCGTCCTCCTCCTCCCCCCTGCGGGCCGCGCGCCTCCGTCCTCCTCCCCCCCCTGCGGGCCGCGCGCGCCTCCGTCCTCCTCCTCCCCCTGCGGGCCGCGGGCCTCCGTCCTCCTCCTCCCCCCGGGCCGCGGGCCTCTGTCCTCCTCTCCCCCCCTGCGGGCCGCGCGCTTCCGTCCTCCTCCTCCCCCTGCGGGCCGCGGGCCTCCGTCCTCCTCCTCCCCCCGCGGGCCGCGGGCCTCCGTCCTCCTCTCCCCCCCTGCGGGCCGCGCGCCTCCGTCCTCCTCTCCCCCCTGCGGGCCGCGCGCCTCCGTCCTCCTCCTCCCTCCTGCGGGCCGCGCGCCTCCGTCCTCCTCCTCCCCCCTGCGGGCCGCGCGCCTCCGTCCTCCTCCTCCTCCCTCCTGCGGGCCGCGCGCCTCCGTCCTCCTCTCCCCCCCTGCGGGCCGCGCGCTTCCGTCCTCCTCTCCCTCCTGCGGGCCGCGCGCCTCCGTCATCCCAATGGTGGGATGATAAATCTAGCGCCATGAAGGTGATCTGGGCAGCGCAGGAATCCCAAGCTTTCGCACTAAAACCTGATTTCTGCAAAATGAAATCTGAAACAATGAAAATGATCATATAAGGTATAATAATTACCCCCAATAATCAGACTGTAACCTGAGGGGATCCCTGATTTCTGCCATATGTCCTGTACTACAGGAGCTGGGGGGCTGGGGTGTATCCTGTATACCACACCCCGGTATATAGAACCAGCAGACAGGAAGGGACTGAGGAGCTCCCCATGATGTGCAGCGCTCTGTGATGACCCCCCCTCCTTATTACTGTCCCTCCAGGGTCTGCAGGACAGAACAAGCAGCACGTCATCACAAAGAACACAGCCAAGCTGGACAGAGAGACGGAGGAGCTGCACCACGACAGAGTGCCCCTAGAAGTGGGCAAAGTCATCCAGCAGGGCCGACAGACCAAGGGCCTGACACAGAAGGACCTGGCCACAGTAAGCACCGGAGGGCAGATGGACAGTGATGGCGGCGCCAAATGTTTCCTATAATGTAATATCCCGTATTAAGGGGGTTATCGGGGACGTCCTCGCTATCCCTGTGGTTCTAGTTCAGCTGTTTCTGACTCTTAGTCATGTGATAAGAACTAGCACCCGGGTCAGTCTGCCCTCAGGTAGTTACTATGGGGGCAGAAGGAATAGGGCAGGGTAGTAATAAATCACCCCAATAGTACAGGGGGGCAGGAGGCGGATCGTCCGGGGTGCTGGTTCCAATTCAGATTTAGAACTAGCCCAGAATCCTTTGGTTTGTTCAGAATGGAACAGGAAGTGAAGTCTTTAGACAGTTCTGGAAACCCCTTATAGGAGATACAACATAGCAAGGTGGGAAACCAAGGCAAACACTTGGAGATATATCCAGGATGGGGGGGGGGGGCTTTCTTCTCCTGCCCCCCATTATTCCTGGTGAGGTCTCCACATGTCTGTGAATTTGGGGGAGCTGCGCCCCTTTCTCCTCATGGGTTAGTTTCCCAGTGGGTTTATACCTTACAATAGAATCCTATGGCATTGTATGAGATTGTGGGGTCCTTATTTGTCGCCCCTAATATTTTTGGGGGTTTTTTTTTGTTCACAGAAAATAAATGAGAAGCCGCAGGTGATCGCCGACTATGAAAGCGGAAAAGCGATTCCGAGCAACCAAGTCATGGGGAAGATTGAGCGAGCGATCGGTAAGTGACATAAATGAGCCGAGCTACCTGCAGACGTGTGACAGGGGGCTGTGTATGGGCCGCCTCGTACTATATGAGCTGAGCTACCTGCAGTCGGGGCTGTGTAGGGGCCGCCTCGTACTATATGAGCCGAGCTACCTGCAGTCGGGGCTGTGTAGGGGCCGCCTCGTACTATATGAGCCGAGCTACCTGCAGTCGGGGCTGTGTAGGGGCCGCCTCGTACTATATGAGCCGAGCTACCTGTAGTCGGGGCTGTGTAGGGGCCGCCTCGTACTATATGAGCCGAGCTACCTGTAGTCGGGGCTGTGTAGGGGCCGCCTCGTACTATATGAGCCGAGCTACCTGCAGTCGGTGCTGTGTAGGGGCCGCCTCGTACTATATGAGCCGAGCTACCTGCAGTCGGGGCTGTGTAGGGGCCGCCTCGTACTATATGAGCCGAGCTACCTGTAGTCGGGGCTGTGTAGGGGCCGCCTCGTACTATATGAGCCGAGCTACCTGTAGTCGGGGCTGTGTAGGGGCCGCCTCGTACTATATGAGCCGAGCTACCTGCAGTCGGGGCTGTGTAGGGGCCGCCTCGTACTATATGAGCCGAGCTACCTGTAGTCGGGGCTGTGTAGGGGCCGCCTCGTACTATATGAGCCGAGCTACCTGCAGTCGGGGCTGTGTAGGGGCCGCCTCGTACTATATGAGCCGAGCTACCTGCAGTCGGGGCTGTGTAGGGGCCGCCGCGTACTATATGAGCCGAGCTACCTGCAGTCGGGGCTGTGTAGGGGCCGCCCGTACCATATGAGCCGAGCTACCTGCAGTCGGGGCTGTGTAGGGGCCACCGCGTACTATATGAGCCGAGCTACCTGTAGTCGGGGCTGTGTAGGGGCCGCCGCGTACTATATGAGCTGAGCTACCTGTAGTCGGGGCTGTGTAGGGGCCGCCTCGTACTATATGAGCCGAGCTACCTGCAGTCGGGGCTGTGTAGGGGCCGCCTCGTACTATATGAGCCGAGCTACCTGCAGTCGGGGCTGTGTAGGGGCTGCCTCGTACTATATGAGCCGAGCTACCTGCAGTCGGGGCTGTGTAGGGGCCGCCGCGTACTATATGAGCCGAGCTACCTGCAGTCGGGGCTGTGTAGGGGCCGCCTCGTACTATATGAGCTGAGCTACCTGCAGTCGGGGCTGTGTAGGGGCCGCCTCGTACTATATGAGCCGAGCTACCTGCAGTCGGGGCTGTGTAGGGGCTGCCTCGTACTATATGAGCCGAGCTACCTTCAGACGTGTGACATGGGGCTGTGTAGGGGCCGCCTCGTACCATATGAGCCGAGCTACCTGCAGTCAGGGCTGTGTAGGGGCCGCCTCGTACTATATGAGCCGAGCTACCTGTAGTCGGGGCTGTGTAGGGGCCGCCTCGTACTATATGAGCCGAGCTACCTGTAGTCGGGGCTGTGTAGGGGCCGCCTCGTACTATATGAGCTGAGCTACCTGCAGACATGTGACAGGGGGCTGTGTAGGGGCCGCCGCGTACTATATGAGCCGAGCTACCTGCAGTCGGGGCTGTGTAGGGGCCGCCTCGTACTATATGAGCCGATCTACCTGCAGTCGGGGCTGTGTAGGGGCCGCCTCGTACTATATGAGCCGAGCTACCTGCAGTCGGGGCTGTGTAGGGGCCGCCTCGTACTATATGAGCCGAGCTACCTGCAGTCGGGGCTGTGTAGGGGCTGCCTCGTACTATATGAGCCGAGCTACCTGCAGTCGGGGTTGTGTAGGGGCCGCCTCGTACTATATGAGCTGAGCTACCTGCAGTCGGGGCTGTGTAGGGGCCGCCTCGTACTATATGAGCCGAGCTACCTGCAGTCGGGGCTGTGTAGGGGCCGCCTCGTACTATATGAGCCGAGCTACCTGCAGTCGGGGCTGTGTAGGGGCCGCCTCGTACTATATGAGCCGAGCTACCTGCAGTCGGGGCTATGTAGGGGCCACCGCGTACTATATGAGCTGAGCTACCTGCACTCGGGGCTGTGTAGGGGCCGCCTCGTACTATATGAGCCGAGCTACCTGCAGTCGGGACTGTGTAGGGGCCGCCTCGTACTATATGAGCTGAGCTACCTTCAGACGTGTGACATGGGGCTGTGTAGGGGCCGCCTCGTACTATATGAGCCGAGCTACCTGCAGTCGGGGTTGTGTAGGGGCCGCCTCGTACTATATGAGCCGAGCTACCTGCAGTCGGGGCTGTGTAGGGGCCGCCTCGTACTATATGAGCCGAGCTACCTGCAGTCGGGGCTGTGTAGGGGCCGCCTCGTACTATATGAGCTGAGCTACCTGCAGTCGGGGTTGTGTAGGGGCCGCCTCGTACTATATGAGCTGAGCTACCTGCAGTCGGGGCTGTGTAGGGGCCGCCTCGTACTATATGAGCCGAGCTACCTGCAGTCGGGGCTGTGTAGGGGCCGCCTCGTACTATATGAGCCGAGCTACCTGTAGTCGGGGCTGTGTAGGGGCCGCCTCGTACTATATGAGCTGAGCTACCTGCAGTCGGGGCTGTGTAGGGGCCGCCTCGTACTATATGAGCCGAGCTACCTGCAGTCGGGGCTGTGTAGGGGCCGCCTCGTACTATATGAGCCGAGCTACCTGCAGTCGGGGCTGTGTAGGGGCCGCCTCGTACTATATGAGCCGAGCTACCTGCAGTCGGGGCTGTGTAGGGGCCGCCGCGTACTATATGAGCTGAGCTACCTGTAGTCGGGGCTGTGTAGGGGCCGCCTCGTACTATATGAGCCGAGCTACCTGCAGTCGGGGCTATGTAGGGGCCACCGCGTACTATATGAGCTGAGCTACCTGCACTCGGGGCTGTGTAGGGGCCGCCTCGTACTATATGAGCCGAGCTACCTGCAGTCGGGACTGTGTAGGGGCCGCCGCGTACTATATGAGCTGAGCTACCTGCAGACGTGTGACATGTGGCTGTGTAGGGGCCGCCTCGTACTATATGAGCCGAGCTACCTGCAGTCGGGGTTGTGTAGGGGCCGCCTCGTACTATATGAGCCGAGCTACCTGCAGTCGGGGCTGTGTAGGGGCCGCCTCGTACTATATGAGCCGAGCTACCTGCAGTCGGGGCTGTGTAGGGGCCGCCTCGTACTATATGAGCTGAGCTACCTGCAGTCGGGGTTGTGTAGGGGCCGCCTCGTACTATATGAGCTGAGCTACCTGCAGTCGGGGCTGTGTAGGGGCCGCCTCGTACTATATGAGCCGAGCTACCTGCAGTCGGGGCTGTGTAGGGGCCGCCTCGTACTATATGAGCCGAGCTACCTGTAGTCGGGGCTGTGTAGGGGCCGCCTCGTACTATATGAGCTGAGCTACCTGCAGTCGGGGCTGTGTAGGGGCCGCCTCGTACTATATGAGCCGAGCTACCTGCAGTCGGGGCTGTGTAGGGGCCGCCTCGTACTATATGAGCCGAGCTACCTGCAGTCGGGGCTGTGTAGGGGCCGCCTCGTACTATATGAGCCGAGCTACCTGCAGTCGGGGCTGTGTAGGGGCCGCCGCGTACTATATGAGCTGAGCTACCTGTAGTCGGGGCTGTGTAGGGGCCGCCTCGTACTATATGAGCCGAGCTACCTGCAGTCGGGGCTATGTAGGGGCCACCGCGTACTATATGAGCTGAGCTACCTGCACTCGGGGCTGTGTAGGGGCCGCCTCGTACTATATGAGCCGAGCTACCTGCAGTCGGGACTGTGTAGGGGCCGCCGCGTACTATATGAGCTGAGCTACCTGCAGACGTGTGACATGTGGCTGTGTAGGGGCCGCCTCGTACTATATGAGCCGAGCTACCTGCAGTCGGGGTTGTGTAGGGGCCGCCTCGTACTATATGAGCCGAGCTACCTGCAGTCGGGGCTGTGTAGGGGCCGCCTCGTACTATATGAGCCGAGCTACCTGCAGTCGGGGCTGTGTAGGGGCCGCCTCGTACTATATGAGCTGAGCTACCTGCAGTCGGGGTTGTGTAGGGGCCGCCTCGTACTATATGAGCTGAGCTACCTGCAGTCGGGGCTGTGTAGGGGCCGCCTCGTACTATATGAGCCGAGCTACCTGCAGTCGGGGCTGTGTAGGGGCCGCCTCGTACTATATGAGCTGAGCTACCTGCAGTCGGGGCTGTGTAGGGGCCGCCTCGTACTATATGAGCCGAGCTACCTGCAGTCGGGGCTGTGTAGGGGCCGCCTCGTACTATATGAGCCGAGCTACCTGCAGTCGGGGCTGTGTAGGGGCCGCCTCGTACTATATGAGCCGAGCTACCTGCAGTCGGGGCTGTGTAGGGGCCGCCGCGTACTATATGAGCTGAGCTACCTGCAGTCGGGGCTGTGTAGGGGCCGCCTCGTACTATATGAGCCGAGATACCTGCAGTCGGGGCTATGTAGGGGCCACCGCGTACTATATGAGCTGAGCTACCTGCACTCGGGGCTGTGTAGGGGCCGCCTCGTACTATATGAGCCGAGCTACCTGCAGTCGGGACTGTGTAGGGGCCGCCGCGTACTATATGAGCTGAGCTACCTGCAGACGTGTGACATGGGGCTGTGTAGGGGCCGCCTCGTACTATATGAGCCGAGCTACCTGCAGTCGGGGTTGTGTAGGGGCCGCCTCGTACTATATGAGCCGAGCTACCTGCAGTCGGGGCTGTGTAGGGGGCCGCCTCGTACTATATGAGCTGAGCTACCTGCAGTCGGGGCTGTGTAGGGGCCGCCTCGTACTATATGAGCCGAGCTACCTGCAGTCGGTGCTGTGTAGGGGCCGCCTCGTACTATATGAGCCGAGCTACCTGCAGTCGGGGCTGTGTAGGGGCCACCGCGTACTATATGAGCTGAGCTACCTGCAGTCGGGGCTGTGTAGGGGCCGCCGCGTACTATACGAGCCGAGCTACCTGCAGTCGGGGCTGTGTAGGGGCCGCCTCGTACTATATGAGCCGAGCTACCTGCAGTCGGGGCTGTGTAGGGGCCGCCTCGTACTATATGAGCTGAGCTACCTGCAGTCGGGGCTGTGTAGGGGCCGCCTCGTACTATATGAGCTGAGCTACCTGCAGTCGGGGCTGTGTAGGGGCCGCCTCGTACTATATGAGCCGAGCTACCTGCAGTCGGGGCTGTGTAGGGGCCGCCTCGTACTATATGAGCCGAGCTACCTGCAGTCGGGGCTGTGTAGGGGCCGCCGCGTACTATATGAGCCGAGCTACCTGCAGTCGGGGCTATGTAGGGGCCACCGCGTACTATATGAGCTGAGCTACCTGCACTCGGGGCTGTGTAGGGGCCGCCTCGTACTATATGAGCCGAGCTACCTGCAGTCGGGACTGTGTAGGGGCCGCCGCGTACTATATGAGCTGAGCTACCTGCAGACGTGTGACATGTGGCTGTGTAGGGGCCGCCTCGTACTATATGAGCCGAGCTACCTGCAGTCGGGGTTGTGTAGGGGCCGCCTCGTACTATATGAGCCGAGCTACCTGCAGTCGGGACTGTGTAGGGGCCGCCTCGTACTATATGAGCCGAGCTACCTGCAGTCGGGGCTGTGTAGGGGCCGCCTCGTACTATATGAGCTGAGCTACCTGCAGTCGGGGTTGTGTAGGGGCCGCCTCGTACTATATGAGCTGAGCTACCTGCAGTCGGGGCTGTGTAGGGGCCGCCTCGTACTATATGAGCCGAGCTACCTGTAGTCGGGGCTGTGTAGGGGCCGCCTCGTACTATATGAGCTGAGCTACCTGCAGTCGGGGGCTGTGTAGGGGCCGCCTCGTACTATATGAGCCGAGCTACCTGCAGTCGGGGCTGTGTAGGGGCCGCCTCGTACTATATGAGCCGAGCTACCTGCAGTCGGGGCTGTGTAGGGGCCGCCTCGTACTATATGAGCCGAGCTACCTGCAGTCGGGGCTGTGTAGGGGCCGCCGCGTACTATATGAGCTGAGCTACCTGTAGTCGGGGCTGTGTAGGGGCCGCCTCGTACTATATGAGCCGAGCTACCTGCAGTCGGGGCTATGTAGGGGCCACCGCGTACTATATGAGCTGAGCTACCTGCACTCGGGGCTGTGTAGGGGCCGCCTCGTACTATATGAGCCGAGCTACCTGCAGTCGGGACTGTGTAGGGGCCGCCGCGTACTATATGAGCTGAGCTACCTGCACACGTGTGACATGGGGCTGTGTAGGGGCCGCCTCGTACTATATGAGCCGAGCTACCTGCAGTCGGGGCTGTGTAGGGGCCGCCTCGTACTATATGAGCCGAGCTACCTGCAGTCGGTGCTGTGTAGGGGCCGCCTCGTACTATATGAGCCGAGCTACCTGCAGTCGGGGCTATGTAGGGGCCACCGCGTACTATATGAGCTGAGCTACCTGCAGTCGGGGCTGTGTAGGGGCCGCCGCGTACTATACGAGCCGAGCTACCTGCAGTCGGGGCTGTGTAGGGGCCGCCTCGTACTATATGAGCCGAGCTACCTGCAGTCGGGGCTGTGTAGGGGCCGCCTCGTACTATATGAGCTGAGCTACCTGCAGTCGGGGCTGTGTAGGGGCCGCCTCGTACTATATGAGCCGAGCTACCTGCAGTCGGGGCTGTGTAGGGGCCGCCTCGTACTATATGAGCCGAGCTACCTGCAGTCGGGACTGTGTAGGGGCCGCCTCGTACTATATGAGCCGAGCTACCTGCACTCGGGGCTGTGTAGGGGCCGCCTCGTACTATATGAGCTGAGCTACCTGCAGTCGGGGCTGTGTAGGGGCCGCCTCGTACTATATGAGCTGAGCTACCTGCAGTCGGGGTTGTGTAGGGGCCGCCTCGTACTATATGAGCTGAGCTACCTGCAGTCGGGGCTGTGTAGGGGCCGCCACGTACTATATGAGCCGAGCTACCTGCAGTCGGGGCTGTGTAGGGGCCGCCTCGTACTATACGAGCCGAGCTACCTGCAGACGTGTGACATGGGGCTGTGTAGGGGCCGCCTCGTACTATATGAGCCGAGCTACCTGCAGTCGGGGCTGTGTAGGGGCCGCCTCGTACTATATGAGCTGAGCTACCTGCAGTCGGTGCTGTGTAGGGGCCGCCTCGTACTATATGAGCTGAGCTACCTTCAGACGTGTGCATGGGGCTGTGTAGGGGCCGCCTCGTACTATATGAGCCGAGCTACCTGCAGTCAGGGCTGTGTAGGGGCCGCCTCGTACTATATGAGCCGAGCTACCTGCAGTCGGGGCTGTGTAGGGGCCGCCGCGTACTATACGAGCCGAGCTACCTGCAGTCGGGGCTGTGTAGGGGCCGCCTCGTACTATACGAGCCGAGCTACCTGCAGTCGGGGCTGTGTAGGGGCCGCCTCGTACTATATGGAGCCGAGCTACCTGCAGTCGGGGCTGTGTAGGGGCCGACTCGTACTATATGAGCCGAGCTACCTGCAGTCGGGGCTGTGTAGGGGCCGCCTCGTACTATACGAGCCGAGCTACCTGCAGTCGGGGCTGTGTAGGGGCCGCCTCGTACTATATGAGCCGAGCTACCTGCAGTCGGGGCTGTGTAGGGGCCGCCTCGTACTATATGAGCCGAGCTACCTGCAGTCGGGGCTGTGTAGGGGCCGCCTCGTACTATATGAGCCGAGCTACCTGCAGTCGGGGCTGTGTAGGGGCCGCCTCGTACTATATGAGCCGAGCTACCTGCAGTCGGGGCTGTGTAGGGGCCGCCTCGTACTATATGAGCCGAGCTACCTGCAGTCGGGGCTGTGTAGGGGCCGCCTCGTACTATATGAGCCGAGCTACCTGCAGTCGGGGCTGTGTAGGGGCCGCCGCGTACTATATGAGCTGAGCTACCTGCAGTCGGGGCTGTGTAGGGGCCGCCTCGTACTATATGAGCCGAGCTACCTGCAGTCGGGGCTGTGTAGGGGCCGCCTCGTACTATATGAGCCGAGCTACCTGCAGACGTGTGACATGGGGCTGTGTAGGGGCCGCCTCGTACTATATGAGCCGAGCTACCTGCAGTCGGGGCTGTGTAGGGGCCGCCTCGTACTATATGAGCCGAGCTACCTGCAGTCGGGGCTATGTAGGGGCCACCGCGTACTATATGAGCTGAGCTACCTGCAGTCGGGGCTGTGTAGGGGCCGCCTCGTACTATATGAGCCGATCTACCTGCAGTCGGGGCTATGTAGGGGCCACCGCGTACTATATGAGCTGAGCTACCTGCAGTCGGGGCTGTGTAGGGGCCGCCTCGTACTATATGAGCCGATCTACCTGCAGTCGGGACTGTGTAGGGGCCGCCTCGTACTATATGAGCCGAGCTACCTGCACTCGGGGCTGTGTAGGGGCCGCCTCGTACTATATGAGCCGATCTACCTGCAGTCGGGACTGTGTAGGGGCCGCCTCGTACTATATGAGCCGAGCTACCTGCACTCGGGGCTGTGTAGGGGCCGCCTCGTACTATATGAGCCGAGCTACCTGCAGTCGGGACTGTGTAGGGGCCGCCTCGTACTATATGAGCCGAGCTACCTGCACTCGGGGCTGTGTAGGGGCCGCCTCGTACTATATGAGCTGAGCTACCTGCAGACGTGTGACATGGGGCTGTGTAGGGGCCGCCTCGTACTATATGAGCTGAGCTACCTGCAGTCGGGGCTGTGTAGGGGCCGCCTCGTACTATATGAGCCGATCTACCTGCAGTCGGGGCTGTGTAGGGGCCGCCTCGTACTATATGAGCCGAGCTACCTGCAGTCGGGACTGTGTAGGGGCCGCCTCGTACTATATGAGCCGAGCTACCTGCAGTCGGGGCTGTGTAGGGGCCGCCTCGTACTATATGAGCCGAGCTACCTGCAGTCGGGGCTGTGTAGGGGCCGCCTCGTACTATATGAGCCGAGCTACCTGCAGTCGGGGCTGTGTAGGGGCCGCCTCGTACTATATGAGCTGAGCTACCTGCAGTCGGGGCTGTGTAGGGGCCGCCTCGTACTATATGAGCCGAGCTACCTGCAGTCGGTGCTGTGTAGGGTCCGCCTCGTACTATATGAGCCGAGCTACCTGCAGTCGGGGCTGTGTAGGGGCCGCCTCGTACTATATGAGCCGAGCTACCTGCAGTCGGGGCTGTGTAGGGGCCGCCTTGTACTATATGAGCTGAGCTACCTGCAGACGTGTGACATGGGGCTGTGTAGGGGCCGCCTCGTAGTATATGAGCCGAGCTACCTGCAGACGTGTGACAGGGGGCTGTGTAGGGGCCGCCTCGTACTATATGAGCCGAGCTACCTGCAGACGTGTGACATGGGGCTGTGTAGGGGCCGCCTCGTACTATATGAGCCGAGCTACCTGCAGTCAGGGCTGTGTAGGGGCCGCCTCGTACTATATGAGCCGAGCTACCTGCAGTCGGGGCTGTGTAGGGGCCGCCTCGTACTATATGAGCCGAGCTACCTGCAGTCGGGGCTGTGTAGGGGCCGCCTCGTACTATATGAGCCGAGCTACCTGCAGTCGGGGCTGTGTAGGGGCCACCGCGTACTCTATGAGCTGAGCTACCTGCAGTCGGGGCTGTGTAGGGGCTGCCGCGTACTATATGAGCCGAGCTACCTGCAGTCGGGGCTGTGTAGGGGCCGCCTCGTACTATACGAGCCGAGCTACCTGCAGACGTGTGACATGGGGCTGTGTAGGGGCCGCCTCGTACTATATGAGCCGAGCTACCTGCAGTCGGGGCTGTGTAGGGGCCGCCTCGTACTATACGAGCCGAGCTACCTGCAGACGTGTGACATGGGGCTGTGTAGGGGCCGCCTCGTACTATATGAGCTGAGCTACCTGCAGTCGGTGCTGTGTAGGGGCCGCCTCGTACTATATGAGCTGAGCTACCTGCAGTCGGTGCTGTGTAGGGGCCGCCTCGTACTATATGAGCTGAGCTACCTGTAGTCGGGGCTGTGTAGGGGCCGCCTCGTACTATATGAGCCGAGCTACCTGCAGTCGGGACTGTGTAGGGGCCGCCGCGTACTATATGAGCTGAGCTACCTGCAGACGTGTGACATGGGGCTGTGTAGGGGCCGCCTCGTACTATATGAGCCGAGCTACCTGCAGTCGGGGTTGTGTAGGGGCCGCCTCGTACTATATGAGCCGAGCTACCTGCAGTCGGGGCTGTGTAGGGGCCGCCTCGTACTATATGAGCTGAGCTACCTGCAGTCGGGGCTGTGTAGGGGCCGCCTCGTACTATATGAGCCGAGCTACCTGCAGTCGGGGCTGTGTAGGGGCCGCCGCGTACTATACGAGCCGAGCTACCTGCAGTCGGGGCTGTGTAGGGGCCGCCTCGTACTATATGAGCCGAGCTACCTGCAGTCGGGGCTGTGTAGGGGCCGCCTCGTACTATATGAGCTGAGCTACCTGCAGTCGGGGCTGTGTAGGGGCCGCCTCGTACTATATGAGCTGAGCTACCTGCAGTCGGGGCTGTGTAGGGGCCGCCTCGTACTATATGAGCTGAGCTACCTGCAGTCGGGGCTGTGTAGGGGCCGCCTCGTACTATTTGAGCCGAGCTACCTGCAGTCGGGGCTGTGTAGGGGCCGCCGCGTACTATATGAGCTGAGCTACCTGTAGTCGGGGCTGTGTAGGGGCCGCCTCGTACTATATGAGCTGAGCTACCTGCAGACGTGTGACAGGGGGCTGTGTAGGGGCCGCCGCGTACTATATGAGCCGAGCTACCTGCAGTCGGGGCTGTGTAGGGGCCGCCGCGTACTATATGAGCTGAGCTACCTGCAGTCGGTGCTGTGTAGGGGCCGCCTCGTACTATATGAGCTGAGCTACCTGCAGTCGGGGCTGTGTAGGGGCCGCCTCGTACTATATGAGCTGAGCTACCTGCAGTCGGTGCTGTGTAGGGGCCGCCTCGTACTATATGAGCTGAGCTACCTGCAGTCGGTGCTGTGTAGGGGCCGCCTCGTACTATATGAGCTGAGCTACCTGCAGTCGGTGCTGTGTAGGGGCCGCCTCGTACTATATGAGCTGAGCTACCTGCAGTCGGTGCTGTGTAGGGGCCGCCTCGTACTATATGAGCTGAGCTACCTGCAGTCGGGGCTGTGTAGGGGCCGCCTCGTACTATATGAGCTGAGCTACCTGCAGTCGGTGCTGTGTAGGGGCCGCCTCGTACTATATGAGCTGAGCTACCTGCAGTCGGTGCTGTGTAGGGGCCGCCTCGTACTATATGAGCTGAGCTACCTTCAGACGTGTGACATGGGGCTGTGTAGGGGCCGCCTCGTACTATATGAGCCGAGCTACCTGCAGTCAGGGCTGTGTAGGGGCCGCCTCGTACTATATGAGCCGAGCTACCTGCAGACGTGTGACAGGGGGCTGTGTAGGGGCCGCCGCGTACTATATGAGCCGAGCTACCTGCAGTCGGGGCTGTGTAGGGGCCGCCGTGTACTATATGAGCCGAGCTACCTGCAGTCGGGGCTGTGTAGGGGCCGCCTCGTACTATATGAGCTGAGCTACCTGCAGTCGGGGCTGTGTAGGGGCCGCCTCGTACTATATGAGCCGAGCTACCTGCAGTCGGGGCTGTGTAGGGGCCGCCTCGTACTATATGAGCTGAGCTACCTGCAGTCGGTGCTGTGTAGGGGCCGCCGCGTACTATACGAGCCGAGCTACCTGCAGTCGGGGCTGTGTAGGGGCCGCCTCGTACTATATGAGCTGAGCTACCTGCAGTCGGTGGTGTGTAGGGGCCGCCGCGTACTATACGAGCCGAGCTACCTGCAGTCGGGGCTGTGTAGGGGCCGCCTCGTACTATACGAGCCGAGCTACCTGCAGTCGGGGCTGTGTAGGGGCCGCCTCGTACTATAGGAGCCGAGCTACCTGCAGTCGGGGCTGTGTAGGGGCCGCCTCGTACTATACGAGCCGAGCTACCTGCAGTCGGGGCTGTGTAGGGGCCGCCTCGTACTATACGAGCCGAGCTACCTGCAGTCGGGGCTGTGTAGGGGCCGCCTCGTACTATACGAGCCGAGCTACCTGCAGTCGGGGCTGTGTAGGGGCCGCCTCGTACTATACGAGCCGAGCTACCTGCAGTCGGGGCTGTGTAGGGGCCGCCTCGTACTATATGAGCCGAGCTACCTGCAGTCGGGGCTGTGTAGGGGCCGCCTCGTACTATATGAGCCGAGCTACCTGCAGTCAGGGCTGTGTAGGGGCCGCCGCGTACTATATGAGCCGAGCTACCTGCAGTCGGGGCTGTGTAGGGGCCGCCTCGTACTATATGAGCCGAGCTACCTGCAGTCGGGGCTGTGTAGGGGCCGCCTCGTACTATATGAGCCGAGCTACCTGCAGTCGGGGCTGTGTAGGGGCCGCCGCGTACTATATGAGCCGAGCTACCTGCAGACGTGTGACAGGGGGCTGTGTAGGGGCCGCCTCGTACTATATGAGCCGAGCTACCTGCAGTCGGGGCTGTGTAGGGGCCGCCTCGTACTATACGAGCCGAGCTACCTGCAGACGTGTGACATGGGGCTGTGTAGGGGCCGCCTCGTACTATATGAGCTGAGCTACCTGCAGTCGGTGCTGTGTAGGGGCCGCCTCATACTATATGAGCCGAGCTACCTGCAGTCGGGGCTGTGTAGGGGCCGCCTGCGTCTATATGAGCCGAGGCTACCTGCAGTCGGGGCTGTGTAGGGGCCGCCTCGTACTATATGAGCTGAGCTACCTGTAGTCGGGGCTGTGTAGGGGCCGCCTCGTACTATATGAGCCGAGCTACCTGCAGTCGGGGCTATGTAGGGGCCACCGCGTACTATATGAGCCTAGCTACCTGCACTCGGGGCTGTGTAGGGGCCGCCTCGTACTATATGAGCTGAGCTACCTGCAGTCGGGGCTGTGTAGGGGCCGCCTCGTACTATATGAGCTGAGCTACCTGCAGACGTGTGACATGGGGCTGTGTAGGGGCCGCCTCGTACTATATGAGCCGAGCTACCTGCAGTCGGGGTTGTGTAGGGGCCGCCGCGTACTATACGAGCCGAGCTACCTGCAGTCGGGGTTGTGTAGGGGCCGCCTCGTACTATATGAGCCGAGCTACCTGCAGTCGGGGCTGTGTAGGGGCCGCCTCGTACTATATGAGCCGAGCTACCTGCAGTCGGGGCTGTGTAGGGGCCGCCGCGTACTATATGAGCTGAGCTACCTGCAGTCGGGGCTGTGTAGGGGCCGCCTCGTACTATATGAGCTGAGCTACCTGCAGTCGGGGCTGTGTAGGGGCCGCCTCGTACTATATGAGCCGAGCTACCTGCAGTCGGGGCTGTGTAGGGGCCGCCTCGTACTATATGAGCCGAGCTACCTGCAGTTGGGGCTGTGTAGGGGCCGCCTCGTACTATATGAGCCGAGCTACCTGTAGTTGGGGCTGTGTAGGGGCCCCCCCGCGTACTATGGGCTGAGCTACCTCCAGTCGGGGCTGTGTAGGGGCCGCCTCGTACTATATGAGCCGAGCTACCTGCAGTCGGGGCTGTGTAGGAGCCGCCTCGTACTATATGAGCCGAGCTACCTGCAGTCGGGGCTGTGTAGGGGCCGCCTCGTACTATATGAGCCGATCTACCTGCAGTCGGGGCTGTGTAGGGGCTGCCTCGTACTATATGAGCCGAGCTACCTGCAGTCGGGGCTGTGTAGGGGCCGCCTCGTACTATATGAGCCGAGCTACCTGCAGTCGGGGCTGTGTAGGGGCCGCCTCGTACTATATGAGCCGAGCTACCTGCAGTCGGGGCTGTGTAGGGGCCGCCTCGTACTATATGAGCCGAGCTACCTGCAGTCGGGGCTGTGTAGGGGCCGCCGCGTCTATATGAGCCGGCTACCTGCAGTCGGGGCTATGTAGGGGCCACCGCGTACTATATGAGCTGAGCTACCTGCACTCGGGGCTGTGTAGGGGCCGCCTCGTACTATATGAGCCGAGCTACCTGCAGTCGGGACTGTGTAGGGGCCGCCTCGTACTATATCAGCCGAGCTACCTGCAGACGTGTGACATGGGGCTGTGTAGGGGCCGCCTCGTACTATATGAGCCGAGCTACCTGCAGTCGGGGTTGTGTAGGGGCCGCCTCGTACTATATGAGCCGAGCTACCTGCAGTCGGGGCTGTGTAGGGGCCGCCTCGTACTATATGAGCCGAGCTACCTGCAGTCGGGGCTGTGTAGGGGCCGCCTCGTACTATATGAGCTGAGCTACCTGCAGTCGGGGCTGTGTAGGGGCCGCCTCGTACTATATGAGCCGAGCTACCTGCAGTCGGGGCTGTGTAGGGGCCGCCTCGTACTATATGAGCCGAGCTACCTGCAGTCGGGGCTGTGTAGGGGCCGCCGTGTACTATATGAGCCGAGCTACCTGCAGTCGGGGCTGTGTAGGGGCCGCCTCGTACTATACGAGCCGAGCTACCTGCAGACGTGTGACATGGGGCTGTGTAGGGGCCGCCTCGTACTATATGAGCTGAGCTACCTGCAGTCGGTGCTGTGTAGGGGCCGCCTCGTACTATATGAGCCGAGCTACCTGCAGTCGGGGCTGTGTAGGGGCCGCCTCGTACTATATGAGCCGAGCTACCTGCAGTCGGGGCTGTGTAGGGGCCGCCGCGTACTATATGAGCTGAGCTACCTGTAGTCGGGGCTGTGTAGGGGCCGCCTCGTACTATATGAGCCGAGCTACGCCTAGCAGTCGGGACTGTGTAGGGGCCGCCTCGTACTATATGAGCCGAGCTACCTGCAGTCGGGGCTGTGTAGGGGCCACCGCGTACTATATGAGCTGAGCTACCTGCACTCGGGGCTGTGTAGGGGCCGCCTCGTACTATATGAGCTGAGCTACCTGCAGTCGGGACTGTGTGTGTAGGGGCCGCCTCGTACTATATGAGCCGAGCTACCTGCAGTCGGGGCTGTGTAGGGGCCGCCTCGTACTATATGAGCCGAGCTACCTGCAGTCGGGGCTGTGTAGGGGCCGCCTCGTACTATATGAGCCGAGCTACCTGCAGTCGGGGCTGTGTAGGGGCCGCCTCGTACTATATGAGCCGAGCTACCTGCAGTCGGGGCTGTGTAGGGGCCACCGCGTACTATATGAGCTGAGCTACCTGCAGTCGGGGGCTGTGTAGGGGCCGCCTCGTACTATATGAGCCGAGCTACCTGCAGTCGGGGCTGTGTAGGGGCCGCCTCGTACTATATCAGCCGAGCTACCTGCAGTCGTGTACATGGGGCTGTGTAGGGGCCGCCTCGTACTATATGAGCCGAGCTACCTGCAGTCGGGGTTGTGTAGGGGCCGCCCCGTACTATATGAGCCGAGCTACCTGCAGTCGGGGCTGTGTAGGGGCCGCCTCGTACTATATGAGCCGAGCTACCTGCAGTCGGGGCTGTGTAGGGGCCGCCTCGTACTATATGAGCCGAGCTACCTGCAGTCGGGGCTGTGTAGGGGCCGCCTCGTACTATATGAGCTGAGCTACCTGCAGTCGGGGCTGTGTAGGGGCCGCCTCGTACTATATGAGCCGAGCTACCTGCAGTCGGGGCTGTGTAGGGGCCGCCTCGTACTATATGAGCCGAGCTACCTGCAGTCGGGGCTGTGTAGGGGCCGCCGTGTACTATACGAGCCGAGCTACCTGCAGACGTGTGACATGGGGCTGTGTAGGGGCCGCCTCGTACTATATGAGCCGAGCTACCTGCAGTCGGGGCTGTGTAGGGGCCGCCTCGTACTATATGAGCCGAGCTACCTGCAGTCGGGGCTGTGTAGGGGCCGCCGCGTACTATATGAGCTGAGCTACCTGTAGTCGGGGCTGTGTAGGGGCCGCCTCGTACTATATGAGCCGAGCTACCTGCAGTCGGGGCTGTGTAGGGGCCACCGCGTACTATATGAGCTGAGCTACCTGCAGTCGGGGCTGTGTAGGGGCCGCCTCGTACTATATGAGCTGAGCTACCTGCAGTCGGGACTGTGTAGGGGCCGCCTCGTACTATATGAGCTGAGCTACCTGCAGACGTGTGACATGGGGCTGTGTAGGGGCCGCCTCGTACTATATGAGCCGAGCTACCTGCAGTCGGGGTTGTGTAGGGGCCGCCGCGTACTATACGAGCCGAGCTACCTGCAGTCGGGGTTGTGTAGGGGCCGCCTCGTACTATATGAGCCGAGCTACCTGCAGTCGGGGCTGTGTAGGGGCCGCCTCGTACTATATGAGCCGAGCTACCTGCAGTCGGGGCTGTGTAGGGGCCGCCTCGTACTATATGAGCTGAGCTACCTGCAGTCGGGGCTTGTGTAGGGGCCGCCTCGTACTATATGAGCTGAGCTACCTGCAGTCGGGGCTGTGTAGGGGCCGCCTCGTACTATATGAGCCGAGCTACCTGCAGTCGGGGCTGTGTAGGGGCCGCCTCGTACTATATGAGCCGAGCTACCTGCAGTTGGGGCTGTGTAGGGGCCGCCCCCCCCCATATGAGCCGAGCTACCTGCAGTCGGGGCTGTGTAGGGGCCGCCTCGTACTATATGAGCCGAGCTACCTGCAGTCGGGGCTGTGTAGGGGCCGCCTCGTACTATATGAGCCGAGCTACCTGCAGTCGGGGCTGTGTAGGGGCCGCCTCGTACTATATGAGCCGATCTACCTGCAGTCGGGGCTGTGTAGGGGCCGCCTCGTACTATATGAGCCGAGCTACCTGCAGTCGGGGCTGTGTAGGGGCCGCCTCGTACTATATGAGCCGAGCTACCTGCAGTCGGGGCTGTGTAGGGGCCGCCTCGTACTATATGAGCCGAGCTACCTGCAGTCGGGGCTGTGTAGGGGCCGCCTCGTACTATATGAGCCGAGCTACCTGCAGTCGGGGCTGTGTAGGGGCCGCCGCGTACTATATGAGCTGAGCTACCTGCAGACGTGTGACATGGGGCTGTGTAGGGGCCGCCTCGTACTATATGAGCCGAGCTACCTGCAGTCGGGGTTGTGTAGGGGCCGCCTCGTACTATATGAGCCGAGCTACCTGCAGTCGGGGCTGTGTAGGGGCCGCCTCGTACTATATGAGCTGAGCTACCTGCAGTCGGGGCTGTGTAGGGGCCGCCTCGTACTATATGAGCCGAGCTACCTGCAGTCGGGGCTGTGTAGGGGCCGCCGCGTACTATACGAGCCGAGCTACCTGCAGTCGGGGCTGTGTAGGGGCCGCCTCGTACTATATGAGCCGAGCTACCTGCAGTCGGGGCTGTGTAGGGGCCGCCTCGTACTATATGAGCTGAGCTACCTGCAGTCGGGGCTGTGTAGGGGCCGCCTCGTACTATATGAGCTGAGCTACCTGCAGTCGGGGCTGTGTAGGGGCCGTCTCGTACTATATGAGCTGAGCTACCTGCAGTCGGGGCTGTGTAGGGGCCGCCTCGTACTATTTGAGCCGAGCTACCTGCAGTCGGGGCTGTGTAGGGGCCGCCGCGTACTATATGAGCTGAGCTACCTGTAGTCGGGGCTGTGTAGGGGCCGCCTCGTACTATATGAGCTGAGCTACCTGCAGACGTGTGACAGGGGGCTGTGTAGGGGCCGCCGCGTACTATATGAGCCGAGCTACCTGCAGTCGGGGCTGTGTAGGGGCCGCCGCGTACTATATGAGCTGAGCTACCTGCAGTCGGTGCTGTGTAGGGGCCGCCTCGTACTATATGAGCTGAGCTACCTGCAGTCGGGGCTGTGTAGGGGCCGCCTCGTACTATATGAGCTGAGCTACCTGCAGTCGGTGCTGTGTAGGGGCCGCCTCGTACTATATGAGCTGAGCTACCTGCAGTCGGTGCTGTGTAGGGGCCGCCTCGTACTATATGAGCTGAGCTACCTGCAGTCGGTGCTGTGTAGGGGGCCGCCTCGTACTATATGAGCTGAGCTACCTGCAGTCGGTGCTGTGTAGGGGCCGCCTCGTACTATATGAGCTGAGCTACCTGCAGTCGGGGCTGTGTAGGGGCCGCCTCGTACTATATGAGCTGAGCTACCTGCAGTCGGTGCTGTGTAGGGGCCGCCTCGTACTATATGAGCTGAGCTACCTGCAGTCGGTGCTGTGTAGGGGCCGCCTCGTACTATATGAGCTGAGCTACCTTCAGACGTGTGACATGGGGCTGTGTAGGGGCCGCCTCGTACTATATGAGCCGAGCTACCTGCAGTCAGGGCTGTGTAGGGGCCGCCTCGTACTATATGAGCCGAGCTACCTGCAGACGTGTGACAGGGGGCTGTGTAGGGGCCGCCGCGTACTATATGAGCCGAGCTACCTGCAGTCGGGGCTGTGTAGGGGCCGCCGTGTACTATATGAGCCGAGCTACCTGCAGTCGGGGCTGTGTAGGGGCCGCCTCGTACTATATGAGCTGAGCTACCTGCAGTCGGGGCTGTGTAGGGGCCGCCTCGTACTATATGAGCCGAGCTACCTGCAGTCGGGGCTGTGTAGGGGCCGCCTCGTACTATATGAGCTGAGCTACCTGCAGTCGGTGCTGTGTAGGGGCCGCCGCGTACTATACGAGCCGAGCTACCTGCAGTCGGGGCTGTGTAGGGGCCGCCTCGTACTATATGAGCTGAGCTACCTGCAGTCGGTGCTGTGTAGGGGCCGCCGCGTACTATACGAGCCGAGCTACCTGCAGTCGGGGCTGTGTAGGGGCCGCCTCGTACTATACGAGCCGAGCTACCTGCAGTCGGGGCTGTGTAGGGGCCGCCTCGTACTATAGGAGCCGAGCTACCTGCAGTCGGGGCTGTGTAGGGGCCGCCTCGTACTATACGAGCCGAGCTACCTGCAGTCGGGGCTGTGTAGGGGCCGCCTCGTACTATACGAGCCGAGCTACCTGCAGTCGGGGCTGTGTAGGGGCCGCCTCGTACTATATGAGCCGAGCTACCTGCAGTCGGGGCTGTGTAGGGGCCGCCTCGTACTATATGAGCCGAGCTACCTGCAGTCAGGGCTGTGTAGGGGCCGCCGCGTACTATATGAGCCGAGCTACCTGCAGTCGGGGCTGTATAGGGGCCGCCTCGTACTATATGAGCCGAGCTACCTGCAGTCGGGGCTGTGTAGGGGCCGCCTCGTACTATATGAGCCGAGCTACCTGCAGTCGGGGCTGTGTAGGGGCCGCCGCGTACTATATGAGCCGAGCTACCTGCAGACGTGTGACAGGGGGCTGTGTAGGGGCCGCCTCGTACTATATGAGCCGAGGTACCTGCAGTCGGGGCTGTGTAGGGGCCGCCTCGTACTATATGAGCCGAGCTACCTGCAGTCGGGGTTGTGTAGGGGCCGCCTCGTACTATATGAGCTGAGCTACCTGCAGTCGGGGCTGTGTAGGGGCCGCCTCGTACTATATGAGCCGAGCTACCTGCAGTCAGGGCTGTGTAGGGGCCGCCGTGTACTATATGAGCCGAGCTACCTGCAGTCGGGGCTGTGTAGGGGCCGCCTCGTACTATACGAGCCGAGCTACCTGCAGACGTGTGACATGGGGCTGTGTAGGGGCCGCCTCGTACTATATGAGCTGAGCTACCTGCAGTCGGTGCTGTGTAGGGGCCGCCTCATACTATATGAGCCGAGCTACCTGCAGTCGGGGCTGTGTAGGGGCCGCCTCGTACTATATGAGCCGAGCTACCTGCAGTCGGGGCTGTGTAGGGGCCGCCTCGTACTATATGAGCTGAGCTACCTGTAGTCGGGGCTGTGTAGGGGCCGCCTCGTACTATATGAGCCGAGCTACCTGCAGTCGGGGCTATGTAGGGGCCACCGCGTACTATATGAGCTAAGCTACCTGCACTCGGGGCTGTGTAGGGGCCGCCTCGTACTATATGAGCTGAGCTACCTGCAGTCGGGACTGTGTAGGGGCCGCCTCGTACTATATGAGCTGAGCTACCTGCAGACGTGTGACATGGGGCTGTGTAGGGGCCGCCTCGTACTATATGAGCCGAGCTACCTGCAGTCGGGGTTGTGTAGGGGCCGCCGCGTACTATACGAGCCGAGCTACCTGCAGTCGGGGTTGTGTAGGGGCCGCCTCGTACTATATGAGCCGAGCTACCTGCAGTCGGGGCTGTGTAGGGGCCGCCTCGTACTATATGAGCCGAGCTACCTGCAGTCGGGGCTGTGTAGGGGCCGCCGCGTACTATATGAGCTGAGCTACCTGCAGTCGGGGTTGTGTAGGGGGCCGCCTCGTACTATATGAGCTGAGCTACCTGCAGTCGGGGCTGTGTAGGGGCCGCCTCGTACTATATGAGCCGAGCTACCTGCAGTCGGGGCTGTGTAGGGGCCGCCTCGTACTATATGAGCCGAGCTACCTGCAGTTGGGGCTGTGTAGGGGCCGCCTCGTACTATATGAGCCGAGCTACCTGTAGTTGGGGCTGTGTAGGGGCCACCGCGTACTATATGAGCTGAGCTACCTCCAGTCGGGGCTGTGTAGGGGCCGCCTCGTACTATATGAGCCGAGCTACCTGCAGTCGGGGCTGTGTAGGGGCCGCCTCGTACTATATGAGCCGAGCTACCTGCAGTCGGGGCTGTGTAGGGGCCGCCTCGTACTATATGAGCCGATCTACCTGCAGTCGGGGCTGTGTAGGGGCCGCCTCGTACTATATGAGCCGAGCTACCTGCAGTCGGGGCTGTGTAGGGGCCGCCTCGTACTATATGAGCCGAGCTACCTGCAGTCGGGGCTGTGTAGGGGCCGCCTCGTACTATATGAGCCGAGCTACCTGCAGTCGGGGCTGTGTAGGGGCCGCCTCGTACTATATGAGCCGAGCTACCTGCAGTCGGGGCTGTGTAGGGGCCGCCGCGTACTATATGAGCCGAGCTACCTGCAGTCGGGGCTATGTAGGGGCCACCGCGTACTATATGAGCTGAGCTACCTGCACTCGGGGCTGTGTAGGGGCCGCCTCGTACTATATGAGCCGAGCTACCTGCAGTCGGGACTGTGTAGGGGCCGCCTCGTACTATATCAGCCGAGCTACCTGCAGACGTGTGACATGGGGCTGTGTAGGGGCCGCCTCGTACTATATGAGCCGAGCTACCTGCAGTCGGGGTTGTGTAGGGGCCGCCTCGTACTATATGTGCCGAGCTACCTGCAGTCGGGGCTGTGTAGGGGCCGCCTCGTACTATATGAGCCGAGCTACCTGCAGTCGGGGTTGTGTAGGGGCCGCCTCGTACTATATGAGCTGAGCTACCTGCAGTCGGGGCTGTGTAGGGGCCGCCTCGTACTATATGAGCCGAGCTACCTGCAGTCGGGGCTGTGTAGGGGCCGCCTCGTACTATATGAGCCGAGCTACCTGCAGTCGGGGCTGTGTAGGGGCCGCCGTGTACTATATGAGCCGAGCTACCTGCAGTCGGGGCTGTGTAGGGGCCGCCTCGTACTATACGAGCCGAGCTACCTGCAGACGTGTGACATGGGGCTGTGTAGGGGCCGCCTCGTACTATATGAGCTGAGCTACCTGCAGTCGGTGCTGTGTAGGGGCCGCCTCGTACTATACGAGCCGAGCTACCTGCAGTCGGGGCTGTGTAGGGGCCGCCTCGTACTATATGAGCCGAGCTACCTGCAGTCGGGGCTGTGTAGGGGCCGCCGCGTACTATATGAGCTGAGCTACCTGTAGTCGGGGCTGTGTAGGGGCCGCCTCGTACTATATGAGCCGAGCTACCTGCAGTCGGGACTGTGTAGGGGCCGCCTCGTACTATATGAGCCGAGCTACCTGCAGTCGGGGCTGTGTAGGGGCCACCGCGTACTATATGAGCTGAGCTACCTGCACTCGGGGCTGTGTAGGGGCCGCCTCGTACTATATGAGCTGAGCTACCTGCAGTCGGGACTGTGTAGGGGCCGCCTCGTACTATATGAGCTGAGCTACCTGCAGACGTGTGACATGGGGCTGTGTAGGGGCCGCCTCGTACTATATGAGCCGAGCTACCTGCAGTCGGGGTTGTGTAGGGGCCGCCTCGTACTATATGAGCCGAGCTACCTGCAGTCGGGGCTGTGTAGGGGCCGCCTCGTACTATATGAGCCGAGCTACCTGCAGTCGGGGCTGTGTAGGGGCCGCCGCGTACTATATGAGCCGAGCTACCTGCAGTCGGGGCTATGTAGGGGCCACCGCGTACTATATGAGCTGAGCTACCTGCACTCGGGGCTGTGTAGGGGCCGCCTCGTACTATATGAGCCGAGCTACCTGCAGTCGGGACTGTGTAGGGGCCGCCTCGTACTATATCAGCCGAGCTACCTGCAGACGTGTGACATGGGGCTGTGTAGGGGCCGCCTCGTACTATATGAGCCGAGCTACCTGCAGTCGGGGTTGTGTAGGGGGCCGCCTCGTACTATATGAGCCGAGCTACCTGCAGTCGGGGCTGTGTAGGGGCCGCCTCGTACTATATGAGCCGAGCTACCTGCAGTCGGGGCTGTGTAGGGGCCGCCTCGTACTATATGAGCCGAGCTACCTGCAGTCGGGGTTGTGTAGGGGCCGCCTCGTACTATATGAGCTGAGCTACCTGCAGTCGGGGCTGTGTAGGGGCCGCCTCGTACTATATGAGCCGAGCTACCTGCAGTCGGGGCTGTGTAGGGGCCGCCTCGTACTATATGAGCCGAGCTACCTGCAGTCGGGGCTGTGTAGGGGCTGCCGTGTACTATATGAGCCGAGCTACCTGCAGTCGGGGCTGTGTAGGGGCCGCCTCGTACTATACGAGCCGAGCTACCTGCAGACGTGTGACATGGGGCTGTGTAGGGGCCGCCTCGTACTATATGAGCTGAGCTACCTGCAGTCGGTGCTGTGTAGGGGCCGCCTCGTACTATATGAGCCGAGCTACCTGCAGTCGGGGCTGTGTAGGGGCCGCCGCGTACTATATGAGCTGAGCTACCTGTAGTCGGGGCTGTGTAGGGGCCGCCTCGTACTATATGAGCCGAGCTACCTGCAGTCGGGGCTATGTAGGGGCCACCGCGTACTATATGAGCTGAGCTACCTGCACTCGGGGCTGTGTAGGGGCCGCCTCGTACTATATGAGCTGAGCTACCTGCAGTCGGGACTGTGTAGGGGCCGCCTCGTACTATATGAGCTGAGCTACCTGCAGACGTGTGACATGGGGCTGTGTAGGGGCCGCCTCGTACTATATGAGCCGAGCTACCTGCAGTCGGGGTTGTGTAGGGGCCGCCGCGTACTATACGAGCCGAGCTACCTGCAGTCGGGGTTGTGTAGGGGCCGCCTCGTACTATATGAGCCGAGCTACCTGCAGTCGGGGCTGTGTAGGGGCCGCCTCGTACTATATGAGCCGAGCTACCTGCAGTCGGGGCTGTGTAGGGGCCGCCTCGTACTATATGAGCTGAGCTACCTGCAGTCGGGGTTGTGTAGGGGCCGCCTCGTACTATATGAGCTGAGCTACCTGCAGTCGGGGCTGTGTAGGGGCCGCCTCGTACTATATGAGCCGAGCTACCTGCAGTCGGGGCTGTGTAGGGGCCGCCTCGTACTATATGAGCCGAGCTACCTGCAGTTGGGGCTGTGTAGGGGCCGCCTCGTACTATATGAGCCGAGCTACCTGCAGTCGGGGCTGTGTAGGGGCCGCCTCGTACTATATGAGCCGAGCTACCTGCAGTCGGGGCTGTGTAGGGGCCGCCTCGTACTATATGAGCCGAGCTACCTGCAGTCGGGGCTGTGTAGGGGCCGCCTCGTACTATATGAGCCGATCTACCTGCAGTCGGGGCTGTGTAGGGGCCGCCTCGTACTATATGAGCCGAGCTACCTGCAGTCGGGGCTGTGTAGGGGCCGCCTCGTACTATATGAGCCGAGCTACCTGCAGTCGGGGCTGTGTAGGGGCCGCCTCGTACTATATGAGCCGAGCTACCTGCAGTCGGGGCTGTGTAGGGGCCGCCTCGTACTATATGAGCCGAGCTACCTGTAGTCGGGGCTGTGTAGGGGCCGTCTCGTACTATATGAGCCGAGCTACCTGCAGTCGGTGCTGTGTAGGGGCCGTCTCGTACTATATGAGCCGAGCTACCTGCAGACGTGTGACATGGGGCTGTGTAGGGGCCGCCTCGTACTATATGAGCCGAGCTACCTGCAGTCGGGGCTGTGTAGGGGCCGCATCGTACTATATGAGCCGAGCTACCTGCAGTCGGGGTTGTGTAGGGGCCGCCTCGTTCTATATGAGCCGAGCTACCTGCAGACGTGTGACATGGGGCTGTGTAGGGGCCGCCTCGTACTATATGAGCTGAGCTACCTGCAGACGTGTGACATGGGGCTGTGTAGGGGCCGCCTCGTACTATATGAGCCGAGCTACCTGCAGTCGGGGCTGTGTAGGGGCCGCATCGTACTATATGAGCCGAGCTACCTGCAGTCGGGGTTGTGTAGGGGCCGCCTCGTACTATATGAGCTGAGCTACCTGCAGTCGGGGCTGTGTAGGGGCCGCCTCGTACTATATGAGCCGAGCTACCTGCAGTCGGGGCTGTGTAGGGGCCGCCTTGTACTATATGAGCCGAGCTACCTGCAGTCGGGGTTGTGTAGGGGCCGCCTCGTACTATATGAGCCGAGCTACCTGCAGTCGGGGCTGTGTAGGGGCCGCCTCGTACTATATGAGCTGAGCTACCTGCAGTCGGTGCTGTGTAGGGGCCGCCTCGTACTATATGAGCTGAGCTACCTTCAGACGTGTGACATGGGGCTGTGTAGGGGCCGCCTCGTACTATATGAGCCGAGCTACCTGCAGTCAGGGCTGTGTAGGGGCCGCCTCGTACTATATGAGCCGAGCTACCTGCAGTCAGGGCTGTGTAGGGGCCGCCTCGTACTATATGAGCCGAGCTACCTGCAGTCAGGGCTGTGTAGGGGCCGCCTCGTACTATATGAGCCGAGCTACCTGCAGTCGGGGCTGTGTAGGGGCCGCCTCGTACTATATGAGCCGAGCTACCTGCAGTCGGGGCTGTGTAGGGGTCGCCTCGTACTATATGAGCCGAGCTACCTTCAGACGTGTGACATGGGGCTGTGTAGGGGCCGCCTCGTACCATATGAGCCGAGCTACCTGCAGTCAGGGCTGTGTAGGGGCCGCCTCGTACTATATGAGCCGAGCTACCTGTAGTCGGGGCTGTGTAGGGGCCGCCTCGTACTATATGAGCCGAGCTACCTGTAGTCGGGGCTGTGTAGGGGCCGCCTCGTACTATATGAGCTGAGCTACCTGCAGACATGTGACAGGGGGCTGTGTAGGGGCCGCCGCGTACTATATGAGCCGAGCTACCTGCAGTCGGGGCTGTGTAGGGGCCGCCTCGTACTATATGAGCCGATCTACCTGCAGTCGGGGCTGTGTAGGGGCCGCCTCGTACTATATGAGCCGAGCTACCTGCAGTCGGGGCTGTGTAGGGGCCGCCTCGTACTATATGAGCCGAGCTACCTGCAGTCGGGGCTGTGTAGGGGCCGCCTCGTACTATATGAGCCGAGCTACCTGCAGTCGGGGCTGTGTAGGGGCCGCCGCGTACTATATGAGCCGAGCTACCTGCAGTCGGGGCTATGTAGGGGCCACCGCGTACTATATGAGCTGAGCTACCTGCACTCGGGGCTGTGTAGGGGCCGCCTCGTACTATATGAGCCGAGCTACCTGCAGTCGGGACTGTGTAGGGGCCGCCTCGTACTATATGAGCCGAGCTACCTGCACACGTGTGACATGGGGCTGTGTAGGGGCCGCCTCGTACTATATGAGCCGAGCTACCTGCAGTCGGGGTTGTGTAGGGGCCGCCTCGTGCTACTATAAGCCGAGCTACCTGCAGTCGGGGCTGTGTAGGGGCCGCCTCGTACTATATGAGCCGAGCTACCTGCAGTCGGGGCTGTGTAGGGGCCGCCTCGTACTATATGAGCCGAGCTACCTGCAGTCGGGGCTGTGTAGGGGCCGCCTCGTACTATATGAGCCGAGCTACCTGCAGTCGGGGTTGTGTAGGGGCCGCCTCGTACTATATGAGCTGAGCTACCTGCAGTCGGGGCTGTGTAGGGGCCGCCTCTCTATATGAGCCTTGAGGCTACCTGCAGTCGGGGCTGTGTAGGGGCCGCCGTGTACTATATGAGCCGAGCTACCTGCAGTCGGGGCTGTGTAGGGGCCGCCTCGTACTATACGAGCCGAACTACCTGCAGACGTGTGACATGGGGCTGTGTAGGGGCCGCCTCGTACTATATGAGCTGAGCTACCTGCAGTCGGTGCTGTGTAGGGGCCGCCTCGTACTATATGAGCCGAGCTACCTGCAGTCGGGGCTATGTAGGGGCCGCATCGTACTATATGAGCTGAGCTACCTGCAGTCGGTGCTGTGTAGGGGCCGCCGCGTACTATATGAGCCGAGCTACCTGCAGTCGGGGCTGTGTAGGGGCCGCCTCGTACTATATGAGCTGAGCTACCTGCAGTCGGGACTGTGTAGGGGCCGCCTCGTACTATATGAGCTGAGCTACCTGCAGACGTGTGACATGGGGCTGTGTAGGGGCCGCCTCGTACTATATGAGCCGAGCTACCTGCAGTCGGGGTTGTGTAGGGGCCGCCGCGTACTATACGAGCCGAGCTACCTGCAGTCGGGGTTGTGTAGGGGCCGCCTCGTACTATATGAGCCGAGCTACCTGCAGTCGGGGCTGTGTAGGGGCCGCCTCGTACTATATGAGCCGAGCTACCTGCAGTCGGGGCTGTGTAGGGGCCGCCGCGTACTATATGAGCCGAGCTACCTGCAGTTGGGGCTGTGTAGGGGCCGCCTCGTACTATATGAGCCGAGCTACCTGTAGTTGGGGCTGTGTAGGGGCCACCGCGTACTATATGAGCTGAGCTACCTCCAGTCGGGGCTGTGTAGGGGCCGCCTCGTACTATATGAGCCGAGCTACCTGCAGTCGGGGCTGTGTAGGGGCCGCCTCGTACTATATGAGCCGAGCTACCTGCAGTCGGGGCTGTGTAGGGGCCGCCTCGTACTATATGAGCCGAGCTACCTGCAGTCGGGGCTATGTAGGGGCCACCGCGTACTATATGAGCTGAGCTACCTGCAGTCGGGGCTGTGTAGGGGCCGCCTCGTACTATATGAGCCGAGCTACCTGCAGTCGGGGCTGTGTAGGGGCCGCCTCGTACTATATGAGCCGAGCTACCTGCAGTCGGGGCTGTGTAGGGGTCGCCTCGTACTATTTGAGCCGAGCTACCTGCAGTCGGGGCTGTGTAGGGGCCGCCTCGTACTATATGAGCCGAGCTACCTGCAGTCGGGGCTGTGTAGGGGCCGCCGCGTACTATATGAGCCGAGCTACCTGCAGTCGGGGCTGTGTAGGGGCCGCCTCGTACTATATGAGCCGAGCTACCTGCAGTCGGGGCTGTGTAGGGGCCGCCTCGTACTATATGAGCCGAGCTACCTGCAGTCGGGGCTGTGTAGGGGCCGCCGCGTACTATATGAGCTGAGCTACCTGTAGTCGGGGCTGTGTAGGGGCCGCCTCGTACTATATGAGCTGAGCTACCTGCAGACGTGTGACATGGGGCTGTGTAGGGGCCGCCTCGTACTATATGAGCCGAGCTACCTGCAGTCGGGGCTGTGTAGGGGCCGCATCGTACTATATGAGCCGAGCTACCTGCAGTCGGGGTTGTGTAGGGGCCGCCTCGTACTATATGAGCCGAGCTACCTGCAGTCGGGGCTGTGTAGGGGCCGCCTCGTACTATATGAGCCGAGCTACCTGCAGTCGGGGCTGTGTAGGGGCCGCCTCGTACTATATGAGCCGAGCTACCTGCAGTCGGGGTTGTGTAGGGGCCGCCTCGTACTATATGAGCCGAGCTACCTGCAGTCAGGGCTGTGTAGGGGCCGCCTCGTACTATATGAGCCGAGCTACCTGCAGTCGGTGCTGTGTAGGGGCTGCCTCGTACTATATGAGCCGAGCTACCTGCAGTCGGTGCTGTGTAGGGGCCGCCTCGTACTATATGAGCTGAGCTACCTGCAGTCGGTGCTGTGTAGGGGCCGCCTCGTACTTTATGAGCTGAGCTACCTTCAGACGTGTGACATGGGGCTGTGTAGGGGCCGCCTCGTACTATATGAGCCGAGCTACCTGCAGTCAGGGCTGTGTAGGGGCCGCCTCGTACTATATGAGCCGAGCTACCTGCAGACGTGTGACAGGGGGCTGTGTAGGGGCCGCCGCGTACTATATGAGCCGAGCTACCTGCAGTCGGGGCTGTGTAGGGGCCGCCTCGTACTATATGAGCTGAGCTACCTGCAGTCGGTGCTGTGTAGGGGCCGCCTCGTACTATATGAGCTGAGCTACCTGCAGTCGGTGCTGTGTAGGGGCCGCCTCGTACTATATGAGCTGAGCTACCTGCAGTCGGGGCTGTGTAGGGGCCGCCTCGTACTATATGAGCCGAGCTACCTGCAGTCGGGGCTGTGTAGGGGCCGTCGCGTACTTCCGCCCGGCTCCTGCAGTCGGGGCTGTGTAGGGGCCGCCTCGTACTATACGAGCCGAGCTACCTGCAGACGTGTGACATGGGGCTGTGTAGGGGCCGCCTCGTACTATATGAGCCGAGCTACCTGCAGTCGGGGCTGTGTAGGGGGCCGCCTCGTACTATATGAGCCGAGCTACCTGTAGTCGGGGCTGTGTAGGGGCCGCCGCGTACTATATGAGCTGAGCTACCTGCAGTCGGGGCTGTGTAGGGGGCTGCCTCGTACTATATGAGCCGAGCTACCTGCAGTCGGGGCTGTGTAGGGGCCGCCTCGTACTATATGAGCCGAGCTACCTGTAGTCGGGGCTGTGTAGGGGCCGCCTCGTACTATATGAGCTGAGCTACCTGCAGTCGGGACTGTGTAGGGGCCGCCTCGTACTATATGAGCCGAGCTACCTGCAGTCGGGGCTGTGTAGGGGCCGCCTCGTACTATATGAGCCGAGCTACCTGCAGTCGGGGCTGTGTAGGGGGCCGTCGCGTACTATACGAGCCGAGCTACCTGCAGTCGGGGCTGTGTAGGGGCCGCCTCGTACTATACGAGCCGAGCTACCTGCAGACGTGTGACATGGGGCTGTGTAGGGGCCGCCTCGTACTATATGAGCCGAGCTACCTGCAGTCGGGGCTGTGTAGGGGCCGCCTCGTACTATATGAGCCGAGCTACCTGTAGTCGGGGCTGTGTAGGGGCCGCCGCGTACTATATGAGCTGAGCTACCTGCAGTCGGGGCTGTGTAGGGGGCTGCCTCGTACTATATGAGCCGAGCTACCTGCAGTCGGGGCTGTGTAGGGGCCGCCTCGTACTATATGAGCCGAGCTACCTGTAGTCGGGGCTGTGTAGGGGCCGCCTCGTACTATATGAGCCGAGCTACCTGCAGTCGGGACTGTGTAGGGGCCGCCTCGTACTATATGAGCCGAGCTACCTGCAGTCGGGGCTGTGTAGGGGCCGCCTCGTACTATATGAGCCGAGCTACCTGCAGTCGGGGCTGTGTAGGGGCCGCCTCGTACTATATGAGCCGAGCTACCTGCAGTCGGGGCTGTGTAGGGGCCGCCTCGCACTATATGAGCCGATCTACCTGCAGTCGGGGCTGTGTAGGGGCCGCCTCGTACTATATGAGCCGAGCTACCTGCAGTCGGGGCTGTGTAGGGGCCGCCTCGTACTATATGAGCCGAGCTACCTGCAGTCGGGGCTGTGTAGGGGCCGCCTCGTACTATATGAGCCGAGCTACCTGCAGTCGGGGCTGTGTAGGGGCCGCCTCGTACTATATGAGCCGAGCTACCTGCAGTCGGGGCTGTGTAGGGGCCGCCTTGTACTATATGAGCCGAGCTACCTGCAGTCGGGGCTGTGTAGGGGCCGCCTCGTACTATATGAGCCGAGCTACCTGTAGTCGGGGCTGTGTAGGGGCCGCCTCGTACTATATGAGCTGAGCTACCTGCAGACATGTGACAGGGGGCTGTGTAGGGGCCGCCTCGTACTATATGAGCTGAGCTACCTGCAGTCGGGGCTGTGTAGGGGCCGCCTCGTACTATATGAGCTGAGCTACCTGCAGTCGGGACTGTGTAGGGGCCGCCGCGTACTATATGAGCTGAGCTACCTGTAGTCGGGGCTGTGTAGGGGCCGCCTCGTACTATATGAGCCGAGCTACCTGCAGACGTGTGACATGGGGCTGTGTAGGGGCCGCCTCGTACTATATGAGCCGAGCTACCTGCAGTCGGGGCTGTGTAGGGGCCGCATCGTACTATATGAGCCGAGCTACCTGCAGTCGGGGTTGTGTAGGGGCCGCCTCGTACTATATGAGCCGAGCTACCTGCAGACGTGTGACATGGGGCTGTGTAGGGGCCGCCTCGTACTATATGAGCTGAGCTACCTGCAGACGTGTGACATGGGGCTGTGTAGGGGCCGCCTCGTACTATATGAGCCGAGCTACCTGCAGTCGGGGCTGTGTAGGGGCCGCATCGTACTATATGAGCCGAGCTACCTGCAGTCGGGGTTGTGTAGGGGCCGCCTCGTACTATATGAGCCGAGCTACCTGCAGTCGGGGTTGTGTAGGGGCCGCCTCGTACTATATGAGCCGAGCTACCTGCAGTCGGGGCTGTGTAGGGGCCGCCTCGTACTATATGAGCCGAGCTACCTGCAGTCAGGGCTGTGTAGGGGCCGCCTCGTACTATATGAGCCGAGCTACCTGCAGACGTGTGACAGGGGGCTGTGTAGGGGCCGCCGCGTACTATATGAGCTGAGCTACCTGCAGTCGGGGCTGTGTAGGGGCCGCCTCGTACTATATGAGCCGAGCTACCTTCAGACGTGTGACATGGGGCTGTGTAGGGGCCGCCTCGTACCATATGAGCCGAGCTACCTGCAGACATGTGACAGGGGGCTGTGTAGGGGCCGCCGCGTACTATATGAGCCGAGCTACCTGCAGTCGGGGCTGTGTAGGGGCCGCCTCGTACTATATGAGCCGATCTACCTGCAGTCGGGGCTGTGTAGGGGCCGCCTCGTACTATATGAGCCGAGCTACCTGCAGTCGGGGCTGTGTAGGGGCCGCCTCGTACTATATGAGCCGAGCTACCTGCAGTCGGGGCTGTGTAGGGGCCGCCTCGTACTATATGAGCCGAGCTACCTGCAGTCGGGGCTGTGTAGGGGCCGCCGCATACTATATGAGCCGAGCTACCTGCAGTCGGGGCTATGTAGGGGCCACCGCGTACTATATGAGCCGAGCTACCTGTAGTCGGGGCTGTGTAGGGGCCGCCGCGTACTATATGAGCTGAGCTACCTGTAGTCGGGGCTGTGTAGGGGCCGCCTCGTACTATATGAGCCGAGCTACCTGCAGTCGGGGCTGTGTAGGGGCCGCCTCGTACTATATGAGCCGAGCTACCTGCAGTCGGGGCTGTGTAGGGGCTGCCTCGTACTATATGAGCCGAGCTACCTGCAGTCGGGGCTGTGTAGGGGCCGCCGCGTACTATATGAGCCGAGCTACCTGCAGTCGGGGCTGTGTAGGGGCCGCCTCGTACTATATGAGCTGAGCTACCTGCAGTCGGGGCTGTGTAGGGGCCGCCTCGTACTATATGAGCCGAGCTACCTGCAGTCGGGGCTGTGTAGGGGCTGCCTCGTACTATATGAGCCGAGCTACCTTCAGACGTGTGACATGGGGCTGTGTAGGGGCCGCCTCGTACCATATGAGCCGAGCTACCTGCAGTCAGGGCTGTGTAGGGGCCGCCTCGTACTATATGAGCCGAGCTACCTGTAGTCGGGGCTGTGTAGGGGCCGCCTCGTACTATATGAGCCGAGCTACCTGTAGTCGGGGCTGTGTAGGGGCCGCCTCGTACTATATGAGCTGAGCTACCTGCAGACATGTGACAGGGGGCTGTGTAGGGGCCGCCGCGTACTATATGAGCCGAGCTACCTGCAGTCGGGGCTGTGTAGGGGCCGCCTCGTACTATATGAGCCGATCTACCTGCAGTCGGGGCTGTGTAGGGGCCGCCTCGTACTATATGAGCCGAGCTACCTGCAGTCGGGGCTGTGTAGGGGCCGCCTCGTACTATATGAGCCGAGCTACCTGCAGTCGGGGCTATGTAGGGGCCACCGCGTACTATATGAGCTGAGCTACCTGCACTCGGGGCTGTGTAGGGGGCCGCCTCGTACTATATGAGCCGAGCTACCTGCAGTCGGGACTGTGTAGGGGCCGCCGCGTACTATATGAGCCGAGCTACCTGCAGACGTGTGACATGGGGCTGTGTAGGGGCCGCCTCGTACTATATGAGCCGAGCTACCTGCAGTCGGGGCTGTGTAGGGGCCGCCTCGTACTATATGAGCCGAGCTACCTGCAGTCGGGGCTGTGTAGGGGCCGCCTCGTACTATATGAGCCGAGCTACCTGCAGTCGGGGTTGTGTAGGGGCCGCCTCGTACTATATGAGCTGAGCTACCTGCAGTCGGGGCTGTGTAGGGGCCGCCTCGTACTATATGAGCCGAGCTACCTGCAGTCGGGGCTGTGTAGGGGCCGCCTCGTACTATATGAGCCGAGCTACCTGCAGTCGGGGCTGTGTAGGGGGCCGCCTCGTACTATATGAGCCGAGCTACCTGCAGTCGGGGCTATGTAGGGGCCACCGCGTACTATATGAGCTGAGCTACCTGCACTCGGGGCTGTGTAGGGGCCGCCTCGTACTATATGAGCCGAGCTACCTGCAGTCGGGACTGTGTAGGGGCCGCCTCGTACTATATGAGCTGAGCTACCTTCAGACGTGTGACATGGGGCTGTGTAGGGGCCGCCTCGTACTATATGAGCCGAGCTACCTGCAGTCGGGGTTGTGTAGGGGCCGCCTCGTACTATATGAGCCGAGCTACCTGCAGTCGGGGCTGTGTAGGGGCCGCCTCGTACTATATGAGCCGAGCTACCTGCAGTCGGGGCTGTGTAGGGGCCGCCTCGTACTATATGAGCTGAGCTACCTGCAGTCGGGGTTGTGTAGGGGCCGCCTCGTACTATATGAGCTGAGCTACCTGCAGTCGGGGCTGTGTAGGGGCCGCCTCGTACTATATGAGCCGAGCTACCTGCAGTCGGGGCTGTGTAGGGGCCGCCTCGTACTATATGAGCCGAGCTACCTGCAGTCGGGGCTGTGTAGGGGCCGCCTCGTACTATATGAGCTGAGCTACCTGCAGTCGGGGCTGTGTAGGGGCCGCCTCGTACTATATGAGCCGAGCTACCTGCAGTCGGGGCTGTGTAGGGGCCGCCTCGTACTATATGAGCCGAGCTACCTGCAGTCGGGGCTGTGTAGGGGCCGCCTCGTACTATATGAGCCGAGCTACCTGCAGTCGGGGCTGTGTAGGGGCCGCCGCGTACTATATGAGCTGAGCTACCTGTAGTCGGGGCTGTGTAGGGGCCGCCTCGTACTATATGAGCCGAGCTACCTGCAGTCGGGGCTGTGTAGGGGCCACCGCGTACTATATGAGCCGAGCTACCTGCACTCGGGGCTGTGTAGGGGCCGCCTCGTACTATATGAGCCGAGCTACCTGCAGTCGGGACTGTGTAGGGGCCGCCGCGACTTTGTCCCTCCGTGTGTGGCGTGTAGGGGCCGCCTCGTACTATATGAGCCGAGCTACCTGCAGTCGGGGCTGTGTAGGGGCCGCCTCGTACTATATGAGCCGAGCTACCTGCAGTCGGGGCTGTGTAGGGGCCGCCTCGTACTATATGAGCCGAGCTACCTGCAGTCGGGGCTGTGTAGGGGCCGCCTCGTACTATATGAGCTGAGCTACCTGCAGTCGGGGCTGTGTAGGGGCCGCCTCGTACTATATGAGCTGAGCTACCTGCAGTCGGGGCTGTGTAGGGGCCGCCTCGTACTATATGAGCCGAGCTACCTGCAGTCGGGGCTGTGTAGGGGGCCGCCTCGTACTATATGAGCCGAGCTACCTGCAGTCGGGGCTGTGTAGGGGCCGCCTCGTACTATATGAGCTGAGCTACCTGCAGTCGGGGCTGTGTAGGGGCCGCCTCGTACTATATGAGCCGAGCTACCTGCAGTCGGGGCTGTGTAGGGGCCGCCTCGTACTATACTATATGAGCCGAGCTACCTGCAGTCGGGGCTGTGTAGGGGCCGCCGCGTACTATATGAGCTGAGCTACCTGCAGTCGGGGCTGTGTAGGGGCCGCCTCGTACTATATGAGCCGAGCTACCTGCAGTCGGGGCTATGTAGGGGCCACCGCGTACTATATGAGCTGAGCTACCTGCACTCGGGGCTGTGTAGGGGCCGCCTCGTACTATATGAGCCGAGCTACCTGCAGTCGGGACTGTGTAGGGGCCGCCGCGTACTATATGAGCTGAGCTACCTGCAGACGTGTGACATGTGGCTGTGTAGGGGCCGCCTCGTACTATATGAGCCGAGCTACCTGCAGTCGGGGCTGTGTAGGGGCCGCCTCGTACTATATGAGCCGAGCTACCTGCAGTCGGGGCTGTGTAGGGGCCGCCTCGTACTATATGAGCCGAGCTACCTGCAGTCGGGGCTGTGTAGGGGCCGCCTGTGCTATATGAGCTGAGCTACCTGCAGTCGGGGTTGTGTAGGGGCCGCCTCGTACTATATGAGCTGAGCTACCTGCAGTCGGGGCTGTGTAGGGGCCGCCTCGTACCATATGGGCCGAGCTACCTGTAGTCGGGGCTGTGTAGGGGCCGCCTCGTACTATATGAGCTGAGCTACCTGCAGTCGGGGCTGTGTAGGGGCCGCCTCGTACTATATGAGCCGAGCTACCTGCAGTCGGGGCTGTGTAGGGGCCGCCTCGTACTATATGAGCCGAGCTACCTGCAGTCGGGGCTGTGTAGGGGCCGCCTCGTACTATATGAGCCGAGCTACCTGCAGTCGGGGCTATGTAGGGGCCACCGCGTACTATATGAGCTGAGCTACCTGCACTCGGGGCTGTGTAGGGGCCGCCTCGTACTATATGAGCCGAGCTACCTGCAGTCGGGGCTGTGTAGGGGCCGCCGCGTACTATATGAGCCGAGCTACCTGCAGACGTGTGACATGGGGCTGTGTAGGGGCCGCCTCGTACTATATGAGCCGAGCTACCTGCAGTCGGGGCTGTGTAGGGGCCGCCTCGTACTATATGAGCCGAGCTACCTGCAGTCGGGGCTGTGTAGGGGCCGCCTCGTACTATATGAGCCGAGCTACCTGCAGTTGGGGCTGTGTAGGGGCCACCGCGTACTATATGAGCTGAGCTACCTCCAGTCGGGGCTGTGTAGGGGCCGCCTCGTACTATATGAGCCGAGCTACCTGCAGTCGGGGCTGTGTAGGGGCCGCCTCGTACTATACGAGCCGAGCTACCTGCAGTCGGGGCTGTGTAGGGGCCGCCTCGTACTATATGAGCCGAGCTACCTGCAGTCGGGGCTGTGTAGGGGCCGCCTCGTACTATATGAGCCGAGCTACCTGCAGTCGGGGCTGTGTAGGGGCCGCCTCGTACTATATGAGCCGAGCTACCTGCAGTCGGGGCTGTGTAGGGGCCGCCTCGTACTATATGAGCCGAGCTACCTGCAGTCGGGGCTGTGTAGGGGCCGCCGCGTACTATATGAGCCGAGCTACCTGCAGTCGGGGCTGTGTAGGGGCCGCCTCGTACTATATGAGCCGAGCTACCTGCAGTCGGGGCTGTGTAGGGGCCGCCTCGTACTATATGAGCCGAGCTACCTGCAGTCGGGGCTGTGTAGGGGCCGCCGCGTACTATATGAGCTGAGCTACCTGCAGTCGGGGCTGTGTAGGGGCCGCCTCGTACTATATGAGCTGAGCTACCTGCAGACGTGTGACATGGGGCTGTGTAGGGGCCGCCTCGTACTATATGAGCCGAGCTACCTGCAGTCGGGGCTGTGTAGGGGCCGCATCGTACTATATGAGCCGAGCTACCTGCAGTCGGGGTTGTGTAGGGGCCGCCTCGTACTATGAGCCGAGCTACCTGCAGTCGGGGCTGTGTAGGGGCCGCCTCGTACTATATGAGCCGAGCTACCTGCAGTCGGGGCTGTGTAGGGGCCGCCTCGTACTATATGAGCCGAGCTACCTGCAGTCGGGGCTGTGTAGGGGCCGCCTCGTACTATATGAGCCGAGCTACCTGCAGTCAGGGCTGTGTAGGGGCCGCCTCGTACTATATGAGCCGAGCTACCTGCAGTCGGTGCTGTGTAGGGGCTGCCTCGTACTATATGAGCCGAGCTACCTGCAGTCGGGGCTGTGTAGGGGCCGCCGCGTACTATATGAGCCGAGCTACCTGCAGTCGGGGCTGTGTAGGGGCCGCCTCGTACTATATGAGCTGAGCTACCTGCAGTCGGGGCTGTGTAGGGGCCGCCTCGTACTATATGAGCCGAGCTACCTGCAGTCGGGGCTGTGTAGGGGCCGCCTCGTACTATATGAGCCGAGCTACCTTCAGACGTGTGACATGGGGCTGTGTAGGGGCCGCCTCGTACCATATGAGCCGAGCTACCTGCAGTCAGGGCTGTGTAGGGGCCGCCTCGTACTATATGAGCCGAGCTACCTGTAGTCGGGGCTGTGTAGGGGCCGCCTCGTACTATATGAGCCGAGCTACCTGTAGTCGGGGCTGTGTAGGGGCCGCCTCGTACTATATGAGCTGAGCTACCTGCAGACATGTGACAGGGGGCTGTGTAGGGGCCGCCGCGTACTATATGAGCCGAGCTACCTGCAGTCGGGGCTGTGTAGGGGCCGCCTCGTACTATATGAGCCGATCTACCTGCAGTCGGGGCTGTGTAGGGGCCGCCTCGTACTATATGAGCCGAGCTACCTGCAGTCGGGGCTGTGTAGGGGCCGCCTCGTACTATATGAGCCGAGCTACCTGCAGTCGGGGCTGTGTAGGGGCCACCGCGTACTATATGAGCCGAGCTACCTGCACTCGGGGCTGTGTAGGGGCCGCCTCGTACTATATGAGCCGAGCTACCTGCAGTCGGGACTGTGTAGGGGCCGCCGCGTACTATATGAGCCGAGCTACCTGCAGACGTGTGACATGGGGCTGTGTAGGGGCCGCCTCGTACTATATGAGCCGAGCTACCTGCAGTCGGGGCTGTGTAGGGGCCGCCTCGTACTATATGAGCCGAGCTACCTGCAGTCGGGGCTGTGTAGGGGCCGCCTCGTACTATATGAGCCGAGCTACCTGCAGTCGGGGCTGTGTAGGGGCCGCCTCGTACTATATGAGCCGAGCTACCTGCAGTCGGGGCTGTGTAGGGGCCACCGCGTACTATATGAGCTGAGCTACCTGCACTCGGGGCTGTGTAGGGGCCGCCTCGTACTATATGAGCCGAGCTACCTGCAGTCGGGGCTGTGTAGGGGCCGCCTCGTACTATATGAGCCGAGCTACCTGCAGACGTGTGACATGGGGCTGTGTAGGGGCCGCCTCGTACTATATGAGCCGAGCTACCTGCAGTCGGGGCTGTGTAGGGGCCGCCTCGTACTATATGAGCCGAGCTACCTGCAGTCGGGGCTGTGTAGGGGCTGCCTCGTACTATATGAGCCGAGCTACCTGCAGTCGGGGCTGTGTAGGGGCCGCCTCGTACTATATGAGCTGAGCTACCTGCAGTCGGGGCTGTGTAGGGGCCGCCTCGTACTATATGAGCCGAGCTACCTGCAGTCGGGGCTGTGTAGGGGCCGCCTCGTACTATATGAGCCGAGCTACCTGCAGTCGGGGCTGTGTAGGGGCCGCCTCGTACTATATGAGCCGAGCTACCTGCAGTCGGGGCTGTGTAGGGGCCACCGCGTACTATATGAGCTGAGCTACCTGCACTCGGGGCTGTGTAGGGGCCGCCTCGTACTATATGAGCCGAGCTACCTGCAGTCGGGGCTGTGTAGGGGCCGCCTCGTACTATATGAGCTGAGCTACCTGCAGACGTGTGACATGGGGCTGTGTAGGGGCCGCCTCGTACTATATGAGCCGAGCTACCTGCAGTCGGGGTTGTGTAGGGGCCGCCTCGTACTATATGAGCCGAGCTACCTGCAGTCGGGGCTGTGTAGGGGCCGCCTCGTACTATATGAGCCGAGCTACCTGCAGTCGGGGCTGTGTAGGGGCCGCCTCGTACTATATGAGCTGAGCTACCTGCAGTCGGGGTTGTGTAGGGGCCGCCTCGTACTATATGAGCTGAGCTACCTGCAGTCGGGGCTGTGTAGGGGCCGCCTCGTACTATATGAGCCGAGCTACCTGCAGTCGGGGCTGTGTAGGGGCCGCCTCGTACTATATGAGCCGAGCTACCTGCAGTCGGGGCTGTGTAGGGGCCGCCTCGTACTATATGAGCTGAGCTACCTGCAGTCGGGGCTGTGTAGGGGCCGCCTCGTACTATATGAGCCGAGCCTGCAGTCGGGGCTGTGTAGGGGCCGCCCGTACTATATGAGCCGAGCTACCTGCAGTCGGGGCTGTGTAGGGGCCGCCTCGTACTATATGAGCCGAGCTACCTGCAGTCGGGGCTGTGTAGGGGCCGCCGCGTACTATATGAGCTGAGCTACCTGCAGTCGGGGCTGTGTAGGGGCCGCCTCGTACTATATGAGCCGAGCTACCTGCAGTCGGGGCTGTGTAGGGGCCACCGCGTACTATATGAGCTGAGCTACCTGCACTCGGGGCTGTGTAGGGGCCGCCTCGTACTATATGAGCCGAGCTACCTGCAGTCGGGGCTGTGTAGGGGCCGCCGCGTACTATATGAGCTGAGCTACCTGCAGACGTGTGACATGGGGCTGTGTAGGGGCCGCCTCGTACTATATGAGCCGAGCTACCTGCAGTCGGGGCTGTGTAGGGGCCGCCTCGTACTATATGAGCCGAGCTACCTGCAGTCGGGGCTGTGTAGGGGCCGCCTCGTACTATATGAGCCGAGCTACCTGCAGTCGGGGCTGTGTAGGGGCCGCCTCGTACTATATGAGCTGAGCTACCTGCAGTCGGGGCTGTGTAGGGGCCGCCTCGTACTATATGAGCCGAGCTACCTGCAGTCGGGGCTGTGTAGGGGCCGCCTCGTACTATATGAGCCGAGCTACCTGCAGTCGGGGCTGTGTAGGGGCCGCCTCGTACTATATGAGCCGAGCTACCTGCAGTCGGGGCTGTGTAGGGGCCGCCGCGTACTATATGAGCTGAGCTACCTGTAGTCGGGGCTGTGTAGGGGCCGCCTCGTACTATATGAGCCGAGCTACCTGCAGTCGGGGCTATGTAGGGGCCACCGCGTACTATATGAGCTGAGCTACCTGCACTCGGGGCTGTGTAGGGGCCGCCTCGTACTATATGAGCCGAGCTACCTGCAGTCGGGACTGTGTAGGGGCCGCCGCGTACTATATGAGCTGAGCTACCTGCAGACGTGTGACATGTGGCTGTGTAGGGGCCGCCTCGTACTATATGAGCCGAGCTACCTGCAGTCGGGGTTGTGTAGGGGCCGCCTCGTACTATATGAGCCGAGCTACCTGCAGTCGGGGCTGTGTAGGGGCCGCCTCGTACTATATGAGCCGAGCTACCTGCAGTCGGGGCTGTGTAGGGGCCGCCTCGTACTATATGAGCTGAGCTACCTGCAGTCGGGGCTGTGTAGGGGCCGCCTCGTACTATATGAGCTGAGCTACCTGCAGTCGGGGCTGTGTAGGGGCCGCCTCGTACTATATGAGCCGAGCTACCTGCAGTCGGGGCTGTGTAGGGGCCGCCTCGTACTATATGAGCCGAGCTACCTGTAGTCGGGGCTGTGTAGGGGCCGCCTCGTACTATATGAGCTGAGCTACCTGCAGTCGGGGCTGTGTAGGGGCCGCCTCGTACTATATGAGCCGAGCTACCTGCAGTCGGGGCTGTGTAGGGGCCGCCGCGTACTATATGAGCCGAGCTACCTGCAGTCGGGGCTGTGTAGGGGCCGCCTCGTACTATATGAGCCGAGCTACCTGCAGTCGGGGCTGTGTAGGGGCCGCCGCGTACTATATGCCTTCCGGGCTGTGTAGGGGCCGCCCGTACTGAGCCGAGCTACCTGCAGTCGGGGCTGTGTAGGGGCCACCGCGTACTATATGAGCTGAGCTACCTGCACTCGGGGCTGTGTAGGGGCCGCCTCGTACTATATGAGCCGAGCTACCTGCAGTCGGGGCTGTGTAGGGGCCGCCGCGTACTATATGAGCTGAGCTACCTGCAGACGTGTGACATGGGGCTGTGTAGGGGCCGCCTCGTACTATATGAGCCGAGCTACCTGCAGTCGGGGCTGTGTAGGGGCCGCCTCGTACTATATGAGCCGAGCTACCTGCAGTCGGGGCTGTGTAGGGGCCGCCTCGTACTATATGAGCCGAGCTACCTGCAGTCGGGGCTGTGTAGGGGCCGCCTCGTACTATATGAGCCGAGCTACCTGCAGTCGGGGCTGTGTAGGGGCCGCCTCGTACTATATGAGCTGAGCTACCTGCAGTCGGGGCTGTGTAGGGGCCGCCTCGTACTATATGAGCCGAGCTACCTGCAGTCGGGGCTGTGTAGGGGCCGCCTCGTACTATATGAGCTGAGCTACCTGCAGTCGGGGCTGTGTAGGGGCCGCCTCGTACTATATGAGCCGAGCTACCTGCAGTCGGGGCTGTGTAGGGGCCGCCTCGTACTATATGAGCCGAGCTACCTGCAGTCGGGGCTGTGTAGGGGCCGCCTCGTACTATATGAGCCGAGCTACCTGCAGTCGGGGCTGTGTAGGGGCCACCGCGTACTATATGAGCTGAGCTACCTGCAGTCGGGGCTGTGTAGGGGCCGCCTCGTACTATATGAGCCGAGCTACCTGCAGTCGGGACTGTGTAGGGGCCGCCGCGTACTATATGAGCTGAGCTACCTGCAGACGTGGACATGTGGCTGTGTAGGGGCCGCCTCGTACTATATGAGCCGAGCTACCTGCAGTCGGGGCTGTGTAGGGGCCGCCTCGTACTATATGAGCCGAGCTACCTGCAGTCGGGGCTGTGTAGGGGCCGCCTCGTACTATATGAGCCGAGCTACCTGTAGTTGGGGCTGTGTAGGGGCCACCGCGTGACTATATGAGCTGAGCTACCTGCAGTCGGGGCTGTGTAGGGGCCGCCTCGTACTATATGAGCCGAGCTACCTGCAGTCGGGGCTGTGTAGGGGCCGCCTCGTACTATACGAGCCGAGCTACCTGCAGTCGGTGCTGTGTAGGGGCCGCCTCGTACTATATGAGCCGAGCTACCTGCAGTCGGGGCTGTGTAGGGGCCGCCTCGTACTATATGAGCCGAGCTACCTGCAGTCGGGGCTGTGTAGGGGCCGCCTCGTACTATATGAGCCGAGCTACCTGCAGTCGGGGCTGTGTAGGGGCCGCCTCGTACTATATGAGCCGAGCTACCTGCAGTCGGGGCTGTGTAGGGGCCGCCGCGTACTATATGAGCCGAGCTACCTGCAGTCGGGGCTGTGTAGGGGCCGCCTCGTACTATATGAGCCGAGCTACCTGCAGTCGGGGCTGTGTAGGGGCCGCCTCGTACTATATGAGCCGAGCTACCTGCAGTCGGGGCTGTGTAGGGGCCGCCGCGTACTATATGAGCTGAGCTACCTGCAGTCGGGGCTGTGTAGGGGCCGCCTCGTACTATATGAGCTGAGCTACCTGCAGACGTGTGACATGGGGCTGTGTAGGGGCCGCCTCGTACTATATGAGCCGAGCTACCTGCAGTCGGGGCTGTGTAGGGGCCGCCTCGTACTATATGAGCCGAGCTACCTGCAGTCGGGGCTGTGTAGGGGCCGCCTCGTACTATATGAGCCGAGCTACCTGCAGTCGGGGCTGTGTAGGGGCCGCCTCGTACTATATGAGCCGAGCTACCTGCAGTCGGGGCTGTGTAGGGGCCGCCTCGTACTATATGAGCCGAGCTACCTGCAGTCGGGGCTGTGTAGGGGCCGCCTCGTACTATATGAGCCGAGCTACCTGCAGTCAGGGCTGTGTAGGGGCCGCCTCGTACTATATGAGCCGAGCTACCTGCAGTCGGTGCTGTGTAGGGGCGCCTCGTATTGAGCCGAGCTACCTGCAGTCGGTGCTGTGTAGGGGCCGCCTCGTACTATATGAGCTGAGCTACCTGCAGTCGGTGCTGTGTAGGGGCCGCCTCGTACTATATGAGCTGAGCTACCTGCAGTCGTGTGACATGGGGCTGTGTAGGGGCCGCCTCGTACTATATGAGCCGAGCTACCTGCAGTCGGGGCTGTGTAGGGGCCGCCTCGTACTATATGAGCCGAGCTACCTGCAGACGTGTGACAGGGGGCTGTGTAGGGGCCGCCGCGTACTATATGAGCCGAGCTACCTGCAGTCGGGGCTGTGTAGGGGCCGCCTCGTACTATATGAGCTGAGCTACCTGCAGTCGGTGCTGTGTAGGGGCCGCCTCGTACTATATGAGCTGAGCTACCTGCAGTCGGGGCTGTGTAGGGGCCGCCTCGTACTATATGAGCTGAGCTACCTGCAGTCGGGGCTGTGTAGGGGCCGCCTCGTACTATATGAGCCGAGCTACCTGCAGTCGGGGCTGTGTAGGGGCCGCCGCGTACTATACGAGCCGAGCTACCTGCAGTCGGGGCTGTGTAGGGGCCGCCTCGTACTATACGAGCCGAGCTACCTGCAGACGTGTGACATGGGGCTGTGTAGGGGCCGCCTCGTACTATATGAGCCGAGCTACCTGCAGTCGGGGCTGTGTAGGGGCCGCCTCGTACTATATGAGCCGAGCTACCTGCAGTCGGGGCTGTGTAGGGGCCGCCGCGTACTATATGAGCTGAGCTACCTGCAGTCGGGGCTGTGTAGGGGCCGCCTCGTACTATATGAGCCGAGCTACCTGCAGTCGGGGCTGTGTAGGGGCCGCCTCGTACTATATGAGCCGAGCTACCTGTGGCGGGGCTGTGTAGGGGCCGCCTCGTACTTATGAGCCGAGCTGTGGTTGGGGCTGTGTAGGGGCCGCCTCGTACTATATGAGCCGAGCTACCTGCAGTCGGGGCTGTGTAGGGGCCGCCTCGTACTATATGAGCCGAGCTACCTGCAGTCGGGGCTGTGTAGGGGCCGCCTCGTACTATATGAGCCGAGCTACCTGCAGTCGGGGCTGTGTAGGGGCCGCCTCGTACTATATGAGCCGAGCTACCTGCAGTCGGGGCTGTGTAGGGGCCGCCTCGTACTATATGAGCCGAGCTACCTGCAGTCGGGGCTGTGTAGGGGCCGCCTCGTACTATATGAGCCGAGCTACCTGCAGTCGGGGCTGTGTAGGGGCCGCCTCGTACTATATGAGCCGAGCTACCTGCAGTCGGGGCTGTGTAGGGGCCGCCTCGTACTATATGAGCCGAGCTACCTGCAGTCGGGGCTGTGTAGGGGCCGCCTCGTACTATATGAGCCGAGCTACCTGTAGTCGGGGCTGTGTAGGGGCCGCCTCGTACTATATGAGCTGAGCTACCTGCAGACATGTGACAGGGGGCTGTGTAGGGGCCGCCTCGTACTATATGAGCTGAGCTACCTGCAGTCGGGGCTGTGTAGGGGCCGCCTCGTACTATATGAGCTGAGCTACCTGCAGTCGGGACTGTGTAGGGGCCGCCGCGTACTATATGAGCTGAGCTACCTGCAGTCGGGGCTGTGTAGGGGCCGCCTCGTACTATATGAGCCGAGCTACCTGCAGTCGTGTGATGGGGCTGTGTAGGGGCCGCCTCGTACTATATGAGCCGAGCTACCTGCAGTCGGGGCTGTGTAGGGGCCGCCTCGTACTATATGAGCCGAGCTACCTGCAGTCGGGGCTGTGTAGGGGCCGCCTCGTACTATATGAGCTGAGCTACCTGCAGTCGGGGCTGTGTAGGGGCCGCCTCGTACTATATGAGCCGAGCTACCTGCAGGTGTGACTGGGGCTGTGTAGGGGCCGCCTCGTACTATATGAGCCGAGCTACCTGCAGACGTGTGACATGGGGCTGTGTAGGGGCCGCCTCGTACTATATGAGCCGAGCTACCTGCAGTCGGGGCTGTGTAGGGGCCGCCTCGTACTATATGAGCCGAGCTACCTGCAGTCGGGGCTGTGTAGGGGCCGCCTCGTACTATATGAGCCGAGCTACCTGCAGTCGGGGTTGTGTAGGGGCCGCCTCGTACTATATGAGCCGAGCTACCTGCAGTCGGGGCTGTGTAGGGGCCGCCTCGTACTATATGAGCTGAGCTACCTGCAGTCGGGGCTGTGTAGGGGCCGCCTCGTACTATATGAGCCGAGCTACCTGCAGACGTGTGACAGGGGGCTGTGTAGGGGCCGCCGCGTACTATATGAGCTGAGCTACCTGCAGTCGGGGCTGTGTAGGGGCCGCCTCGTACTATATGAGCCGAGCTACCTGCAGACGTGTGACATGGGGCTGTGTAGGGGCCGCCTCGTACCATATGAGCCGAGCTACCTGCAGACATGTGACAGGGGGCTGTGTAGGGGCCGCCGCGTACTATATGAGCCGAGCTACCTGCAGTCGGGGCTGTGTAGGGGCCGCCTCGTACTATATGAGCCGATCTACCTGCAGTCGGGGCTGTGTAGGGGCCGCCTCGTACTATATGAGCCGAGCTACCTGCAGTCGGGGCTGTGTAGGGGCCGCCTCGTACTATATGAGCCGAGCTACCTGCAGTCGGGGCTGTGTAGGGGCCGCCTCGTACTATATGAGCCGAGCTACCTGCAGTCGGGGCTGTGTAGGGGCCGCCGCATACTATATGAGCCGAGCTACCTGCAGTCGGGGCTGTGTAGGGGCCACCGCGTACTATATGAGCCGAGCTACCTGTAGTCGGGCTGTGTAGGGGCCGCCCCGCACTATATGAGCCGAGCTACCTGTAGTCGGGGCTGTGTAGGGGCCGCCGCGTACTATATGAGCTGAGCTACCTGCAGTCGGGGCTGTGTAGGGGCCGCCTCGTACTATATGAGCCGAGCTACCTGCAGTCGGGGCTGTGTAGGGGCCGCCGCGTACTATATGAGCCGAGCTACCTGCAGTCGGGGCTGTGTAGGGGCCGCCTCGTACTATATGAGCCGAGCTACCTGCAGTCGGGGCTGTGTAGGGGCCGCCGCGTACTATATGAGCCGAGCTACCTGCAGTCGGGGCTGTGTAGGGGCCGCCTCGTACTATATGAGCCGAGCTACCTGCAGTCGGGGCTGTGTAGGGGCCGCCTCGTACTATATGAGCCGAGCTACCTTCAGACGTGTGACATGGGGCTGTGTAGGGGCCGCCTCGTACCATATGAGCCGAGCTACCTGCAGTCAGGGCTGTGTAGGGGCCGCCTCGTACTATATGAGCCGAGCTACCTGTAGTCGGGGCTGTGTAGGGGCCGCCTCGTACTATATGAGCCGAGCTACCTGTAGTCGGGGCTGTGTAGGGGCCGCCTCGTACTATATGAGCTGAGCTACCTGCAGACATGTGCAGGGGGCTGTGTAGGGGCCGCCGTGTACTATATGAGCCGAGCTACCTGCAGTCGGGGCTGTGTAGGGGCCGCCTCGTACTATATGAGCCGATCTACCTGCAGTCGGGGCTGTGTAGGGGCCGCCTCGTACTATATGAGCCGAGCTACCTGCAGTCGGGGCTGTGTAGGGGCCGCCTCGTACTATATGAGCCGAGCTACCTGCAGTCGGGGCTGTGTAGGGGCCGCCGCGTACTATATGAGCTGAGCTACCTGCACTCGGGGCTGTGTAGGGGCCGCCTCGTACTATATGAGCCGAGCTACCTGCAGTCGGGACTGTGTAGGGGCCGCCGCGTACTATATGAGCCGAGCTACCTGCAGACGTGTGACATGGGGCTGTGTAGGGGCCGCCTCGTACTATATGAGCCGAGCTACCTGCAGTCGGGGCTGTGTAGGGGCCGCCTCGTACTATATGAGCCGAGCTACCTGCAGTCGGGGCTGTGTAGGGGCCGCCTCGTACTATATGAGCCGAGCTACCTGCAGTCGGGGCTGTGTAGGGGCCGCCTCGTACTATATGAGCTGAGCTACCTGCAGTCGGGGCTGTGTAGGGGCCGCCTCGTACTATATGAGCCGAGCTACCTGCAGTCGGGGCTGTGTAGGGGCCGCCTCGTACTATATGAGCCGAGCTACCTGCAGTCGGGGCTGTGTAGGGGCCGCCTCGTACTATATGAGCCGAGCTACCTGCAGTCGGGGCTATGTAGGGGCCACCGCGTACTATATGAGCTGAGCTACCTGCACTCGGGGCTGTGTAGGGGCCGCCTCGTACTATATGAGCCGAGCTACCTGCAGTCGGGACTGTGTAGGGGCCGCCTCGTACTATATGAGCTGAGCTACCTTCAGACGTGTGACATGGGGCTGTGTAGGGGCCGCCTCGTACTATATGAGCCGAGCTACCTGCAGTCGGGGTTGTGTAGGGGCCGCCTCGTACTATATGAGCCGAGCTACCTGCAGTCGGGGCTGTGTAGGGGCCGCCTCGTACTATATGAGCCGAGCTACCTGCAGTCGGGGCTGTGTAGGGGCCGCCTCGTACTATATGAGCCGAGCTACCTGCAGTCGGGGCTGTGTAGGGGCCGCCTCGTACTATATGAGCCGAGCTACCTGCAGTCGGGGCTGTGTAGGGGCCGCCTCGTACTATATGAGCCGAGCTACCTGCAGTCGGGGCTGTGTAGGGGCCGCCGCGTACTATATGAGCCGAGCTACCTGCAGTCGGGGCTGTGTAGGGGCCGCCTCGTACTATATGAGCCGAGCTACCTGCAGTCGGGGCTGTGTAGGGGCCGCCTCGTACTATATGAGCCGAGCTACCTGCAGTCGGGGCTGTGTAGGGGCCGCCGCGTACTATATGAGCTGAGCTACCTGTAGTCGGGGCTGTGTAGGGGCCGCCTCGTACTATATGAGCTGAGCTACCTGCAGACGTGTGACATGGGGCTGTGTAGGGGCCGCCTCGTACTATATGAGCCGAGCTACCTGCAGTCGGGGCTGTGTAGGGGCCGCATCGTACTATATGAGCCGAGCTACCTGCAGTCGGGGTTGTGTAGGGGCCGCCTCGTACTATATGAGCCGAGCTACCTGCAGTCGGGGCTGTGTAGGGGCCGCCTCGTACTATATGAGCCGAGCTACCTGCAGTCGGGGCTGTGTAGGGGCCGCCTCGTACTATATGAGCCGAGCTACCTGCAGTCGGGGTTGTGTAGGGGCCGCCTCGTACTATATGAGCCGAGCTACCTGCAGTCAGGGCTGTGTAGGGGCCGCCTCCTACTATATGAGCCGAGCTACCTGCAGTCGGTGCTGTGTAGGGGCTGCCTCGTACTATATGAGCCGAGCTACCTGCAGTCGGTGCTGTGTAGGGGCCGCCTCGTACTATATGAGCTGAGCTACCTGCAGTCGGTGCTGTGTAGGGGCCGCCTCGTACTTTATGAGCTGAGCTACCTTCAGACGTGTGACATGGGGCTGTGTAGGGGCCGCCTCGTACTATATGAGCCGAGCTACCTGCAGTCAGGGCTGTGTAGGGGCCGCCTCGTACTATATGAGCCGAGCTACCTGCAGACGTGTGACAGGGGGCTGTGTAGGGGCCGCCGCGTACTATATGAGCCGAGTTACCTGCAGTCGGGGCTGTGTAGGGGCCGCCTCGTACTATATGAGCTGAGCTACCTGCAGTCGGTGCTGTGTAGGGGCCGCCTCGTACTATATGAGCTGAGCTACCTGCAGTCGGTGCTGTGTAGGGGCCGCCTCGTACTATATGAGCTGAGCTACCTGCAGTCGGGGCTGTGTAGGGGCCGCCTCGTACTATATGAGCCGAGCTACCTGCAGTCGGGGCTGTGTAGGGCGCCTCGCGTACTATGCTGAGCCGAGCTACCTGCAGTCGGGGCTGTGTAGGGGCCGCCTCGTACTATACGAGCCGAGCTACCTGCAGACGTGTGACATGGGGCTGTGTAGGGGCCGCCTCGTACTATATGAGCCGAGCTACCTGCAGTCGGGGCTGTGTAGGGGCCGCCTCGTACTATATGAGCCGAGCTACCTGTAGTCGGGGCTGTGTAGGGGCCGCCGCGTACTATATGAGCTGAGCTACCTGCAGTCGGGGCTGTGTAGGGGGCTGCCTCGTACTATATGAGCCGAGCTACCTGCAGTCGGGGCTGTGTAGGGGCCGCCTCGTACTATATGAGCCGAGCTACCTGTAGTCGGGGCTGTGTAGGGGCCGCCTCGTACTATATGAGCCGAGCTACCTGCAGTTGGGGCTGTGTAGGGGCCGCCTCGTACTATATGAGCCGAGCTACCTGCAGTCGGGGCTGTGTAGGGGCCGCCTCGTACTATATGAGCCGAGCTACCTGCAGTCGGGGCTGTGTAGGGGCCGCCTCGTACTATATGAGCCGAGCTACCTGCAGTCGGGGCTGTGTAGGGGCCGCCTCGTACTATATGAGCCGATCTACCTGCAGTCGGGGCTGTGTAGGGGCCGCCTCGTACTATATGAGCCGAGCTACCTGCAGTCGGGGCTGTGTAGGGGCCGCCTCGTACTATATGAGCCGAGCTACCTGCAGTCGGGGCTGTGTAGGGGCCGCCTCGTACTATATGAGCCGAGCTACCTGCAGTCGGGGCTGTGTAGGGGCCGCCTCGTACTATATGAGCCGAGCTACCTGCAGTCGGGGCTGTGTAGGGGCCGCCTCGTACTATATGAGCCGAGCTACCTGCAGTCGGGGCTGTGTAGGGGCCGCCTCGTACTATATGAGCCGAGCTACCTGTAGTCGGGGCTGTGTAGGGGCCGCCTCGTACTATATGAGCTGAGCTACCTGCAGACATGTGACAGGGGGCTGTGTAGGGGCCGCCTCGTACTATATGAGCTGAGCTACCTGCAGTCGGGGCTGTGTAGGGGCCGCCTCGTACTATATGAGCTGAGCTACCTGCAGTCGGGACTGTGTAGGGGCCGCCGCGTACTATATGAGCTGAGCTACCTGTAGTCGGGGCTGTGTAGGGGCCGCCTCGTACTATATGAGCCGAGCTACCTGCAGACGTGTGACATGGGGCTGTGTAGGGGCCGCCTCGTACTATATGAGCCGAGCTACCTGCAGTCGGGGCTGTGTAGGGGCCGCATCGTACTATATGAGCCGAGCTACCTGCAGTCGGGGTTGTGTAGGGGCCGCCTCGTACTATATGAGCCGAGCTACCTGCAGTCGGGGTTGTGTAGGGGGCCGCCTCGTACTATATGAGCCGAGCTACCTGCAGTCGGGGCTGTGTAGGGGCCGCCTCGTACTATATGAGCCGAGCTACCTGCAGTCAGGGCTGTGTAGGGGCCGCCTCGCTATATGAGCCGAGCTACCTGCAGACGTGTGACAGGGGGCTGTGTAGGGGCCGCCGCGTACTATAGAGCTGAGCTACCTGCAGTCGGGGCTGTGTAGGGGCCGCCTCGTACTATTGAGCCGAGCTACCTTCAGACGTGTGACATGGGGCTGTGTAGGGGCCGCCTCGTACCATATGAGCCGAGCTACCTGCAGACATGTGACAGGGGGCTGTGTAGGGGCCGCCGCGTACTATATGAGCCGAGCTACCTGCAGTCGGGGCTGTGTAGGGGCCGCCTCGTACTATATGAGCCGATCTACCTGCAGTCGGGGCTGTGTAGGGGCCGCCTCGTACTATATGAGCCGAGCTACCTGCAGTCGGGGCTGTGTAGGGGCCGCCTCGTACTATATGAGCCGAGCTACCTGCAGTCGGGGCTGTGTAGGGGCCGCCTCGTACTATATGAGCCGAGCTACCTGCAGTCGGGGCTGTGTAGGGGCCGCCGCATACTATATGAGCCGAGCTACCTGCAGTCGGGGCTATGTAGGGGCCACCGCGTACTATATGAGCTGAGCTACCTGCACTCGGGGCTGTGTAGGGGCCGCCTCGTACTATATGAGCCGAGCTACCTGCAGTCGGGACTGTGTAGGGGCCGCCTCGTACTATATGAGCCGAGCTACCTGCAGACGTGTGACATGGGGCTGTGTAGGGGCCGCCTCGTACTATATGAGCCGAGCTACCTGCAGTCGGGGCTGTGTAGGGGCCGCCTCGTACTATATGAGCCGAGCTACCTGCAGTCGGGGCTGTGTAGGGGCCGCCTCGTACTATATGAGCCGAGCTACCTGCAGTCGGCGTTGTGTAGGGGCCGCCTCGTACTATATGAGCTGAGCTACCTGCAGTCGGGGCTGTGTAGGGGCCGCCGTGTACTATATGAGCCGAGCTACCTGCAGTCGGGGCTGTGTAGGGGCCGCCTCGTACTATATGAGCCGAGCTACCTGCAGTCGGGGTTGTGTAGGGGCCGCCGTGTACTATATGAGCCGAGCTACCTGCAGTCGGGGCTGTGTAGGGGCCGCCTCGTACTATACGAGCCGAGCTACCTGCAGACGTGTGACATGGGGCTGTGTAGGGGCCGCCTCGTACTATATGAGCTGAGCTACCTGCAGTCGGTGCTGTGTAGGGGCCGCCTCGTACTATATGAGCCGAGCTACCTGCAGTCGGGGCTGTGTAGGGGCCGCCGCGTACTATATGAGCCGAGCTACCTGCAGTCGGGGCTGTGTAGGGGCCGCCTCGTACTATATGAGCTGAGCTACCTGCAGTCGGGGCTATGTAGGGGCCACCGCGTACTATATGAGCTGAGCTACCTGCACTCGGGGCTGTGTAGGGGCCGCCTCGTACTATATGAGCTGAGCTACCTGCAGTCGGGACTGTGTAGGGGCCGCCTCGTACTATATGAGCTGAGCTACCTGCAGACGTGTGACATGGGGCTGTGTAGGGGCCGCCTCGTACTATATGAGCCGAGCTACCTGCAGTCGGGGCTTGTGTAGGGGCCGCCTCGTACTATATGAGCCGAGCTACCTGCAGTTGGGGCTGTGTAGGGGCCGCCTCGTACTATATGAGCCGAGCTACCTGTAGTTGGGGCTGTGTAGGGGCCACCGCGTACTATATGAGCTGAGCTACCTGCAGTCGGGGCTGTGTAGGGGGCCGCCTCGTACTATATGAGCTGAGCTACCTGCAGTCTGGGCTGTGTAGGGGCCGCCGCGTACTATATGAGCTGAGCTACCTGCAGTCGGGGCTGTGTAGGGGCCGCCTCGTACTATATGAGCCGATCTACCTGCAGTCGGGGCTGTGTAGGGGGCCGCCTCGTACTATATGAGCCGAGCTACCTGCAGTCGGGGCTGTGTAGGGGCCGCCTCGTACTATATGAGCCGAGCTACCTGCAGTCGGGGCTGTGTAGGGGCCGCCGCGTACTATATGAGCTGAGCTACCTGTAGTCGGGGCTGTGTAGGGGCCGCCTCGTACTATATGAGCTGAGCTACCTGCAGACGTGTGACATGGGGCTGTGTAGGGGCCGCCTCGTACTATATGAGCTGAGCTACCTGCAGTCGGGGCTGTGTAGGGGCCGCCTCGTACTATATGAGCCGAGCTACCTGCAGTCGGGGCTGTGTAGGGGCCGCCTCGTACTATATGAGCCGAGCTACCTGCAGTCGGGGCTGTGTAGGGGCCGCCTCGTACTATATGAGCCGAGCTACCTGCAGTCGGTGCTGTGTAGGGGCCGCCTCGTACTATATGAGCCGAGCTACCTGCAGTCGGTGCTGTGTAGGGGCCGCCTCGTACTATATGAGCCGAGCTACCTGCAGTCGGTGCTGTGTAGGGGCCGCCTCGTACTTTATGAGCTGAGCTACCTTCAGACGTGTGACATGGGGCTGTGTAGGGGCCGCCTCGTACTATATGAGCCGAGCTACCTGCAGTCAGGGCTGTGTAGGGGCCGCCTCGTACTATATGAGCCGAGCTACCTGCAGACGTGTGACAGGGGGCTGTGTAGGGGCCGCCGCGTACTATATGAGCCGAGCTACCTGCAGACGTGTGACAGGGGGCTGTGTAGGGGCCGCCGCGTACTATATGAGCCGAGCTACCTGCAGTCGGGGCTGTGTAGGGGCCGCCTCGTACTATATGAGCTGAGCTACCTGCAGTCGGGGCTATGTAGGGGCCGCCTCGTACTATATGAGCCGAGCTACCTGCAGTCGGGGCTGTGTAGGGGCCGCCTCGTACTATATGAGCCGAGCTACCTGCAGTCGGGGCTGTGTAGGGGCCGCCTCGTACTATATGAGCCGAGCTACCTGCAGTCGGGGCTGTGTAGGGGCCGCCGCGTACTATATGAGCCGAGCTACCTGCAGTCGGTGCTGTGTAGGGGCCGCCTCGTACTATATGAGCTGAGCTACCTGCAGTCGGGGCTGTGTAGGGGCCGCCTCGTACTATATGAGCCGAGCTATCTGCAGTCGGGGCTGTGTAGGGGCCGCCGCGTACTATACGAGCCGAGCTACCTGCAGTCGGGGCTGTGTAGGGGCCGCCTCGTACTATACGAGCCGAGCTACCTGCAGACGTGTGACATGGGGCTGTGTAGGGGCCGCCTCGTACTATATGAGCCGAGCTACCTGCAGTCGGGGCTGTGTAGGGGCCGCCTCGTACTATATGAGCCGAGCTACCTGTAGTCGGGGCTGTGTAGGGGCCGCCGCGTACTATATGAGCTGAGCTACCTGCAGTCGGGGCTGTGTAGGGGCCGCCGCGTACTATATGAGCCGAGCTACCTGCAGTCGGTGCTGTGTAGGGGCCGCCGCGTACTATATGAGCCGAGCTACCTGTAGTCGGGGCTGTGTAGGGGCCGCCTCGTACTATATGAGCCGAGCTACCTGCAGTCGGGGCTGTGTAGGGGCCGCCTCGTACTATATGAGCCGAGCTACCTGCAGTCGGGGCTGTGTAGGGGCCGCCTCGTACTATATGAGCCGAGCTACCTGCAGTCGGGGCTGTGTAGGGGCCGCCTCGTACTATATGAGCCGAGCTACCTGCAGTCGGGGCTGTGTAGGGGCCGCCTCGTACTATATGAGCCGAGCTACCTGCAGTCGGGGCTGTGTAGGGGCCGCCTCGTACTATATGAGCTGAGCTACCTGTAGTCGGGGCTGTGTAGGGGCCGCCTCGTACTATATGAGCCGAGCTACCTGCAGTCGGGGCTGTGTAGGGGCCACCGCGTACTATATGAGCTGAGCTACCTGCACTCGGGGCTGTGTAGGGGCCGCCTCGTACTATATGAGCTGAGATACCTGCAGTCGGGACTGTGTAGGGGCCGCCTCGTACTATATGAGCTGAGCTACCTGCAGACGTGTGACATGGGGCTGTGTAGGGGCCGCCTCGTACTATATGAGCCGAGCTACCTGCAGTCGGGGTTGTGTAGGGGCCGCCGCGTACTATACGAGCCGAGCTACCTGCAGTCGGGGTTGTGTAGGGGCCGCCTCGTACTATATGAGCCGAGCTACCTGCAGTCGGGGCTGTGTAGGGGCGCCTCGTACTATATGAGCCGAGCTACCTGCAGTCGGGGCTGTGTAGGGGCCGCCGCGTACTATATGAGCCGAGCTACCTGCAGTCGGGGCTGTGTAGGGGCCGCCTCGTACTATATGAGCCGAGCTACCTGCAGTTGGGGCTGTGTAGGGGCCGCCTCGTACTATATGAGCCGAGCTACCTGCAGTTGGGGCTGTGTAGGGGCCACCGCGTACTATATGAGCTGAGCTACCTCCAGTCGGGGCTGTGTAGGGGCCGCCTCGTACTATATGAGCCGAGCTACCTGCAGTCGGGGCTGTGTAGGTGCCACCGCGTACTATATGAGCTGAGCTACCTGCAGTCGGGGCTGTGTAGGGGCCGCCTCGTACTATATGAGCCGAGCTACCTGCAGTCGGGGCTGTGTAGGGGCCGCCTCGTACTATATGAGCCGAGCTACCTGCAGTCGGGGCTATGTAGGTGCCACCGCGTACTATATGAGCTGAGCTACCTGCAGTCGGGGCTGTGTAGGGGCCGCCTCGTACTATATGAGCCGAGCTACCTGCAGTCGGGGCTGTGTAGGGGCCGCCTCGTACTATATGAGCCGAGCTACCTGCAGTCGGGGCTGTGTAGGGGCCACCGCGTACTATATGAGCCGAGCTACCTGCAGTCGGGGCTGTGTAGGGGCCGCCTCGTACTATATGAGCCGAGCTACCTGCAGACGTGTGACATGGGGCTGTGTAGGGGCCGCCTCGTACTATATGAGCTGAGCTACCTGCAGACGTGTGACATGGGGTTGTGTAGGGGCCGCCTCGTACTATATGAGCCGAGCTACCTGCAGTCGGGGCTGTGTAGGGGCCGCATCGTACTATATGAGCCGAGCTATCTGCAGTCGGGGTTGTGTAGGGGCCGCCTCGTACTATATGAGCCGAGCTACCTGCAGTCGGGGTTGTGTAGGGGCCGCCTCGTACTATATGAGCCGAGCTACCTGCAGTCGGGGCTGTGTAGGGGCTGCCTCGTACTATATGAGCCGAGCTACCTGCAGACGTGTGACAGGGGGCTGTGTAGGGGCCGCCGCGTACTATATGAGCTGAGCTACCTGCAGTTGGGGCTGTGTAGGGGCCGCCTCGTACTATATGAGCCGAGCTACCTTCAGACGTGTGACATGGGGCTGTGTAGGGGCCGCCTCGTACCATATGAGCCGAGCTACCTGCAGACATGTGACAGGGGGCTGTGTAGGGGCCGCCGCGTACTATATGAGCCGAGCTACCTGCAGTCGGGGCTGTGTAGGGGCCGCCTCGTACTATATGAGCCGATCTACCTGCAGTCGGGGCTGTGTAGGGGCCGCCTCGTACTATATGAGCCGAGCTACCTGCAGTCGGGGCTGTGTAGGGGCCGCCTCGTACTATATGAGCCGAGCTACCTGCAGTCGGGGCTGTGTAGGGGCCGCCTCGTACTATATGAGCCGAGCTACCTGCAGTCGGGGCTGTGTAGGGGCCGCCGCATACTATATGAGCCGAGCTACCTGCAGTCGGGGCTATGTAGGGGCCACCGCGTACTATATGAGCTGAGCTACCTGCACTCGGGGCTGTGTAGGGGCCGCCTCGTACTATATGAGCCGAGCTACCTGCAGTCGGGACTGTGTAGGGGCCGCCTCGTACTATATGAGCCGAGCTACCTGCAGACGTGTGACATGGGGCTGTGTAGGGGCCGCCTCGTACTATATGAGCCGAGCTACCTGCAGTCGGGGCTGTGTAGGGGCCGCCTCGTACTATATGAGCCGAGCTACCTGCAGTCGGGGCTGTGTAGGGGCCGCCTCGTACTATATGAGCCGAGCTACCTGCAGTCGGCGTTGTGTAGGGGCCGCCTCGTACTATATGAGCTGAGCTACCTGCAGTCGGGGCTGTGTAGGGGCCGCCGTGTACTATATGAGCCGAGCTACCTGCAGTCGGGGCTGTGTAGGGGCCGCCTCGTACTATATGAGCCGAGCTACCTGCAGTCGGGGTTGTGTAGGGGCCGCCGTGTACTATATGAGCCGAGCTACCTGCAGTCGGGGCTGTGTAGGGGCCGCCTCGTACTATACGAGCCGAGCTACCTGCAGACGTGTGACATGGGGCTGTGTAGGGGCCGCCTCGTACTATATGAGCTGAGCTACCTGCAGTCGGTGCTGTGTAGGGGCCGCCTCGTACTATATGAGCCGAGCTACCTGCAGTCGGGGCTGTGTAGGGGCCGCCGCGTACTATATGAGCCGAGCTACCTGCAGTCGGGGCTGTGTAGGGGCCGCCTCGTACTATATGAGCTGAGCTACCTGCAGTCGGGGCTGTGTAGGGGCCACCGCGTACTATATGAGCTGAGCTACCTGCAGTCGGGGCTGTGTAGGGGCCGCCTCGTACTATATGAGCCGAGCTACCTGCAGTCGGGGCTGTGTAGGGGCCGCCTCGTACTATATGAGCTGAGCTACCTGCAGTCGGGACTGTATAGGGGCCGCCTCGTACTATATGAGCTGAGCTACCTGCAGACGTGTGACATGGGGCTGTGTAGGGGCCGCCTCGTACTATATGAGCCGAGCTACCTGCAGTCGGGGTTGTGTAGGGGCCGCCGCGTACTATACGAGCCGAGCTACCTGCAGTCGGGGTTGTGTAGGGGCCGCCTCGTACTATATGAGCCGAGCTACCTGCAGTCGGGGCTGTGTAGGGGCCGCCTCGTACTATATGAGCCGAGCTACCTGCAGTCGGGGCTGTGTAGGGGCCGCCGCGTACTATATGAGCCGAGCTACCTGCAGTCGGGGGCTGTGTAGGGGCCGCCTCGTACTATATGAGCCGAGCTACCTGCAGTCGGGGCTGTGTAGGGGCCGCCTCGTACTATATGAGCCGAGCTACCTGCAGTCGGGGCTGTGTAGGGGCCACCGCGTACTATATGAGCTGAGCTACCTGCAGTCGGGGCTGTGTAGGGGCCGCCTCGTACTATATGAGCTGAGCTACCTGCAGTCGGGGCTGTGTAGGGGCCGCCGCGTACTATATGAGCTGAGCTACCTGCAGTCGGGGCTGTGTAGGGGCCGCCTCGTACTATATGAGCCGATCTACCTGCAGTCGGGGCTGTGTAGGGGCCGCCTCGTACTATATGAGCTGAGCTACCTGCAGTCGGGGCTGTGTAGGGGCCGCCTCGTACTATATGAGCCGAGCTACCTGCAGTCGGGGCTGTGTAGGGGCCGCCTCGTACTATATGAGCCGAGCTACCTGCAGTCGGGGCTGTGTAGGGGCCGCCTCGTACTATATGAGCCGAGCTACCTGCAGTCGGGGCTGTGTAGGGGCCGCCTCGTACTATATGAGCCGAGCTACCTGCAGTCGGTGCTGTGTAGGGGCCGCCTCGTACTATATGAGCCGAGCTACCTGCAGTCGGTGCTGTGTAGGGGCCGCCTCGTACTATATGAGCTGAGCTACCTTCAGACGTGTGACATGGGGCTGTGTAGGGGCCGCCTCGTACTATATGAGCCGAGCTACCTGCAGTCAGGGCTGTGTAGGGGCCGCCTCGTACTATATGAGCCGAGCTACCTGCAGACGTGTGACAGGGGGCTGTGTAGGGGCCGCCGCGTACTATATGAGCCGAGCTACCTGCAGACGTGTGACAGGGGGCTGTGTAGGGGCCGCCGCGTACTATATGAGCCGAGCTACCTGCAGTCGGGGCTGTGTAGGGGCCGCCTCGTACTATATGAGCTGAGCTACCTGCAGTCGGGGGCTATGTACGGGCCGCCTCGTACTATATGAGCCGAGCTACCTGCAGTCGGGGCTGTGTAGGGGCCGCCTCGTACTATATGAGCTGAGCTACCTGCAGTCGGGGTTGTGTAGGGGCCGCCTCGTACTATATGAGCCGAGCTACCTGCAGTCGGGGCTGTGTAGGGGCCGCCGCGTACTATATGAGCCGAGCTACCTGCAGTCGGTGCTGTGTAGGGGCCGCCTCGTACTATATGAGCTGAGCTACCTGCAGTCGGGGCTGTGTAGGGGCCGCCTCGTACTATATGAGCCGAGCTATCTGCAGTCGGGGCTGTGTAGGGGCCGCCGCGTACTATACGAGCCGAGCTACCTGCAGTCGGGGCTGTGTAGGGGCCGCCTCGTACTATACGAGCCGAGCTACCTGCAGACGTGTGACATGGGGCTGTGTAGGGGCCGCCTCGTACTATATGAGCCGAGCTACCTGCAGTCGGGGCTGTGTAGGGGCCGCCTCGTACAATATGAGCCGAGCTACCTGTAGTCGGGGCTGTGTAGGGGCCGCCGCGTACTATATGAGCTGAGCTACCTGCAGTCGGGGCTGTGTAGGGGCCACCGCGTACTATATGAGCCGAGCTACCTGCAGTCGGGGCTGTGTAGGGGGCCGCCGGCTACTATGAGCTGAGCTACCTGCAGTCAGGGCTGTGTAGGGGCCGCCTCGTACTATATGAGCCGAGCTACCTGCAGTCGGGGCTGTGTAGGGGCCGCCTCGTACTATATGAGCCGAGCTACCTGCAGTCGGGGCTGTGTAGGGGCCGCCTCGTACTATATGAGCCGAGCTACCTGCAGTCGGGGCTGTGTAGGGGCCGCCTCGTACTATATGAGCCGAGCTACCTGCAGTCGGGGCTGTGTAGGGGCCGCCTCGTACTATATGAGCCGAGCTACCTGCAGTCGGGGCTGTGTAGGGGCCGCCTCGTACTATATGAGCTGAGCTACCTGTAGTCGGGGCTGTGTAGGGGCCGCCTCGTACTATATGAGCCGAGCTACCTGCAGTCGGGGCTGTGTAGGGGCCACCGCGTACTATATGAGCTGAGCTACCTGCAGTCGGGGCTGTGTAGGGGCCGCCTCGTACTATATGAGCCGAGCTACCTGCACTCGGGGCTGTGTAGGGGCCGCCTCGTACTATATGAGCTGAGATACCTGCAGTCGGGACTGTGTAGGGGCCGCCTCGTACTATATGAGCTGAGCTACCTGCAGTCGGTGCTGTGTAGGGGCCGCCTCGTACTATATGAGCCGAGCTACCTGCACTCGGGGCTGTGTAGGGGCCGCCTCGTACTATATGAGCTGAGCTACCTGCAGACGTGTGACATGGGGCTGTGTAGGGGCCGCCTCGTACTATATGAGCCGAGCTACCTGCAGTCGGGGTTGTGTAGGGGCCGCCTCGTACTATATGAGCCGAGCTACCTGCAGTCGGGGCTGTGTAGGGGCCGCCTCGTACTATATGAGCCGAGCTACCTGCAGTCGGGGCTGTGTAGGGGCCGCCGCGTACTATATGAGCCGAGCTACCTGCAGTCGGGGTTGTGTAGGGGCCGCCTCGTACTATATGAGCCGAGCTACCTGCAGTTGGGGCTGTGTAGGGGCCGCCTTGGCGAGCTACCTGTAGTTGGGGCTGTGTAGGGGCCACCGCGTACTATATGAGCTGAGCTACCTCCAGTCGGGGCTGTGTAGGGGCCGCCTCGTACTATATGGCCGAGCTACCTGCGTCGGGGCTGTGTAGGTGCCACCGCGTACTATATGAGCTGAGCTACCTGCAGTCGGGGCTGTGTAGGGGCCGCCTCGTACTATATGAGCCGAGCTACCTGCAGTCGGGGCTGTGTAGGGGCCGCCTCGTACTATATGAGCCGAGCTACCTGCAGTCGGGGCTGTGTAGGGGCCGCCTCGTACTATATGAGCCGAGCTACCTGCAGTCGGGGCTGTGTAGGGGCCGCCTCGTACTATATGAGCCGAGCTACCTGCAGTCGGGGCTGTGTAGGGGCCGCCTCGTACTATATGAGCCGAGCTACCTGCAGTCGGGGCTGTGTAGGGGCCGCCTTGTACTATATGAGCCGAGCTACCTGCAGTCGGGGCTGTGTAGGGGCCGCCGCGTACTATATGAGCTGAGCTACCTGTAGTCGGGGCTGTGTAGGGGCCGCCTCGTACTATATGAGCTGAGCTACCTGCAGACGTGTGACATGGGGCTGTGTAGGGGCCGCCTCGTACTATATGAGCCGAGCTACCTGCAGTCGGGGCTGTGTAGGGGCCGCCTCGTACTATATGAGCTGAGCTACCTGCAGTCGGGGCTGTGTAGGGGCCGCCTCGTACTATATGAGCTGAGCTACCTGCAGTCGGGGCTGTGTAGGGGCCGCCTCGTACTATATGAGCCGAGCTACCTGCAGTCGGGGTTGTGTAGGGGCCGCCTCGTACTATATGAGCCGAGCTACCTGCAGTCGGGGCTGTGTAGGGGCCGCCTCGTACTATATGAGCCGAGCTACCTGCAGTCGGTGCTGTGTAGGGGCCGCCTCGTACTATATGAGCCGAGCTACCTGCAGTCGGTGCTGTGTAGGGGCCGCCTCGTACTATATGAGCCGAGCTACCTGCAGTCAGGGCTGTGTAGGGGCCGCCTCGTACTATATGAGCCGAGCTACCTGCAGACGTGTGACAGGGGGCTGTGTAGGGGCCGCCGCGTACTATATGAGCCGAGCTACCTGCAGTCGGGGCTGTGTAGGGGCCGCCTCGTACTATATGAGCTGAGCTACCTGCAGTCGGTGCTGTGTAGGGGCCGCCTCGTACTATATGAGCTGAGCTACCTGCAGTCGGTGCTGTGTAGGGGCCGCATCGTACTATATGAGCCGAGCTACCTGCAGACATGTGCAGGGGGCTGTGTAGGGGCCGCCGCGTACTATATGAGCCGAGCTACCTGCAGACGTGTGACATGGGGTTGTGTAGGGGCCGCCTCGTACTATATGAGCTGAGCTACCTGCAGTCGGGGCTGTGTAGGGGCCGCCTCGTACTATATGAGCCGAGCTACCTGCAGTCGGGGCTGTGTAGGGGCCGCCTCGTACTATATGAGCCGAGCTACCTGTAGTCGGGGCTGTGTAGGGGCCGCCTCGTACTATATGAGCTGAGCTACCTGCAGTCGGGGCTGTGTAGGGGCCGCCTCGTATTATATGAGCCGAGCTACCTGCAGTCGGTGCTGTGTAGGGGCCGCCTCGTACTATATGAGCCGAGCTACCTGCAGTCGGTGCTGTGTAGGGGCCGCCTCGTACTATATGAGCCGAGCTACCTGCAGTCGGGGCTGTGTAGGGGCCGCCTCGTACTATATGAGCCGAGCTACCTGCAGACGTGTGACAGGGGGCTGTGTAGGGGCCGCCGCGTACTATATGAGCCGAGCTACCTGCAGTCGGGGGCTGTGTAGGGGGCCGCCTCGTACTATATGAGCTGAGCTACCTGCAGTCGGTGCTGTGTAGGGGCCGCCTCGTACTATATGAGCTGAGCTACCTGCAGTCGGTGCTGTGTAGGGGCCGCATCGTACTATATGAGCCGAGCTACCTGCAGACATGTGACAGGGGGCTGTGTAGGGGCCGCCGCGTACTATATGAGCCGAGCTACCTGCAGACGTGTGACATGGGGCTGTGTAGGGGCCGCCTCGTACTATATGAGCTGAGCTACCTGCAGTCGGGGCTGTGTAGGGGCCGCCTCGTACTATATGAGCCGAGCTACCTGCAGTCGGGGCTGTGTAGGGGCCGCCTCGTACTATATGAGCCGAGCTACCTGTAGTCGGGGCTGTGTAGGGGCCGCCTCGTACTATATGAGCCGAGCTACCTGTAGTCGGGGTTGTGTAGGGGCCGCCTCGTACTATATGAGCCGATCTACCTGTAGTCGGGGCTGTGTAGGGGCCGCCTCGTACTATATGAGCCGAGCTACCTGCAGTCGGGGCTGTGTAGGGGCCGCCTCGTACTATATGAGCCGAGCTACCTGTAGTCGGGGCTGTGTAGGGGCCGCCTCGTACTATATGAGCCGAGCTACCTGTAGTCGGGGCTGTGTAGGGGCCGCTTCGTACTATATGAGCCGAGCTACCTGCAGTCGGGGCTGTGTAGGGGCCGCCTCGTACTATATGAGCCGAGCTACCTGTAGTCGGGGCTGTGTAGGGGCCGCCTCGTACTATATGAGCTGAGCTACCTGCAGTCGGGGCTGTGTAGGGGCCGCCTCGTACTATATGAGCCGAGCTACCTGCAGTCGGGGCTGTGTAGGGGCCGCCTCGTACTATATGAGCCGAGCTACCTGCAGTCGGGGCTGTGTAGGGGCCGCCTCGTACTATATGAGCCGAGCTACCTGCAGTCGGGGGCTGTGTAGGGGCCGCCGCGTACTATATGAGCCGAGCTACCTGCAGTCGGGGCTGTGTAGGGGCCGCCTCGTACTATATGAGCCGAGCTACCTGCAGTCGGGGCTGTGTAGGGGCCGCCTCGTACTATATGAGCCGAGCTACCTGCAGTCGGGGCTGTGTAGGGGCCGCCTCGTACTATATGAGCCGAGCTACCTGTAGTCGGGGCTGTGTAGGGGCCGCCTCGTACTATATGAGCTGAGCTACCTGCAGTCGGGGCTGTGTAGGGGCCGCCTCGTACTATATGAGCCGAGCTACCTGTAGTCGGGGCTGTGTAGGGGCCGCCTCTTATTGTACTTCTCACCTGCTGTTGGTGGCTTTATTTGTGCTGGCCCTAGACCGGGGCCACAGTGTGTGATCACAGCGACTAACCCCCCTGCGATCTACAAAGCTCCCCACATGCTGCCATCATATCCTGCAGCACACAGCGCTGGTTGTGTTCAGCTGCGCTGGCCGGGGGGAGATTGCGCAGAATATCTCGGCTTGCGCACAGTGCGTGGCCCCAGCATTACAGTAGTTGTTGAAGGGGTTTTCCAGGCCCCAGGTTTATACTGTGACCTATCCACAGTATCCAATAGTGGGGGTCCGACACCCAGACCCCACAGCGGCCAGCTGATCCAAGACTGCGGTACCACACCCCATTGTCATTGCACACTAATGACACAGGAGAAGGGGATAAGGGTCACATTGCTGGGTCCCCCAGTGATTTGGCATATGGGGGCTTCGTCCAGGGTATTGGTGTGATTGTAGTGTCAGCAGTCCCATAGTGCCGGACACACCAGTACACTGGATGCAGCCCCCCATATCCCAAATCACTGCGGGACCCAGCAATGTGACCCCCTGTGGAAAGGGAGTCAGTGTCTTTAATGGGACAATCCCCTTAACCCTCTATTAGCTGGAGCCTTATTCTTGTATTCCTGTCTTTCAGGTCTCAAGCTGCGTGGGAAGGATATTGGAAAACCCCTCGATATGGGCCCCAAGAAAAACTGAAGATAAAGCCTCGAAATCAGTGCTCCCCAGCTGATCTCGACCGGTCCGCCCCGGAGCAGACCGGCTCTTTACATTGCCAAGCAGAACATGTGGGGGTTATTGGACTATAAATTAGATGGGACAGAATGAGCGGCGTCTTCTTACCTGCTGGATAATAATTAGCGCGTTTCTTCCAGATCTAAAGCGAGAGCCGCGAGGTTCCTGCCAGGAGCGACACCGGGGGCAGGAGCTGGACGGCGGGCACTTAGCTTTGGGGTGATTTTTACTTTGTTTCCCCCACGTGCAGGTGGGCTGCTTACTTTGTGTTTTTTATTTCAGCAGATGGGGGCGCTGTCCCTCCGTTTATTATATAAGTTCTCACATCCTTTCTTGTATGTAATTGTAAAATAAAATTATCTTCCTTCACCACTAACTGAATGATATCCAGCCACAAGGGGGCGCCTGCTGCTCCTCTAGCGGGGTAACTATTGGTGGATGATGCGGGGCTCCTGCCGTCCAACCTGGTACCAATATAGTGGTGTCCAGTAAGTGCGCCCCCTACTGACCCTGCTGTAGTACATAGCACCAGACACAGCCCATAGAAATCGTACGTTTTATTTGGGGTGACAGGAGCGTAAAGCGGGGACTTATTTTACAGCAGTGGTTTTCGGGCGACGCACGGAGACATTTCTGTCTCTTCAGCTCTCAGAATCATCAATGTCATACGTCACGTTATCGAACCCATCGATCTGGTCGGCCTGATCAGGCAGTGCCGAAGCGTTCAGCGCGTTTTTCCTCCATCTGCGGTACAAGAAGAAGAGCAGCAGCAAACAGAGCAGGGCGATGAGGACTCCGATGACGATGGCCCAGGTCCGGCCCGAACTATTGTCTTTACCTGCAGGTACACAGATGAGAATAAAGCTGCTGTGTGAACAGCTCCCTGTAGTCTGATCCTGCCGTCCTACTTCTCTGTACACCATAGTGGAGGGCAGTAAGACTGTGGGGTCAGACTACTTGGGGGCTGTAACTATATAGAGCCATTTATTGTCCTAGGAGTTGTACTCTGCACACTACAACTCCCAGCATGTTTAATTCACTTCTGTTCAGAACAGCTGCAGTGCTAATGGTTTAGGACCCTGCACCAGGGGTCACGTCAGTAATGTCAGGCCCAGCATTAGGACGGGAGAGCTCTGTTAGCGTTCACTGAAGGGGCTATGTCACAATAACTGCTGATCGGTGGAGGTCCTGACCCCCGACCTCCCCCACTCAATCCCATTGTGAATGCAACTGAACTCCTGTCCTCATTCTCAGAGCGCAGAGATAGCCAAGTGAGAGAACAGGAGCAATGGGGGGCTCAGTGGTCAGACCCCCAGCAAACACTTCCTTCTATCCTATAGATGGAGGGTAAAGATTTTGTCATGACCCCTATAAGATCATGTACAGGTCGTGTCCTGTTCCTGTGAGCTCTAGAGCCAGCAGCGCTATAAGTGCAGCGATCTATACGAGAGCAGCGCCAATGAGGACTTATAGATGTGACTCAGTATAGCATGGACCCTGCAGTACAATATGGCAGCCGAACAACTAAACATTCACACTTTCATTTTCTTGCAGCATTTGTGGAGTTAATCACTTTATTACCTTGTAGTGATTAAATATCAATTAAAATGTAATCAAATCATCCACCTTAGGGCAGCGGCGCACGATGTGAACTCAGTCCGTGTGTTAGCCAGATTAACATCCTAGTTATGTATGGTGGTGGTAGTAGTCCCTGCCTCCCAGCAACATATTGTACTGTACCAATCACAGTACAGGACAGTGTGTCACTGGAAAGCAGAGACTCCTACCACCAAACATAACTATAACACTAAGAGTCCCACTCCCAGCATGAAGGTCAAGCCGGTAAATCTGGCTAACATCGGGCGGAGTCTCACGGGTGAGGATGGTCGTCTGCTGCTGCCCTAACATTTTACCAGCGCTCCGGGTCACTATCAGTGCTATTGTATAAGCCTCAGACGCCATTTTACCAGCGCTCCGGGTCACTAGCAGTCTGCTATTGTATAAGCCACAGACGCCATTTTACCAGCGCTCCGGGTCACTATCAGTCTGCTATTGTATAAGCCTCAGACGCCATTTTACCAGCGCTCCGGGTCACTATCAGTCTGCTATTGTATAAGCCTCAGACGCCATTTTACCAGCGCTCCGGGTCACTATCAGTGCTATTGTATAAGCCACAGACGCCATTTTACCAGCGCTCCGGGTCACTAGCAGTCTGCTATTGTATAAGCCTCAGACGCCATTTTACCAGCGCTCCGGGTCACTATCAGTGCTATTAACCCGCGCCATACCAGCGCCCGGCACCGCTGCTGGCCCGACGCCTTTCCGCGCCCGGGCCTCGCGCTGTATGCCCGCGCCATTTTACCAGCGCTCCGGGTCACTAGCGTCTGCTATTGTATAAGCCTCAGACGCCATTTTACCAGCGCTCCGGGTCACTACGGTCGCTATTGTATAAGCCCAGCGCCATTTTACCAGCGCTCCGGGTCACTACGGTCTGCTATGTATAAGCCACAGACGCCATTTTACCAGCGCTCCGGGTCACTAGCAGTCTGCTATTGTATAAGCCACAGACGCCATTTTACCAGCGCTCCGGGTCACTATCAGTCTGCTATTGTATAAGCCTCAGACGCCATTTTACCAGCGCTCCGGGTCACTATCAGTCTGCTATTGTATAAGCCTCAGACGCCATTTTACCAGCGCTCCGGGTCACTATCAGTCTGCTATTACAGCGATCCACCCTTGTTCTAGCGCCTGACAACTCCCTAACCTAGAGGAATATCAGATACAATAGCAGGTTCAAGGTGGGATTGTAAAACTAGAGGTGCAGAGATAGCAATGAGCCGGGACTGCAGGTAACTGAGCTCTCTGAAAGGGCCCAATAAAACTGTGTGAGCCTGTAACAGAGATTACTAGTGACTATTAGCCAATTCCCAGCCGACTACCACATCCACCTGCTACACCCGATAGCAGACATATATAGCAGGCTTGATGTGAGACCTGCAGAAGTCTCTCCGCCTGTCCTTACATCACTCCTTGGTCCTCTCCTATCTGGCCTGTTATAGGGACATAATATATGTATGTGCGCTGCTACAGGAATCACCCGCTGTAGCGGGCCCGGTATATCCATGTGCCGGACTCCACATATCTGTATAAGAAATCTACTCTCTCCTCATACAGTGACCAGTGGATAGGAATACGGACACTTCTATATCAGATCCACTTGGGTTACACACAGCGCATCATGAGACCGGTTACCGACTACTACGCTGACATCAGAGCGCTCTAAGATACATATAGTAAAGTATAGCGGTGAATACCTGGCAGAGGGTCACATATAAGGGGCAGTGGTCACTGGGGAGCGGATCTAGTCAGATATATAAGCCATTCCAGCACATACTGGACACAGACATTATATACCTCTGGTGAACCAGCTCTGACATCTTCCTAGCTGGAGAAACATCAGGTGTTTGTGTATATGAGGTCGGTGCGTGTGTATTATGTACTGTATGATGCGGTATCATGTAGGATACTGAGGAGACCCCTGGAGGGTCTGCACACAGCCAGTCAGTATATACTGCCGGGGGGAGACTGCTCCGTGTGACAGACTCCCTGCTATAGGAGCCTGATACACCCGCACTACACTCATTATTGGGTGGACGATTTCAATTTAATTTTAATTGATATTAATAAATGATATTTTATATTGTCTATATCCAGCGGTATTTCCAATACTTATTTTACAACAATTTGAGTTTTCTTTGCTTGTTGTAGTGAGAAACTGCGCCTGACTTAGTGTCTGTGCTCCTACTATGGGCAGTGACATCATCAGCAGGCAGAGCCCATGTAAACCTGTACACGGGGCTCTCCAGTGCTGACCCTGCTGTTGTGCTGCCTGTCAGTCCCCCAGGCACGGGGCAGAGACGGGGCCAGAGTCTAAACTGATGGGGATGAGGTTGGAGGCTGGAGGTCACTATAAACAGCAGCATCACCTAGAACTGTGATCCTGGTGCCGAGTTACAGGAGATATTGTCAGATGACGACACAGGCAGCCGAGTCCACTCTATAAGCTGCAGGAATCAAAGTCTGAACATTTCTTCCCACTTTACCAGCATCTTAAGAATCTGTCATTACCTTTTGGTGCTTCTGCAGCCTCCTGGCACAGTCTGTCCGGGGTGTACGTCAGGCTATCTAATGCGATGACGACGCTGTGCGGACGCGTGCCCTTCGCTGCCTCAAATACAATCTGTAAAGCAGCAGAACAGAAAGGGCAGATAAACTTACCGTAGACAGTCCGAGGCTGCGCCAGACTGATCCGTGTCTGATGCTGGATGATAATCTGCCGCACTTTTACACCAATCACTAGCTGGTTTAGTTTCTAACAACAAAATGCACCAAATTGTCTCATTTTAGTGCAGAATGTTTCATATTAAGCTCCGCCCGGTCAGTCGAGGCGCGGAAACTATTAGAAAGTGTCTAAAACACGGAGAGTCTGAGGTGCAAATGATGTCAGAATTGTGGAGCATTCGTAGCTGATCTGCCCCACTATAGACAAGTGCAGGCCTATCCCTTAGAGGTTTCGTTACCTGGAACTCCCCGGTGCTGTTCAGCTGCAGCTGCACCTCCTGCCAGTCACTGCTGTGATAGCCATGAAGTGCCCAGACGGGCAGCAGGCCCTGAGCGCCGGTCAGATACAGAATCAGCTCCCCCAGATCTGGAACAGTAAAAGGAGTGAAGTGTAAGGGTAGGCTCAGACCATAGTTTTTGGGCTGTAAGTCTGATACATAATCCTCTCCAGAAGCCACTGTGTGAACACACCCTAAAGGTACATGCCAGACAACACGAATACTGTCTTATTCCTAGTGCAGGGTGTGAGGGGACAGAGCACGGCTTAAGATAGTCTGCAAAAGTTGCTAGCCAGGGGCAGACATCAGTGTCCTGAACGTTGTATCGTCTCTCCTGATGCTGACTATAGAGGTGTATAAATATACAGAACAGGGACGTCCTAATGTGTAGGGGTGTCTGATCATGCCCCATGAGATAGACCGATCCATGCTCACCCACCACTCTACTCACTGCTATGGGTCTGATAGAAATGACTGGAGAGGTGGCTCTTATTGGGGGCCCCGTGTTGGACACCTCTAGTGATCTGACACTTATCCTGTGAAGAGGGAATAAACCCTTTAATGCTAAGGTCACATGTAAGACACCCACAATGATGGTCTGACTGTCTGAGGATTTCATTCTTTGCAATAAGTGACCTGCTCGGGGTTTGGACCCTGCAGCGCTATCGCTGCGCTGTAATGTCAGTCCCTGCGGGTTACGCTCTGTGTCCCCGACTAAGGATCTGCACACTAGGATTGATTAGCACATGAGTATACGGGGGAAAAAAAATGGCCTCCGAGTGTCAGTGCCTCGTAATATGGCCGCCTACTAGTGAACATACCGTGCAGTGATCTGTGACTTACGGAAGTGATCTGAGGAGTCGGTGCGGTAGGAGAAGGTGAAGCAGGATCCAGGCGTCGCTGACAGATGTTCACTGAGAAGCCAAGCAGAGGAGCCTTCAATGTGCATCGCGCCCGTATCCACATAGGCGTAATGTCCTGCAGGCGATCACCGCCACAATAGGGTTATTATGGATTGATGTTTCGCTTTATATCACTAGCCAAGAGTCCAGCAGGACGTGACACGGTGTCAGCCTCTCTGAGCACTTTGGCGCAGTTTGTCAGTCTCGCTGGTCTTCTGCTGAATATAGCAAGGACAGCGATAATAAACCTGCCCAGTGTGTACTGTACCTTGTGCGGAGCCCAGGCTGCGGTCCTTCTCTGGCGTGGAGCGTGGCCTGTTCGTGGCTGCTCCGTTTGTCCAGTCCCAGTCATACGTGTCCATAAGGGGAATGCGAACATTGGTCCAAGAACACGGCCCCCATTCAAAGTCACATGATGCTGCGAAAGACAAGAACGGGTCACAACAGACATAACTAATAGCAACTAGATAAGCGGCTCCTCCTCCCCCATCAATGGCTGCCGACCGTACTGGGAACAAGTAGTGGAGGTGACAGAGAAAGTGACCTGTTCCCGCCAGTGTAAGGATGTGCCGGGTACCTGATTCATGACAGCGATGATGGCCGATGCGAATGTCGTCCACAGCGATGTAAGAGCGATCTCCTCCAGCGCCGACCGCTTCAAAGAGCAACTGCAGGAGGACAGATCTGGTCAGGGGACAGTTTGGAAGGGATGGGATCGCCCCCACAGTGACAGCAAAGCATCATGGGGGAAATTCAGCAAAGACCAGTGTATTGTATGATCTATGTTGGGGTCTGTGCCGCCTCCGCCAGACCGCGCCCCTACAGAAATCTACACCAGCTTTTGTGCCATAAATGCTGTGAATTTGGGCCCCGCCCACTCGTGGCAACGGCGGCAAAAAAACACTACTAGAAAGTCACAAACTTGACCAAACCAAAATGGTGGCGCAGGCTCTTCCTGTGTCTGCCCCATGTACAGAAATGTCAGTGCTGACTAGTAATACAACTTACACTGTGCACACAGGATTACAAAAACCAGCGCCACCCCTGTCACACAGGTGGTCTCTGGCACTGCAGACCAGCTCCACTGAAGCGAATAGATGTGCGGTATATATGTGTATGTGTATATATACACTGTATATATATATATATATATATGGATTCTGCCTCCCATGTGCTGTAACTACCCTGTCTATAGAGTCCACTCGCCTGCGTTTCTATAAGACATGGAATCCATCTTACCTCCCACTCCACCTCAGACTTTAGGGCGGCGCGCCCGTGTCGCCAGTTGCTCGGTTTTGCGTCTGAGATCCTCAGTATTTCTGTCTTGGCTTTCTTCTTTCCCATGTTCTTCTCGATATACACGATTAAGGTTCCTGCAGATTTCATACAGATTGTTAACAATGGAGCGACTAATAAGGTAAAAAAAAAACCTTTATAAACATGTCCAATTGTGAGAGCTAGAGGAAAATGACACCAACTCAGCGTCAAGTGTGAACACGTGACTACATTAGCAAAAGTGCCAGCGAGGATGCCAGGCCCAGAGGCTTCACTGACTGACCTGGGCTGGTGCCCCCTGTCTGGTACCAGAAGCTCAGGCAGCCCTCGTCTGGTTGGGCATTGTACACACTGGATGTTAGAAGCGCAGACTTCTTGCTGGGCAGGCTGCTGGAGCTGGTGTCGACCACCATATAATGCCCTGTGGATACATACAAGATACCGTCATAGTCACGTATTGTCCGTGCAGGAGCCAATGGCGACGTGTCTACTTACCTGTGAAGCTCTGCAGGGTGTGATCGTGGGGCGGCCCCATCTGCTGGTTGAATTGGACGTTCTGATGTAAACTCCAGTTATATGCTCCCTGGGAGGAAAAGCCGCAGAGTCCAGCCTCAAAAGAGCAGTGGGTGGGAGCTGCACAGGCTCCGCCCCTAACAGTGATGTCATCAATAGCGATGTGGCCAATGGAGCCGTCACGAACTGCTTCAAAGATCAGCTGAGGCAGGAATAACACATTATATTAGACAGGAATCTGCACGCTGCCGTCTATCTACAGCATACAGCAGTAGAGCGCCCCCTACAGTAATAGCACAGCCTGCAGGTGTCCAAGGTGCAGTTAGTGTTACAGATTAGGAAATCAGTGGCCATAAGTCCCAACCACCAGGGCAGGACTTACAGAAACAGGCGAGTGGCCCTGCTCTATGCTGTGGCCCCCCATTTACCTCTATGGGAGATATGGAAACGTGTAGAGCAGCCCCGCTCCGCTGCTGCTCTGGGATAGCGCTTTACACAGGATATCCAGGATTAGTAAAGATTTTTCCAGAGGCAACGCCGTGTCCATGTCTTGTATTCATGTGAATGGAGCATGAGCTGCAATACCAGACACAGCCTATGGACACAGGTGGCGCTGTGTCTAGGGAAACACAACCTTTTCTAATCCTTGACAACCTGTATAAATAATGGAGCACATTAAAAAGCAATCTCTAGAATTCACTCGATGCAGCGCCGATTACTTGGGGGCTTCTCAAGATAATGTTTGATGGGGGACAGACCCTGGGACCCCCCACCAATCCTGTTCACTTAGGATGGGTCTCCATTTACATGAATAGGAGAACTAGTTACATTTTTATTCAAACCTATACAACTAAGTCACCAGCACTAGGACAGCGCCTCCAGTGGTCATAAAGAGAAGTGCCGCACGTGGTCACATACCTGGTAATTCTTGTTGGTGAGTGTAACAGTTTCCCGCTGCCAGCGATTCCCATGGGTTCCTGTGCTTGTCCAAATTAACTCTTCTTTGCCCCCATTATATTTACTGAACAAGTTTAAGGTGCCTGGAGAGGAACAAAGAACATCAGGAAGGAAGAGGAACGAAGAACATCAGGAGGGAAGAGGAACATCAGGAGGGAAGAGGGAAGAAGAACATCAGGAAGGAAGAGGGAAGAAGAACATCAGGTGAGAAGAAGAACATGAGGAGGGAAGAGGGAGGAAGAACATCAGGAGGGAAGAGGAACAGAAGAACATCAGGAGGGAAGAGGAACATGAGGAGGGAAGAGGGACGAAGAACATCAGGAGGGAAGAGGAACAAAGAACATCAGGAGGGAAGAGAGAACATGAGGGGAAGAGGAACGAAGAACATCAGGAGGGGAAGAAGGAGGAAGAACATGAGGAGGGAAGAGGAGAGAAGAACATGAGGAGGGAAGAGGGAGAAGAACATGAGAAGGGAAGAGGGAAGAAGAACATGAGGAGGGAAGAGGGACGAAGAACATGAGGAGGGAAGAGGGACGAAGAACATGAGGAGGGAAGAGGGAAGAAGAACATGAGGAGGGAAGAGGGACGAAGAACATGAGGAGGGAAGAGGGAAGAAGAACATGAGGAGGGAAGAGGGAAGAAGAACATGAGGAGGGAAGAGGGACGAAGAACATGAGGAGGGAAGAGGGACGAAGAACATGAGGAGGGAAGAGGGAAGAAGAACATGAGGAGGGAAGAACGGGGACGAAGAACATGAGGAGGGAAGAGGGACGAAGAACATGAGGAGGGAAGAGGGACGAAGAACATGAAGAGGAAGGAAGAGGGGAAGAGGGCGAGAACATCAGGAGGGAAGAGGGACGAAGAACATGAGGAGGGAGAGGGGACGAAGAACATGAGGAGGGAAGAGGGAAGAAGAACATCAGGAGGGAAGAGGGAAGAAGAACATCAGAGGAGGGGCGACCGGAGGGAAGAGGACGAAGAACATGAGGAGGGAAGAGGGGCGAAGAACATCAGGAGGGAAGAGGACGAAGAACATGAGGAGGGAAGAGGGAAGAAGAACATCGGGAGGGAAGAGGGAAGAAGAACATCAGCAGGGAAGAGGAGAAGAACATGAGGAGGGAAGAGGGAAGAAGAACATCAGGAGGGAAGAGGGGCGAAGAACATCAGGAGGGAAGAGGGAAGAAGAACATGAGGAGGGAAGAGGGGCGAAGAACATCAGGAGGGAAGAGGGACGAAGAACATGAGGAGGGAAGAGGGAGAAGAACATCGGGAGGGAAGAGGGAAGAAGAACATCAGGAGGGAAGAGGGAAGAAGAACATCAGGAGGGAAGAGGGAAGAAGAACATCAGGAGGGAAGAGGGGCGAAGAACATCAGGAGAGAGAAGACTGAGGAGGAGAGGGACATCAGGAGGAGGGAGGAAGAGGGACGAAGAACATCAGGAGGGAAGATGAGGAGGGGGGGCGAAGAACATCAGGAGGGAAGAGGGACATCAGGAAGGAAGAGGGGGAAGGAAGAGGGAAGAAGAACATCAGGAGGGAAGAGGGACGAAGAACATCAGGAGGGAAGAGGAAGAACATCAGGAGGGAAGAGGGAAGAAGAACATGAGGAAGGAAGACGGGAGGGAGGAGAAGAACATCAGGAGGAGAAGAGGGGAGAACATCAGGAGGGAAGAGGGACGAAGAACATCAGGAGGGAGGAGAAGAACATGAGGAGGGAAGAGGGACGAAGAACATCAGGAGGGGAGGAAGAAGAGGAGGAACATGAGGAGGGAAGAGGGACGAAGAACATCAGGAGGGAAGAGGGGGGAGAACATGAGGAGGGAAGAGGGAAGAAGAACATGAGGAGGGGGAAGAGGGAAGAAGAACATGAGGAGGGAAGAGGGACGAACAACATGAGGAGGGAAGAGGGAAGAAGAACATGAGGAGGGAAGAGGGAAGAAGAACATGAGGAGGGAAGAGGGAAGAAGAACATGAGGAGGGGAAGAGGGACGAACAACATGAGGAGGAGGAGGAAGAGGAAGAAGAACATGAGGAGGGAAGAGGGATGAAGAACATGAGGAGGGAGAGAGGGGAAGAAGAACATGAGGACCGGAGGGAAGAGGGACGAAGAACATGAGGAGGGAAGAGGGACGAAGAAGGGGGGAAGAACATGAGGAGGGAAGAGGGAAGAAGAACATCAGGAGGGAAGGGGAAGAAGAACATGAGGAGGGAAGAGGGACGAAGAACATCAGGAGGGAAGAGGGACGAAGAACATCAGGAGGGAAGAGGAGAAGAAGACATACAGGAGGGGAAGAGGGAAGAAGAACATTAGGAAGGAAGAGGGAAGAAGAACATCAGGAGGAGAAGAAGAACATGAGGAGGGAAGAGGGACGAAGAACATCAGGAGGGAAGAGGAAGAAGAACATGAGGGAGGGAAGAGGGGGGACGAAGAACATCAGGAGGGAAGAGGGATGAAGAACATCGGGAGGAAGGGAGAGGAGGGAAGAGGGACGAAGAACATCAGGAGGGAAGAGAGAAGAACATGAGGAGGGAAGAGGGAAGAAGAACATGAGGGAGGAGGGGAAGAGGGACGATGAACATGAGGAGGGAAGAGGGACGAAGAACATGAGGAGGGAAGAGGGAAGAAGAACACGGGGGAGAACAACATGAGGAGGGAAGAGGGAAGAAGAACATGAGGAGGGAAGAGGGACGAAGAACATCAGGAGGGAAGAGGGACGAAGAACATGAGGAGGGAAGAGGACCAGAGGGGGAAGAGGGAGAAGACATCAGGAGGGAAGAGGGAGGAAGAACATGAGGAGGGAAGAGGGATGAAGAACATGAGGAGGGAAGAGGGATGAAGAACATCGGGAAGGGAAGAGGGAAGAAGAACATGAGGAGGGAAGAGGGACGAAGAACATGAGGAGGGAAGAGGGACGAAGAACATGAGGAGGGAAGAGGGACGAAGAACATGAGGAGGGAAGAGGGAAGAAGAACATGAGGAGGGAAGAGGGACGAAGAACATGAGGGGAAGAGGGACGAAGAACATGAGGAGGGAAGAGGGAAGAAGAACATCAGGAGGGAAGAGGGAAGAAGAACATTAGCAGGGAGGAAGAAGAACAACAGGAGGGAAGAGGGACGAAGAACATGAGGAGGGAAGAGGGACGAAGAACATGAAGAGGGAAGAGGGAAGAAGAACATGAGGAGGGAAGAGGGGCGAAGAACATCAGGAGGGAAGAGGGGGGCGAGGGAAGAGGGACGAAGAACATGAGGAGGGAAGAGGGAAGAAGAACATGAGGAGGGAAGAGGGAAGAAGAACATCAGGAGGAGAACAACAGAGGAGGGGGACGAGAACATCAGGAGGGAAGAGGGACGAAGAACATGAGGAGGGAAGAGGGGGAACAGAGGAGGGAAGAGGGGCGAAGAACATCAGGAGGGAAGATGGACGAAGAACATGAGGAGGGAAGAGGGATGAAGAACATCGGGAAGGAAGAGGGAAGAAGAACATCAGGAGGGAAGAGGGGCGAAGAACATCAGGAGGGAAGAGGGACGAAGAACATCAGGAGGGAAGAGGGCGAAGAACATCAGGAGGGAAGAGGGAAGAAGAACATGAGGAAGGAAGAGGGAAGAAGAACATCGGGAAGGAAGAGGAAGAAGAACATGAGGAGGGAAGAGGGACGAAGAACATCAGGAGGGAAGAAGAACATCAGGAGGGAAGAGGGAAGAAGAACATCAGGAGGGAAGAGGAACATCAGGAGAGAGGAACGAGGAGGGAAGAGGGACGAAGAACATCAGGAGGGAAGAGGGACATCAGGAAGGAAGAGGGACGAAGAACATCAGGAGGGAAGAGGAACATCAGGAGGGAAGAGGGACATCAGGAAGGAAGAGGGACGAAGAACATGAGAAGGGAAGAGGGAAGAAGAACATGAGGAGGGAAGAGGGAAGAAGAACATGAGGAGGGAAGAGGGAGAAGAACATGAGGAGGGAAGAGGGAGGAAGAACATCAGGAGGGAAGAAGGAGGAAGAACATGAGGAGGGAAGAGGGAGAAGAACATGAGGAGGGAAGAGGGACGAAGAACATCAGGAGGGAAGAAGGAGGAAGAACATGAGGAGGGAAGAGGGAGAAGAACATGAGGAGGGAAGAGGGACGAAGAACATGAGGAGGGAAGAGGGACGAACATGAGGAGGGAAGAGGGAAGAAGAACATGAGGAGGGAAGAGGGACGAACAACATGAGGAGGGAAGAGGGACGAACATGAGGAGGGAAGAGGGAAGAAGAACATGAGGAGGGAAGAGGGAAGAAGAACATGAGGAGGGAAGAGGGACGAACAACATGAGGAGGGAAGAGGGACGAACATGAGGAGGGAAGAGGGAAGAAGAACATGAGGAGGGAAGAGGGACGAAGAACATGAGGGAGGATGGACGAAGAACATGAGGAGGGAAGAGGGACGAAGAACATGAGGAGGGAAGAGGGATGAAGAACATCGGGAAGGAAGAGGGAAGAAGAACATCAGGAGGGAAGAGGGACGAAGAACATGAGGAGGGAAGAGGGACGAAGAACATGAGGAGGGAAGAGGGAAGAAGAACATCAGGAGGGAAGAGGGACGAAGAACATGAGGAGGGAAGAGGGACGAAGAACATGAGGAGGGAAGAGGGAAGAAGAACATGAGGAGGGAAGAGGGACGAAGAACATGAGGAGGGAAGAGGGAAGAAGAACATCAGGAGGGAAGAGGGAAGAAGAACATCAGCAGGGAAGAGGGAAGAAGAACATTAGCAGGGAAGAAGAACAACAGGAGTGAAGAGGGACGATGAACATGAGGAGGGAAGAGGGACGAAGAATATGAAGAGGGAAGAGGAAGAAGAACATGAGGAGGGAAGAGGGAAGAAGAACATGAGGAGGGAAGAGGGAAGAAGAACATCAGGAGGGAAGAGGGACGAAGAACATCAGGAGGGAAGAGGGACGAAGAACATGAGGGAAGATGGACGAAGAACATGAGGAGGGAAGAGGGATGAAGAACATCGGGAAGGAAGAGGGAAGAAGAACATCAGGAGGGAAGAGGGACGAAGAACATGAGGAGGGAAGAGGGAAGAAGAACATGAGGAGGGAAGAGGGAAGAAGAACATTAGCAGGGAAGAAGAACAACAGGAGTGAAGAGGGACGATGAACATGAGGAGGGAAGAGGGACGAAGAATATGAGGAGGGAAGAGGGAAGAAGAACATCAGGAGGGAAGAACAACATGAGGAGGGAAGAGGGATGAAGAACATGAGGAGGGAAGAGGGACGAAGAACATCAGGAGTGAAGAGGGACGAAGAACATGAGGAGGGAAGAAGACCATGAGGGAAGAGGGACGAAGAATATGAGGAGGGAAGAGGGAAGAAGAACATCAGGAGGGAAGAAGAACATGAGGAGGGAAGAGGGACAAAGAACATGAGGTGGGAAGAGGGAAGAAGAACATCAGGAAGGAAGAGGAACGAAGAACATGAGGAGGGAAGAGGAACATGAGAAGGGAAGAGGGATGAAGAACATCAGGAGGGAAGAGGGACGACAGACACCAATAAAACCAAGCAGACCTCACTGATGGCAGAATTTACAATGGAGGCTCCTGACAGGTGTGAACAGAGCCTTATAGACTGAGCACTGTTTGTACACTGATGCTGATTTGCAGAGGCTCCTGCACCAGACATGTACATGTATGATATACAGATAATTGTATATACTACAGTGATATTCCCAGACCCACTTTCCCACCAAGGAAAGCAAGGATTGGACTGGTTAAAGTCCAACATGTCAATCCTTGCCTTTACTTAATGCAGTATGTAAAACATGGCTGCTTTCTTCCAGATACACCACCACACTTGTCCACAGTTGTTTGATACTGTAGCTCAGCTCCCCTAAAATAACTGAGGCTCAGATGCAATACCACACATGACCTGTGTACAGGTGTGGCACTATTTTTGAAAGAAAGCAGCCATGCTTTTCTAATTTTGGAAACCCCTTTTACAGCAGTTTTCAGGGGACAGTCTGGTTGCTGAGAGATCAAGATAAAATCTTAATCTTCACCTGTCTCATGATGGGAGATAACACAAGTGAAGGGCCAGTCTATGACTAGTCTACAGATTTTCATTGCGGACGGCTGGCCCGCTGCCCTATGCCCAGTTATACCAACCCATAAACTCTGCAAACAAAACAAAATGTGTGTGCACATATAGAATGGGCTTGAATGTTCTCACCAGTGTCAGGGCCGAACATCCTGTGGTGGAAGGACAGGCAGGAGGTGTCAGACGGGGCAGATTGTGGATAGGAAAGCAGACGAGCCTTTGTACCAAGGTCCAAGCGCGACTCTCCCGCCACAAACATGTAATGACCTGTAACACACAGAGGTCTTAGTGCGCCATAAACAGCCAGGTAACTTACGGACACGGGTGGGCAGGAGGTCAGATGATGGCCTTCTATCTCCACACCAGCAGGGGGCCCACCTTGTCCAGTGGTGTGGTCAGATAAGCTGCCCAGTTTCCACTCAATCTCGTCTGTTGCATCTTGAAACCATCCGCACTGCCCAGTCTCAAAATTGCAAGTCACAGGCTCTAGAAAATCCACAAAAACGGAGGGAATTTACTAAGTCACTGTTTATACAGTTTCGTGCATACATTATAGTGTTGTCCTGCTGTAGGCCACACCCATCCTGAGAAGCCACGCCCACTCTCTCCTACCTGAAGCGGTTGGTGCGTTCCAACAGCCAAGCAGCTGTATTCCCTTCACTGCAGCGCTCCAGTTCCCTGAAGGTCCAGGGTCCACGGCTCCACATAGTACCAGCTGTAACCAGGATAACAAGCACACGCTCACTACCGCCCTCTAGTCATGGTAAACACTGTACCAATATGGAAACACCTGGCACTCAGCAAATGGAAGCTATCAGAAGATCCAACATGGCCTCACGCTACTAGGCTGAGTGACCCGTGTGGTTCTTTACTATAACATATCAACTAGGCAATAGGTGACTCTAGGGGAATGTTCACACAACACAATTTAGAAAGCAATTTGAGGCAATCTTCCACCTAGGATTCCTATAAATATCGGGCCCTGGGTGACCCACCTGCAGAAAGCTGAAGCAGAGCTACAACCTATTCAGTGCAAGTCTCAGACCATGGGTTCTGTAGCCAGATCAGCCACGGAAGGATCAAGTAGGATCTGCCCCAAAATCAGATGCAAATTCCTGAGTGTGAACATTCCCTAAAGGGGCCGCGCTACTTCAACGGCCTCTGCCTGTATAGCCCAGACTGCCCCTGAAAGGCCTGGGGTAATCTGTGCAGATTGTCATCCATTACCTTGAAGTCTTGTGCTCTCTCTCCCAGATGGATCAGGACAGATTTCCACGTGTCACTCGGCTCTCCATGACTCTGCCAGACGTGTGAGTGTGTACTGAGCTGTGGATCCCACACAAGTAGATAGAGGAAGCCTGAAACAGACAAGGGGGCGGGACTAGTATAATAATGTAATGGGATGATGAGCACCATGGCAGGGCGGCACATCAATGACACATACCTGCAGGGCCAGTGTGGAGGTAGTAGGTCATGTTCAGAACACAAGAGGGTCCAGTAGGGCACAGCAGGGGGCTGCGGGTTTCAGCGTGAGTCTTTACATTCCCCTCCGCTTTCTGTATGGCCAGGTAGGAGCCTGAAAGAACAGTAAACCCAATACCAAATGGCTGCAGGTAGTGGCCCCGGTCACAACTCTGTGTCGGCTTTTCAGGAGTGCCTATTCTAAGGATAGATCAATATGAGGTCGATGACATTCTTATTTCCGGCACCCCACCTATCAGCTGATGCACAGAGAATGGAGCAGGAAGCAGATAGCGCTGTTCTCTGTCTAGTGGCCAGGCCAGGTTACTGCAGATCAAGCTAAGCTGCAGGGCCTGTCTGCTTCCTGCTCCATTCTCTGTGTGTCAGCTCCTCAGAACAGCTGATTGGTGGGGGTGCCAGGTGTCAGACCTTCACCAATTTGATACTGACCTATCCTTAGGTCATCAATAGTTTTAGGAAAACCCCTTTAAATCAACAAAGTCATACAAGTCCCAGCCTGACAGCGTGTGCTCAGTGAGTCTTCTCTCAAAATGATGACATTCTCAGATCTGTGACAACCTATGAAGCGACCATTCAGTTATGCAGCAAGGAGGGGGCACCGGCACAGGACTAGGCAGATCTGCCGATCCGGTGTATTAGAAAGCTGAGTAAATTCTGGTTTACATCTAACAAATATTCTGCCTGTTAGACAATAGAGGAGAACATGCGGATCCGCAGAAGACGTAGTAGACATGTCTGGCAGATTCACATTTATAGGGGGCACCAGTGGTCTTTTTTGGGGTTCTTACCTTCAGCAGATTTTCCCCACTTGAAACCCCCAATACTGACATCCGTCCATTCTTCAACAATGCTACTATTTGCTGTAGAGAAAAAAAATGATTTGATGAGATGGGTAAGACGCCCCTTGACCTTCACTGTACACTGTGGCCCTACCCTGGGGCCCCTGCTCCTAACCAGACCTGGGAGTGCTCACCAGTAGGGAGAGGTAACCTGAAGATTCACACAGGGGCCCCAGACCGCCTGACTGCTGAGTATAAGGCCGCAGATAAATCATGGAAGATTGATTGACTTTGCTCAGCACTCCAGTTACATCAAGAGCTGCATTCACAATTCTACCTGTAACCTCTACACACTGTCAGCAGTTTAGCCCACATGTTAAGCCCTACTGCAGGCCAGAATTGTAAGTGCAGCTCTTGCTGTGACTGGAGTATAAACATCTGCATGTAAGTATGGCTTCAGAATAAAGATAATCGTGTGGTCTCCAGCATATACCCCAGAGCTCAGTGCTATATACAGCCGTGTCCTACCTTGTGTACAGGTTTCCCTCACACTTTCCATCAGGACGGCCAGTCTGGGTGAGGACATTGATCCACCAAAACCACCTGCAAAATATAATGGGGAAAACTTACTGGAACAGCCGAGGTATGGAGCAGGCACCGGGACAAACTGACGGGGCCTACAGGGGGAGATTTACAATACGTTTACAAGAAGTGCAACATCTGGAGTGACACAGAATAAGGGGGTCATGTTCAGATCCAGGGCTGTGGGGAGTAGGACCCCAATCCTAGGTATAGATCATCACATAATAAGTCCTGGAAAAGATCTGTACAAAGCCGGCCTAGGCTGCACTGTAATCCTGTAATACGGCTCTGCAAGGGATCTCTATATTTAGGGACAAGAATGGGATCAGGTCCTGTGCTGTGTAACCTGGAAAGTGGATCCTGTCCCTGGCACTAAATATATGTCATGTGACAGCTGGAAATGCTAGGTTTTTTGGGAAAGAGCTGCAGCTCTGAGACCTGTTAGATCTGAGGAATATTCCACTTAGATTCTCCATTAATGATGAGGAACTTACTCTGTACTTTGCACCCAGGAGACAGGATCAGATCATCTATGGCGACAATCCCCGGCACTTCCCCACTGGAGCCATCAATGAAAATCTGAAAATAGAGGAATAACATGGGGCAGTAAGAACAGCGCCCCCTACATGGTATATGATAAATGTGGCACAGCAGTCCATCTAATGGCTGCTGCATATGTACACTGTAAATCCTAGCACTTACCTTACGATACCTGAGGAGGAGACAGGTGGGGCTATAGGAGGATATGATATAATTATGTACGCCCTTCTATAGTGAACGTCCCTATAGCACACAGTGTCAGAAAACTCCTCAGATCAGGGCGATTGGTCCCCCATGTATGTGACAGATCAAGCCTTACCTGGAATGAGCTGGTCTGATTGAAAGAGACTCTTTCCCCGGACCCACAATGGGCCCCTCTGTCCTTGCAGCCTGAGCTTCACCTGTTCTGTCTGTCCGGCCGCTCCTGGGCGATCCCCCACAGACAGCGAGGCCGTGCTGGACCCGTCCATGTAATAATAGAAGACGAGCTGTAGGGACAAAGCAACAAATCAGAGAAACGGGAAACATTCTGGGGCCATTATAATAAGATGGCTTTGTAGCTTCTGTTTCATGCCAACAGGACCCTCAGGGTGGTCTCAGGGCAAGGTAAGAAGCATCTTGGCCTGTGGGGATCTGGAGAGGGTGAATGCACAGTATATGGGGCAGCCTCACAGACTGCGGCAATGTCGGGCGGGGGGTCGGGGGGGTGTTTGCTTTTCTATTACTCTGAACTTACATAGCAGGGCAGAGCGCCATCAGTCTGTAACATGGGGCTCGCCAACCTGTGCGTGCCGCTCTGGGGAAGTCGCAAGAAATATCCTGAAATGAAGAAAAAAAAATAAGAAAAAGGGAAGTCAAATGCCCCAAAATACCCACAAAGACCTACAAAGGCCGAGAATCACTCAGCATTACAACCCCCATCATGTATGACTGATGAATGAAATGAAAGACTATTATTCTAGTCAAATCCCCTGTGACTATTTAATTTAAGCTCATGTGTGATACCCTCTGCTGAGATACTGTATCCAAACTTATCATGTATGATACTGTCTGCTGAAACACTGTATCCAAACTTATCATGTGTGATACTGTCTGCTGGGAAACTGTATCCAATCTTATGTGTAATACTGTTTGCTGAGACACTGTATCCAATCTTATGTGTGATACCCTCTGCTGAGACACTGCATCCAATCTTATCATGTGTGATACTTTCTGCTGAGACACTGTATCCAATCTTACCTGTAATACTGTCTGCTGAGACACTGTATCCAATCTTATCATGTATGATACTGTCTGCTGAGATAATGTATCCAAACTTATCATGTGTGATACCCTCTGCTGAGACACTGCATCCAATCTTATGTGATACTCTCTGCTGAGATGCTGTATCCAATCTTATAATGTGTCATACCCTCTGCTGAGACACTGTATCCAGTCTTATGTGATACTCTCTGCTGAGACCCTGTATCCAATCTTCTCATGTGTAATATCTAATGCCATCATGTTTAATACTTTCTGCTGAGCTCCTGTATCTAAGCTTATAATTTGTGAAACTATGCGCTAAGTAGTGTACCTAAGCCTATTATGTGTGATACTGCTTGCAGAGTCAGTGTATCTAAGCCCATCATGACACTGCATTTCCAAGCATGAAATGTTCTTGCGGTTCATCTTGTGACGTCACCTGCTCGGCTGTTCTTGGTGTGGTCTCTCTCTGGTTTGGAGCCGTCTCCATTCACTCTTTGCCATGAAGAATTCCATGTGCACTGTTCACTTTCAAAGCTGCAGGACTGGGACATGTCTGAAATGAGACAGTTACCGGCTAGAGGAGGACTCAAGACCACAGGACCCCAAAATAACCTACTGGCCGTATCACTCCAGGAAACAGAGTAACCTCCATACCTGGTCATTCCATCATCAGGTGGTTATATATGACCGCCATCCGCTGTAACTATCCCACCCATATACTGTATATATATATATATATATATAAATATATATATATATATATATAGTCCACATACTAACCCAAGGAAGTCAAGAAACAAGCAACTTCTCACCACGTGATATCTATACAGGCCTAATATATATATGAAAATGACAACCTGCAGCGTCTATCTAAAAACTCAGACATTACCGCAGCCAAACTCATCAGAACTGTCACCACAGTCATCCGTGCCGTCACAGCGCGAGTCTGTCTCTACACAACTACCACGAGTGCAGTGATACTGCTCAGAGCCACATTGTGTCTGCAGACCTAGAAATACAAGGGGATGACATCATCAGACCTCAAAGTAATACCGCACCCTCTACACAGTGATATTCGTATATATAGGAGCAGTATTATAGTAGTTATATTCTTGTACATAGGGAGCAGTATTATAGTAGTTATATTCTTGTACATAGGAGCAGTATTATAGTAGTTATATTCTTGTACATAGGAGGTAGTATTATAGTAGTTATATTCTTGTACATAGGAGGTAGTATTATAGTAGTTATATTCTTGTACATAGGAGTAGTATTATAGTAGTTATATTCTTGTACATAGGAGGTAGTATTATAGTAGTTATATTCTTGTACATAGGAGGCAGTATTATAGTAGTTATATTCTTGTACATAGGAGCAGTATTATAGTAGTTATATTCTTGTACATAGGAGGAGTATTATAGTAGTTATATTCTTGTACATAGGAGCAGTATTATAGTAGTTATATTCTTGTACATAGGAGCAGTATTATAGTAGTTATATTCTTGTACATAGGAGGCAGTATTATAGTAGTTATATTCTTGTACATAGGAGCAGTATTATAGTAGTTATATTCTTGTACATAGGAGTAGTATTATAGTAGTTATATTCTTGTACATAGGAGCAGTATTATAGTAGTTATATTCTTGTACATAGGAGCAGTATTATAGTAGTTATATTCTTGTACATAGGAGCTAGTATTATAGTAGTTATATTCTTGTACATAGGAGCTAGTATTATAGTAGTTATATTCTTGTACATAGGAGCAGTATTATAGTAGTTATATTCTTGTACATAGGAGCAGTATTATAGTAGTTATATTCTTGTACATAGGAGCAGTATTATAGTAGTTATATTCTTGTACATAGGAGCAGTATTATAGTAGTTATATTCTTGTACATAGGAGCAGTATTATAGTAGTTATATTCTTGTACATAGGAGCAGTATTATAGTAGTTATATTCTTGTACATAGGAGCAGTATTATAGTAGTTATATTCTTGTACATAGGAGCAGTATTATAGTAGTTATATTCTTGTACATAGGAGCAGTATTATAGTAGTTATATTCTTGTACATAGGAGCAGTATTATAGTAGTTATATTCTTGTACATAGGAGCAGTATTATAGTAGTTATATTCTTGTACATAGGAGCAGTATTATAGTAGTTATATTCTTGTACATAGGAGCAGTATTATAGTAGTTATATTCTTGTACATAGGAGTAGTATTATAGTAGTTATATTCTTGTACATAGGAGCAGTATTATAGTAGTTATATTCTTGTACATAGGAGCAGTATTATAGTAGTTATATTCTTGTACATAGGAGCAGTATTATAGTAGTTATATTCTTGTACATAGGAGCAGTATTATAGTAGTTATATTCTTGTACATAGGAGCAGTATTATAGTAGTTATATTCTTGTACATAGGAGCAGTATTATAGTAGTTATATTCTTGTACATAGGAGGTAGTATTATAGTAGTTATATTCTTGTACATAGGAGGTAGTATTATAGTAGTTATATTCTTGTACATAGGAGCTAGTATTATAGTAGTTATATTCTTGTACATAGGAGCAGTATTATAGTAGTTATATTCTTGTACATAGGAGGCAGTATTATAGTAGTTATATTCTTGTACATAGGGAGCAGTATTATAGTAGTTATATTCTTGTACATAGGGGGCAGTATTATAGTAGTTATATTCTTGTACATAGGAGCAGTATTATAGTAGTTATATTCTTGTACATAGGGAGCAGTATTATAGTAGTTATATTCTTGTACATAGGAGCAGTATTATAGTAGTTATATTCTTGTACATAGGAGTAGTATTATAGTAGTTATATTCTTGTACATAGGAGCAGTATTATAGTAGTTATATTCTTGTACATAGGAGCAGTATTATAGTAGTTATATTCTTGTACATAGGAGCAGTATTATAGTAGTTATATTCTTGTACATAGGGAGCAGTATTATAGTAGTTATATTCTTGTACATAGGAGTAGTATTATAGTAGTTATATTCTTGTACATAGGAGCAGTATTATAGTAGTTATATTCTTGTACATAGGAGCAGTATTATAGTAGTTATATTCTTGTACATAGGGAGCAGTATTATAGTAGTTATATTCTTGTACATAGGAGGCAGTATTATAGTAGTTATATTCTTGTACATAGGAGCAGTATTATAGTAGTTATATTCTTGTACATAGGAGCAGTATTATAGTAGTTATATTCTTGTACATAGGAGCAGTATTATAGTAGTTATATTCTTGTACATAGGAGGCAGTATTATAGTAGTTATATTCTTGTACATAGGAGCAGTATTATAGTAGTTATATTCTTGTACATAGGAGCAGTATTATAGTAGTTATATTCTTGTACATAGGAGGCAGTATTATAGTAGTTATATTCTTGTACATAGGAGCAGTATTATAGTAGTTATATTCTTGTACATAGGAGGTAGTATTATAGTAGTTATATTCTTGTACATAGGAGCTAGTATTATAGTAGTTATATTCTTGTACATAGGAGGTAGTATTATAGTAGTTATATTCTTGTACATAGGAGCAGTATTATAGTAGTTATATTCTTGTACATAGGAGCAGTATTATAGTAGTTATATTCTTGTACATAGGAGCAGTATTATAGTAGTTATATTCTTGTACATAGGAGCAGTATTATAGTAGTTATATTCTTGTACATAGGAGCAGTATTATAGTAGTTATATTCTTGTACATAGGAGCAGTATTATAGTAGTTATATTCTTGTACATAGGAGCAGTATTATAGTAGTTATATTCTTGTACATAGGAGCAGTATTATAGTAGTTATATTCTTGTACATAGGAGCAGTATTATAGTAGTTATATTCTTGTACATAGGAGCAGTATTATAGTAGTTATATTCTTGTACATAGGAGCAGTATTATAGTAGTTATATTCTTGTACATAGGAGCAGTATTATAGTAGTTATATTCTTGTACATAGGAGCAGTATTATAGTAGTTATATTCTTGTACATAGGAGGTAGTATTATAGTAGTTATATTCTTGTACATAGGAGGTAGTATTATAGTAGTTATATTCTTGTACATAGGAGCAGTATTATAGTAGTTATATTCTTGTACATAGGAGCAGTATTATAGTAGTTATATTCTTGTACATAGGGGGCAGTATTATAGTAGTTATATTCTTGTACATAGGAGCAGTATTATAGTAGTTATATTCTTGTACATAGGGGGCAGTATTATAGTAGTTATATTCTTGTACATAGGAGCAGTATTATAGTAGTTATATTCTTGTACATAGGAGCAGTATTATAGTAGTTATATTCTTGTACATAGGAGCAGTATTATAGTAGTTATATTCTTGTACATAGGAGTAGTATTATAGTAGTTATATTCTTGTACATAGGAGCAGTATTATAGTAGTTATATTCTTGTACATAGGAGCAGTATTATAGTAGTTATATTCTTGTACATAGGAGCAGTATTATAGTAGTTATATTCTTGTACATAGGAGCAGTATTATAGTAGTTATATTCTTGTACATAGGAGCAGTATTATAGTAGTTATATTCTTGTACATAGGAGCAGTATTATAGTAGTTATATTCTTGTACATAGGAGCAGTATTATAGTAGTTATATTCTTGTACATAGGAGCAGTATTATAGTAGTTATATTCTTGTACATAGGAGCAGTATTATAGTAGTTATATTCTTGTACATAGGAGTAGTATTATAGTAGTTATATTCTTGTACATAGGAGCAGTATTATAGTAGTTATATTCTTGTACATAGGAGCAGTATTATAGTAGTTATATTCTTGTACATAGGAGGTAGTATTATAGTAGTTATATTCTTGTACATAGGAGCAGTATTATAGTAGTTATATTCTTGTACATAGGAGCAGTATTATAGTAGTTATATTCTTGTACATAGGAGCAGTATTATAGTAGTTATATTCTTGTACATAGGAGGTAGTATTATAGTAGTTATATTCTTGTACATAGGAGGTAGTATTATAGTAGTTATATTCTTGTACATAGGAGCAGTATTATAGTAGTTATATTCTTGTACATAGGGGGCAGTATTATAGTAGTTATATTCTTGTACATAGGAGCAGTATTATAGTAGTTATATTCTTGTACATAGGAGCAGTATTATAGTAGTTATATTCTTGTACATAGGAGCAGTATTATAGTAGTTATATTCTTGTACATAGGAGGCAGTATTATAGTAGTTATATTCTTGTACATAGGAGGTAGTATTATAGTAGTTATATTCTTGTACATAGGAGCAGTATTATAGTAGTTATATTCTTGTACATAGGAGCAGTATTATAGTAGTTATATTCTTGTACATAGGAGGTAGTATTATAGTAGTTATATTCTTGTACATAGGGGCAGTATTATAGTAGTTATATTCTTGTACATAGGGAGCAGTATTATAGTAGTTATATTCTTGTACATAGGAGTAGTATTATAGTAGTTATATTCTTGTACATAGGAGCAGTATTATAGTAGTTATATTCTTGTACATAGGAGGTAGTATTATAGTAGTTATATTCTTGTACATAGGGGGCAGTATTATAGTAGTTATATTCTTGTACATAGGAGGAGGGAGTATTATAGTAGTTATATTCTTGTACATAGGAGCAGTATTATAGTAGTTATATTCTTGTACATAGGAGGTAGCATTATAGTAGTTATATTCTTGTACATAGGAGCAGTATTATAGTAGTTATATTCTTGTACATAGGAGGCAGTATTATAGTAGTTATATTCTTGTACATAGGAGGTAGTATTATAGTAGTTATATTCTTGTACATAGCGGGCAGTATTATAGTAGTTATATTCTTGTACATAGGAGCAGTATTATAGTAGTTATATTCTTGTACATAGGAGCAGTATTATAGTAGTTATATTCTTGTACATAGGAGGTAGTATTATAGTAGTTATATTCTTGTACATAGGAGGCAGTATTATAGTAGTTATATTCTTGTACATAGGAGCTAGCATTATAGTAGTTATATTCTTGTACATAGGAGCAGTATTATAGTAGTTATATTCTTGTACATAGGAGGTAGTATTATAGTAGTTATATTCTTGTACATAGGAGGTAGTATTATAGTAGTTATATTCTTGTACATAGGGGCAGTATTATAGTAGTTATATTCTTGTACATAGGAGCAGTATTATAGTAGTTATATTCTTGTACATAGGAGGTAGTATTATAGTAGTTATATTCTTGTACATAGGGGGCAGTATTATAGTAGTTATATTCTTGTACATAGGAGGTAGTATTATAGTAGTTATATTCTTGTACATAGGAGCAGTATTATAGTAGTTATATTCTTGTACATAGGAGGTAGTATTATAGTAGTTATATTCTTGTACATAGGAGCAGTATTATAGTAGTTATATTCTTGTACATAGGAGCAGTATTATAGTAGTTATATTCTTGTACATAGGAGCAGTATTATAGTAGTTATATTCTTGTACATAGGAGCAGTATTATAGTAGTTATATTCTTGTACATAGGAGCAGTATTATAGTAGTTATATTCTTGTTTATAGGAGATAGTATTATAGTAGTTATATTCTTGTACATAGGAGCAGTATTATAGTAGTTATATTCTTGTACATAGGGGGAGTATTATAGTAGTTATATTCTTGTACATAGGGGTAGTATTATAGTAGTTATATACTTGTACATAGGAGGTAGTATTATAGTAGTTCTATTCTTGTACATAGGAGTAGTATTATAGTAGTTATATTCTTGTACATAGGGGCAGTATTATAGTAGTTCTATTCTTGTACATAGGAGCAGTATTATAGTAGTTATATTCTTGTACATAGGAGGTAGTATTATAGTAGTTCTATTCTTGTACATAGGAGCAGTATTATAGTAGTTATATTCTTGTACATAGGAGCAGTATTATAGTAGTTATATTCTTGTACATAGGAGCAGTATTATAGTAGTTATATTCTTGTATATAGGAGGTAGTATTATAGTAGTTATATTCTTGTACATAGGAGATAGCATTATAGTAGTTATATTCTTGTACATAGGTAGTAGTATTATAGTAGTTATATTCTTGTACATAGCGGGCAGTATTATAGTAGTTATATTCTTGTACATAGGAGCAGTATTATAGTAGTTATATTCTTGTACATAGGAGCAGTATTATAGTAGTTATATTCTTGTACATAGGAGGTAGTATTATAGTAGTTATATTCTTGTACATAGGAGCAGTATTATAGTAGTTATATTCTTGTACATAGGAGGTAGTATTATAGTAGTTATATTCTTGTACATAGGAGCAGTATTATAGTAGTTATATTCTTGTACATAGGAGCAGTATTATAGTAGTTATATTCTTGTACATAGGAGTAGGATTATAGTAGTTATATTCTTGTACATAGGAGCAGTATTATAGTAGTTATATTCTTGTACATAGGAGGTAGTATTATAGTAGTTATATTCTTGTACATAGGGGCAGTATTATAGTAGTTATATTCTTGTACATAGGAGCAGTATTATAGTAGTTATATTCTTGTACATAGGAGGTAGTATTATAGTAGTTATATTCTTGTACATAGGGGCAGTATTATAGTAGTTATATTCTTGTACATAGGAGCAGTATTATAGTAGTTATATTCTTGTACATAGGAGTAGGATTATAGTAGTTATATTCTTGTACATAGGAGCAGTATTATAGTAGTTATATTCTTGTACATAGGAGGTAGTATTATAGTAGTTATATTCTTGTACATAGGGGCAGTATTATAGTAGTTATATTCTTGTACATAGGAGGTAGTATTATAGTAGTTATATTCTTGTACATAGGAGCAGTATTATAGTAGTTATATTCTTGTACATAGGAGGTAGTATTATAGTAGTTATATTCTTGTACATAGGAGGTAGTATTATAGTAGTTATATTCTTGTACATAGGAGCAGTATTATAGTAGTTATATTCTTGTACATAGGAGCAGTATTATAGTAGTTATATTCTTGTACATAGGAGCAGTATTATAGTAGTTATATTCTTGTACATAGGAGCAGTATTATAGTAGTTATATTCTTGTACATAGGAGCAGTATTATAGTAGTTATATTCTTGTTCATAGGAGATAGTATTATAGTAGTTATATTCTTGTACATAGGAGCAGTATTATAGTAGTTATATTCTTGTACATAGGGGGAGTATTATAGTAGTTATATTCTTGTACATAGGGGTAGTATTATAGTAGTTATATACTTGTACATAGGAGGTAGTATTATAGTAGTTATATTCTTGTACATAGGTAGCAGTATTATAGTAGTTATATTCTTGTACATAGGAGGCAGTATTATAGTAGTTATATTCTTGTACATAGGAGCAGTATTATAGTAGTTATATTCTTGTACATAGGAGCAGTATTATAGTAGTTATATTCTTGTACATAGGAGGTAGTATTATAGTAGTTATATTCTTGTACATAGGAGCAGTATTATAGTAGTTATATTCTTGTACATAGGAGGTAGTATTATAGTAGTTATATTCTTGTACATAGGAGCAGTATTATAGTAGTTATATTCTTGTACATAGGAGCAGTATTATAGTAGTTATATTCTTGTACATAGGAGTAGTATTATAGTAGTTATATTCTTGTACATAGGAGCAGTATTATAGTAGTTATATTCTTGTACATAGGAGGTAGTATTATAGTAGTTATATTCTTGTACATAGGGGCAGTATTATAGTAGATATATTCTTGTACATAGGAGCAGTATTATAGTAGTTATATTCTTGTACATAGGAGGTAGTATTATAGTAGTTATATTCTTGTACATAGGGGCAGTATTATAGTAGTTATATTCTTGTACATAGGAGCAGTATTATAGTAGTTATATTCTTGTACATAGGAGTAGTATTATAGTAGTTATATTCTTGTACATAGGAGCAGTATTATAGTAGTTATATTCTTGTACATAGGAGGTAGTATTATAGTAGTTATATTCTTGTACATAGGGGCAGTATTATAGTAGTTATATTCTTGTACATAGGAGGTAGTATTATAGTAGTTATATTCTTGTACATAGGAGTAGTATTATAGTAGTTATATTCTTGTACATAGGAGGTAGTATTATAGTAGTTATATTCTTGTACATAGGAGGTAGTATTATAGTAGTTATATTCTTGTACATAGGAGCAGTATTATAGTAGTTATATTCTTGTACATAGGAGCAGTATTATAGTAGTTATATTCTTGTACATAGGAGCAGTATTATAGTAGTTATATTCTTGTACATAGGAGCAGTATTATAGTAGTTATATTCTTGTACATAGGAGCAGTATTATAGTAGTTATATTCTTGTTTATAGGAGATAGTATTATAGTAGTTATATTCTTGTACATAGGAGCAGTATTATAGTAGTTATATTCTTGTACATAGGGGGAGTATTATAGTAGTTATATTCTTGTACATAGGGGTAGTATTATAGTAGTTATATACTTGTACATAGGAGGTAGTATTATAGTAGTTATATTCTTGTACATAGGAGTAGTATTATAGTAGTTATATTCTTGTACATAGGGGCAGTATTATAGTAGTTATATTCTTGTACATAGGAGCAGTATTATAGCAGTTATATTCTTGTACATAGGAGGTAGTATTATAGTAGTTATATTCTTGTACATAGGAGTAGTATTATAGTAGTTATATTCTTGTACATAGGGGCAGTATTATAGTAGTTATATTCTTGTACATAGGAGCAGTATTATAGTAGTTATATTCTTGTACATAGGAGCAGTATTATAGTAGTTATATTCTTGTACATAGGAGCAGTATTATAGTAGTTATATTCTTGTACATAGGAGCAGTATTATAGTAGTTATATTCTTGTATATAGGAGGTAGTATTATAGTAGTTATATTCTTGTACATAGGAGGTAGTATTATAGTAGTTATATTCTTGTACATAGGAGCAGTATTATAGTAGTTATATTCTTGTACATAGGGGGAGTATTATAGTAGTTATATTCTTGTACATAGGGGTAGTATTATAGTAGTTATATTCTTGTACATAGGAGCAGTATTATAGTAGTTATATTCTTGTACATAGGAGCAGTATTATAGTAGTTATATTCTTGTACATAGGAGTAGTATTATAGTAGTTATATTCTTGTACATAGGAGCAGTATTATAGTAGTTATATTCTTGTACATAGGAGGTAGTATTATAGTAGTTATATTCTTGTACATAGGGGGCAGTATTATAGTAGTTATATTCTTGTACATAGGAGGTAGTATTATAGTAGTTATATTCTTGTACATAGGAGTAGTATTATAGTAGTTATATTCTTGTACATAGGAGCGGTATTATAGTAGTTATATTCTTGTACATAGGAGCAGTATTATAGTAGTTATATTCTTGTACATAGGAGCAGTATTATAGTAGTTATATTCTTGTACATAGGAGGTAGTATTATAGTAGTTATATTCTTGTACATAGGAGCAGTATTATAGTAGTTATATTCTTGTACATAGGAGGTAGTATTATAGTAGTTATATTCTTGTACATAGGAGGTAGTATTATAGTAGTTATATTCTTGTACATAGGAGGTAGTATTATAGTAGTTATATTCTTGTACATAGGAGCAGTATTATAGTAGTTATATTCTTGTACATAGGAGGTAGTATTATAGTAGTTATATTCTTGTACATAGGAGGTAGTATTATAGTAGTTATATCCTTGTACATAGGAGTAGTATTATAGTAGTTATAGTCTTGTACATAGGAGGTAGTATTATAGTAGTTATATTCTTGTACATAGGAGGTAGTATTATAGTAGTTATATTCTTGTACATAGGAGCAGTATTATAGTAGTTATATTCTTGTACATAGGAGGTAGTATTATAGTAGTTATATTCTTGTACATAGGAGTAGTATTATAGTAGTTATATTCTTGTACATAGGAGTAGTATTATAGTAGTTATATTCTTGTACATTAGGAGGTAGAATTATAGTAGTTATATTCTTGTACATAGGGGCAGTATTATAGTAGTTATATTCTTGTACATAGGGGCAGTATTATAGTAGTTATATTCTTGTACATAGGAGCAGTATTATAATAGCTATATTCTTGTACATAAGAGCAGTATTATAGTAGTTATATTCTTGTACATAGGAGTAGTATTATAGCAGTTATATTCTTGTACATAGGAGCAGTATTATAGCAGTTATATTCTTGTACATAGGGGGTAGTATTATAGTAGTTATATTCTTGTACATAGGAGGCAGTATTATAGTAGTTATATTCTTGTATATAGGGGGCAGTATTATAGTAGTTATATTCTTGTACATAGGGGGCAGTATTATAGTAGTTATATTCTTGTACATAGGAGTAGTATTATAGTAGTTATATTCTTGTACATTAGGAGGTAGAATTATAGTAGTTATATTCTTGTACATAGGAGGTAGTATTATAGTAGTTATATTCTTGTACATACCGTGTTTTCCCCGAAAATAAGACACCCCCGAAAGTAAGACATAGGAGAGGTTTTGTAGAATTGCCCAATATAAGGCATCCCCCGAAAGTAAGACGTACCGTAGGAGAGGTGGCGTTTCGCAGCATTCCCGAACAGAACATACCGGTACGGTATATGGTATACTGTAACACTGCTGTCGTCCCCTACCTTCACCATTCAGTATCCTGAGCTTGTTGCTTTCCTTGTTGTCCCCCTTTGTCCCGCTGCCGTTATCCTGTACAGTACGATGTCCCTGCTGCGTTGTACCGCATGAGTGTGCAGTGGTGAGCGTTCTCCTGGTGTCGGGAAGCGGAGCCTGTCCTTGCTGCGCGATTCTGCTGTAACGATTCTGCTGGGGACGTCACTTTGCGTCGCGACGCCGGCCCACATCACGTGACGCCGGCCTGGTCCAGCATTGAAGAAGGCCGAAGCAGCAGAGAGTGGACCGGATCGAGGAACAGGTAAGCAACGTTGTTTTTTTATGTTTCTATCCTCCCCTGGGTCTCCGATCATTATACTCTGGGGTCTGAAAAGACCCCAGAGTATAATAATTGTGCATGGGTGGTCCACAATGGGACATACCGGTATAATACTGTGTGCAGGGGCCACTATGGGAGATGATACTGTGTGCAGGGGCCACTATGGGAGATGATACTGTGTGCAGGGGCCGCTATGGGAGATGATACTGTGTGCAGGGGCCGCTATGGGATATAATACTGTGTGCAGGGAAATTAATGGTTTGGATTGTTATGATGATGTCTTAGAAGATGATGACATAACTGTCATTGAATAAATTTTACTTTCTATGCATACTGTAAATATTATTAAATGTTAATTGTTGTTCATGGAAATATTGGTACGGTAGTAAGAAATTCTTGATAGGATTCACAGTTTGTCTGGTTATGCTGGTTTGTGATGACAACTACTGTACAGTACCGTATATAATAAATGTTAATTTTTTGTTCAGCAATAAATGTGAATTCTTCTTCATTGAAAAAAAATTAAGACATCCCCTGAAAATAAGACACAGCACATCTTTGGGAGCAAAAATTAATATAAGACGCTGTCTTATTTTCGGGGAAACAGGGTAGGAGCAGTATTATAGTAGTTATATTCTTGTACATAGGAGCAGTATTATAGTAGTTATATTCTTGTACATAGGAGTAGGATTATAGTAGTTATATTCTTGTACATAGGAGCAGTATTATAGTAGTTATATTCTTGTACATAGGAGCAGTATTATAGTAGTTATATTCTTGTACATAGGAGTAGTATTATAGTAGTTATATTCTTGTACATAGGGGGCAGTATTATAGTAGTTATATTCTTGTACATAGGAGCAGTATTATAGTAGTTATATTCTTGTACATAGGAGCAGTATTATAGTAGTTATATTCTTGTACATAGGAGGTAGTATTATAGTAGTTATATTCTTGTACATAGGGGGCAGTATTATAGTAGTTATATTCTTGTACATAGGAGCAGTATTATAGTAGTTATATTCTTGTACATAGGGGCAGTATTATAGTAGTTATATTCTTGTACATAGGAGCAGTATTATAGTAGTTATATTCTTGTACATAGGAGCAGTATTATAGTAGTTATATTCTTGTACACAGGAGGTAGTATTATAGTAGTTATATTCTTGTACATAGGAGCAGTATTATAGTAGTTATATTCTTGTACTTACATAGGAGCAGTATTATAGTAGTTATATTCTTGTACCTAGGAGGTAGTATTATAGTAGTTATATTCTTGTACATAGGAGTAGGATTATAGTAGTTATATTGTTGTACATAGGAGCAGTATTATAGTAGTTATATTCTTGTACATAGGAGGAGTATTATAGTAGTTATATTCTTGTACATAGGAGCAGTATTATAGTAGTTATATTCTTGTACATAGGAGCAGTATTATAGTAGTTATATTCTTGTACATAGGAGCGGTATTATAGTAGTTATATTCTTGTATATAGGAGTAGTATTATAGTAGTTATATTCTTGTACATAGGAGTAGTATTATAGTAGTTATATTCTTGTACATAGGAGGTATTATAGTAGTTATATTCTTGTACATTAGGAGGTAGAATTATAGTAGTTATATTCTTGTACATAGGAGCAGTATTATAGTAGTTATATTCTTGTACATAGGAGCAGTATTATAGTAGTTATATTCTTGTACATAGGAGCAGTATTATAGTAGTTATATTCTTGTACATAGGAGCAGTATTATAGTAGTTATATTCTTGTACATAGGAGCAGTATTATAGTAGTTATATTCTTGTACATAGGAGTAGGATTATAGTAGTTATATTGTTGTACATAGGAGCAGTATTATAGTAGTTATATTCTTGTACATAGGAGTAGTATTATAGTAGTTATATTCTTGTACATAGGAGCAGTATTATAGTAGTTATATTCTTGTACATAGGAGTAGTATTATAATAGGTATATTCTTGTACATAGGAGTAGTATTATAGTAGTTATATTCTTGTACATAGGAGCAGTATTATAGTAGTTATATTCTTGTACATAGGAGTAGTATTATAGTAGGTATATTCTTGTACATAGGAGTAGTATTATAATAGTTATATTCTTGTACATAGGAGTAGTGTTATAGTAGTTATATTCTTGTACATAGGAGCAGTATTATAGTAGTTATATTCTTGTACATAGGAGTAGTGTTATAGTAGTTATATTCTTGTACATAGGAGCAGTATTATAGTAGTTATATTCTTGTACATAGGAGCAGTATTATAGTAGTTATATTCTTGTACATAGGAGCAGTATTATAGTAGTTATATTCTTGTACATAGGAGTAGGATTATAGTAGTTATATTCGTTGTACATAGGAGCAGTATTATAGTAGTTATATTCTTGTACATAGGAGTAGTATTATAGTAGTTATATTCTTGTACATAGGAGTAGTATTATAGTAGTTATATTCTTGTACATAGGAGGTAGTATTATAGTAGTTATATTCTTGTACATAGGAGCAGTATTATAGTAGTTATATTCTTGTACATAGGAGTAGTATTATAGTAGTTATATTCTTGTACATAGGGGCAGTATTATAGTAGTTATATTCTTGTACATAGGAGGTAGTATTATAGTAGTTATATTCTTGTACATAGGAGGTAGTATTATAGTAGTTATATTCTTGTACATAGGAGGTAGTATTATAGTAGTTATATTCTTGTACATAGGGGCAGTATTATAGTAGTTATATTCTTGTACATAGGAGGTAGTATTATAGTAGTTATATTCTTGTTCATAGTGGCAGTATTATAGTAGTTATATTCTTGTACATAGGAGCAGTATTATAGTAGTTATATTCTTGTACATAGGGGGTAGTATTATAGTAGTTATATTCTTGTACATAGGAGGTAGTATTATAGTAGTTATATTCTTGTACATAGGAGGTAGTATTATAGTAGTTATATTCTTGTACATAGGAGCAGTATTATAGTAGTTATATTCTTGTACATAGGAGGTAGTATTATAGTAGTTATATTCTTGTACATAGTGGCAGTATTATAGTAGTTATATTCTTGTACATAGGAGGTAGTATTATAGTAGTTATATTCTTGTACATAGGAGGTAGTATTATAGTAGTTATATTCTTGTACATAGGAGCAGTATTATAGTAGTTATATTCTTGTACATAGGAGGTAGTATTATAGTAGTTATATTCTTGTACATTAGGAGGTAGAATTATAGTAGTTATATTCTTGTACATAGGAGCAGTATTATAGTAGTTATATTCTTGTACATTAGGAGGTAGAATTATAGTAGTTATATTCTTGTACATAGGAGTAGTGTTATAGTAGTTATATTCTTGTACATAGGAGCAGTATTATAGTAGTTATATTCTTGTACATAGGGGGCAGTATTATAGTAGTTATATTCTTGTACATAGGAGGTAGTATTATAGTAGTTATATTCTTGTACATAGGAGTAGTGTTATAGTAGTTATATTCTTGTACATAGGAGCAGTATTATAGTAGTTATATTCTTGTACATAGGAGCAGTATTATAGTAGTTATATTCTTGTACATAGGAGCAGTATTATAGTAGTTATATTCTTGTACATAGGAGCAGTATTATAGTAGTTATATTCTTGTACATAGGGGGCAGTATTATAGTAGTTATATTCTTGTACATAGGAGCAGTATTATAGTAGTTATATTCTTGTACATAGGAGCAGTATTATAGTAGTTATATTCTTGTACATAGGGGGCAGTATTATAGTAGTTATATTCTTGTACATAGGAGCAGTATTATAGTAGTTATATTCTTGTACATAGGAGGTAGTATTATAGTAGTTATATTCTTGTACATAGGAGTAGTATTATAGCAGTTATATTCTTGTACATAGGAGCAGTATTATAGTAGTTATATTCTTGTACATAGGAGCAGTATTATAGTAGTTATATTCTTGTACATAGGAGGTAGTATTATAGTAGTTATATTCTTGTACATAGGAGTAGTATTATAGCAGTTATATTCTTGTACGTAGGTGCAGTATTATACTAGTTATATTCTTGTACATAGGAGCAGTATTATAGTAGTTATATTCTTGTACATAGGAGCAGTATTATAGTAGTTATATTCTTGTACATAGGAGGTAGTATTATAGTAGTTATATTCTTGTATATAGGAGGTAGTATTATAGTAGTTATATTCTTGTACATAGGAGGTAGTATTATAGTAGTTATATTCTTGTACATAGGGGGCAGTATTATAGTAGTTATAATCTTGTACATAGGAGCAGTATTATAGTAGTTATATTCTTGTACATAGGAGCAGTATTATAGTAGTTATATTCTTGTACATAGGAGGTAGTATTATAGTAGTTATATTCTTGTACATAGGAGTAGTATTATAGTAGTTATATTCTTGTACATAGGAGTAGTATTATAGTAGTTATATTCTTGTACATAGGAGTAGTATTATAGTAGTTATATTCTTGTACATAGGAGTAGTATTATAGTAGTTATATTCTTGTACATAGGAGTAGTATTATAGCAGTTATATTCTTGTACGTAGGTGCAGTATTATACTAGTTATATTCTTGTACATAGGAGCAGTATTATAGTAGTTATATTCTTGTACATAGGAGCAGTATTATAGTAGTTATATTCTTGTACATAGGAGGTAGTATTATAGTAGTTATATTCTTGTATATAGGAGGTAGTATTATAGTAGTTATAGTCTTGTACATAGGAGGTAGTATTATAGTAGTTATATTCTTGTACATAGGGGGCAGTATTATAGTAGTTATAATCTTGTACATAGGAGCAGTATTATAGTAGTTATATTCTTGTACATAGGAGCAGTATTATAGTAGTTATATTCTTGTACATAGGAGGTAGTATTATAGTAGTTATATTCTTGTACATAGGAGTAGTATTATAGTAGTTATATTCTTGTACATAGGAGTAGTATTATAGTAGTTATATTCTTGTACATAGGAGTAGTATTATAGTAGTTATATTCTTGTACATAGGAGGTAGTATTATAGTAGTTATATTCTTGTACATAGGAGCAGTATTATAGTAGTTATATTCTTGTACATAAGGAGAAGTATTATAGTAGTTATATTCTTCTACATAGGAGCAGTATTATAGTAGTTATATTCTTGTACATAGGAGTAGTATTATAGTAGTTATATTCTTGTACATAGAAGGCAGTATTATAGCAGTTATATTCTTGTACATAGGTGCAGTATTATACTAGTTATATTCTTGTACATAGGAGCAGTATTATAGTAGTTATATTCTTGTACATAGGAGGTAGTATTATAGTAGTTATATTCTTGTACATAGGGGCAGTATTATAGTAGTGTTATTCTTGTACATAGGAGCAGTATTATAGTAGTTATATTCTTGTACATAGGGGGCAGTATTATAGTAGTTATATTCTTGTACATAGAAGGCAGTATTATAGCAGTTATATTCTTGTACATAGGTGCAGTATTATACTAGTTATATTCTTGTACATAGGAGCAGTATTATAGTAGTTATATTCTTGTACATAGGAGCAGTATTATAGTAGTGTTATTCTTGTACATAGGAGCAGTATTATAGTAGTTATATTCTTGTACATAGGGGCAGTATTATAGTAGTGTTATTCTTGTACATAGGAGCAGTATTATAGTAGTTATATTCTTGTACATAGGGGGCAGTATTATAGTAGTTATATTCTTGTACATAGAAGGCAGTATTATAGCAGTTATATTCTTGTACATAGGTGCAGTATTATACTAGTTATATTCTTGTACATAGGAGCAGTATTATAGTAGTTATATTCTTGTACATAGGAGCAGTATTATAGTAGTTATATTCTTGTACATAGGAGTAGTATTATAGTAGTTATATTCTTGTACATAGGGGGCAGTATTATAGTAGTTATATTCTTGTACATAGGAGGTAGTATTATACTAGTTATATTCTTGTACATAGGAGCAGTATTATAGTAGTTATATTCTTGTACATAGGAGGTAGTATTATAGTAGTTATATTCTTGTACATAGGGGCAGTATTATAGTAGTTATATTCTTGTACATAGGAGTAGTATTATAGTAGTTATATTCTTGTACATAGGAGTAGTATTATAGTAGTTATATTCTTGTACATAGGAGCAGTATTATAGTAGTTATATTCTTGTACATAGGAGTAGTATTATAGTAGTTATATTCTTGTACATAGGAGCAGTATTATAGTAGTTATATTCTTGTACATAGGAGCAGTATTATAGTAGTTATATTCTTGTACATAGGAGTAGTATTATACTAGTTATATTCTTGTACATAGGAGCAGTATTATAGTAGTTATATTCTTGTACATAGGAGGTAGTATTATAGTAGTTATATTCTTGTACATAGGGGCAGTATTATAGTAGTTATATTCTTGTACATAGGAGTAGTATTATAGTAGTTATATTCTTGTACATAGGAGTAGTATTATAGTAGTTATATTCTTGTACATAGGAGCAGTATTATAGTAGTTATATTCTTGTACATAGGAGTAGTATTATAGTAGTTATATTCTTGTACATAGGAGTAGTATTATAGTAGTTATATTCTTGTACATAAGGAGAAGTATACCAACTGACATTCTTTCATTATTACAGATGAATACAGAACTTGACAAAAATGGGGTTAATGTAACACCATATAATTTGGGTAATATAATACCTTGCAGACTGCAATGACGGAACTCCAGATCATCCAACGCAAAATCTCCCCTGTTAATAGTGTTCCGGGTGGCAGTCAAGATGATCTACAGAACACGCACATGTTATCATATATCATGTGTAAGAAAGGGGTTTGCTAGGAGTGATTTTAGGTATAAGTGTAACCTGGAACTCTCCGGGGATCCTGCCGGTGAATATGACCACTCGTCTCCATGACATTGCGCTGTTCTGCGTGCTCTCCCATAAGGTATACATTTGGGTACGGTCTGCTATATGCACTGAGAGACTCCCGTTCACCTCAGGAGAAGCTAATAAGAGGGTAAAGAAGTAAGTGAGATTTAGGTTTGTGACAATGAACTGAATTAAAAAGACAACAATACGTTAAAGTTACAGAATGACCCATGAAAGAGAATAAACAAAGTCATCGGATGGTTCAGGAATCCTCCTTTTATGGTGGTTAAACTTACTGAAAGAATTCATGTGGTAGTGGATGTGGATTTCACATGTAGCTGCGGCATCTCTAAGGACCGGTGACTGCAGTCGTGCAGATGCAGCAGATTTGCCACTCTGACCTTCCGCCATCATGAACCAACCTGTGAGAAGGAAACAGTCAGCCATCTTTGTTACTGTGTAGATGGTAAATCAGCCAAGTGATGCGTAATACATTATAAGACTACATGAACATGTGCACGTGCTGGGTCCTTGGTGAAGCAGCCCTTGGATGATACCTGTGTGCCGCCTGTGCCTCCGCGGACCCAATGATCTGCTTGAGTGAGCCACCACCACTACACAGGGTCACAGCACCATACAGGTGTATATATGGGGCCACAGTATATAATGGGTCAGTATTCTAGTCATGAAAAACATGGCCAGCACAATGACCAAGCACACAGTTGTGAGCATGAAGCCTTACACTGGATGACTGAAGTTTGGGGAAATTGGGCTGTATTCTCTTTGGGCTCACTTTGATTATCACCCAACTTTCCGAGAAACAGATACAGCTAAGATACAGGTTAATGGAACTTTTATTAACTTGATAGTAATCCAATGGCTTCTATGGACCGGACTTTGCTCTATATTGTACACAGAAATTCTCATATATATATATATATACATATATATATATATATATATATATATATATATATATATATATATATATATATATATATATATATATATATATACATATATATATATATATATATATATATACATACATATATATATATATATATATATATACATACATATATATATATATAATATATATATATATATATATATATATACATACATATACATATATACATACATATATATATACATACATATATATATATATATATATATATATACATATATATATACACATATATATATACATATATATATATATATCTATATATATATATATCTATCACAGATAACAACTGAGCGAACTGAATGAGAGACTTACCCCATCGGTTCCCCAGGGTGTGATCGGCATGAGGGCGCGACCTCCACAAGGGGGCGCCCCGCTGGTCTCTCACCCATCGGTAGTCAGACGTGCTTATGTCTTTCCAACCACAATCATTATGTTCAAAGTCACAGCTGAAGGGTCTCCCCCAAACTGGAGAATATTGGTGATAACCTGGAGAGAGAGGGAACCATCTCATGCATAAAGGGTGACAATATTAACACCCAACCTCTACATCAGAGCTGAAGGGGCGAAGAAATTTCAAAAACTTCTACACTGCGCTGACTGGGGGTCATTCATCTGAGCCTAATCCGTGAGGGGAGAAGTCGCTGTAGAAAGCTGGAGGGGCGCAAAGGGAAGAAGAATTTGAAGCAGAAAATCGAGCTCAAATTCCTGCTCCATTTGCACTGTGTGAACAGACCTTTAATCGCTGGCAGTACACATCCTTGCTTACTTTCAGGTCTCGTATTGTCTGTCTCATCCATGAAAAACAGATCAACTTTTATTTTTTTCCATTTCCTAAACTTTTCTAAATCTCTGGGTCCGTATAAAAGGGACAGCTCAGCAATGCCATCCGTGTGATTTTTTTACGGAGCCTTCATAGAGCTCCATAGTCTGCTAAATACAGCAGGCCTCGACATTCTTATTCCATTGGGCCCTGGAGAAAGAACGCGCTAATAAAAAACCAATGGGTGCGCATGAATAACATGGACGTCACTCAGCCTAAAAATTGGGATGGGTAAATAAGACCTAAAAGTTAGAAACTTGTATCCCTGTAATATTGAGAGGCCCCATCCTGCTACTTGCAGTCTTCCCTATTCCTATGTACATATGAGGCGATTCTGCCGCAATACCCGGACTCACCGCACTGCCGTTCATCGGAGCAGTCCCAGCAGTCACATATAAAGTTACAGCGATGCTCTGTGCTGCTGTCACAGGATGAGGAGGATAGGACAGCTGAGGAGAGAGAGGATGATGAGGATCAGGCAAGGCAAGGAGACTTGTTTAACCCTGTATGTCCCAAGGATGAGCAGTATCAGAGGTGCCTGGCATATCCATGTATATAGAAGTGCAGTAGTTTAGGGCTGGCTATCACATGTATATGGCTCCAGCCGTGGGGCAGCACACGCCCTCATAGATCCTGGTCTGGATGACGTCTTCACAGGCATCTGTAATTATTAATCTACAGCACAACAACAACTATGGCACTGCTGTACAACGTAACACTCCTGCAGTGTGAACAGGGGCTTTGCGTAGAATTTCCCTGTAGTTGTCAGATCTCACCATAATTCAGAATATGAGAAAGCTGCCATGGTGTAGGAGGGAATTCACACTCTCAGGACTCGTCATCTTCACATGAATCATTGTGTCATGCCTAACATGGACACAAATTCAGTATCTAGATCAATCTAAGACTTTCCAGTGCTTACAGAACTACACGTCCCAGCACAACCTCCAATACCCTCCTCAGAAGTGTTATGTAGACTCCTAGGAGAGAAGCTGCAAATTTACATCCATTATGGAGCTAGGACACTGGCGCGTCCTCAATTGTTTGGGAACTACAAGTCTCAGTATGTCAGGAAGGCATTTACACACAGTATGGGGGATTTCTGCTACAGGCCCTAACAGAACTGGTTAGGCTGGGACTTGTAGTCCCACAACGGGCTGTTGTAAACTGCAGATTAATAGGACCTGATGATGAGGACTGGTGTTGGGTTACTAGACGCAGTGGCACAACATAAAGCTCTTGGGTTCCTATATAAATTAATGAACATGTCCCAAAGTACCATGTGCTATTGATAATACTGGTGTGTTATATGTCCCAAGTGCAACCGCAGCCTCTGCTCCTCTATTACTACACCCTAATATGGACCCTATAGACAAGGGCAATGGCCGAGTATCAGTGTATTCACATTGCCTGGCGTATACAACAGATCATCTCCTAGCATACATGTACAACATATCCACTGGCCACAATTCACATGTGCTTGTGTCCTGTCAGGCCGGTCCATGCCTGTATACCTTACATTATTACTGGATATAACAGCACAAGCGACTACAGGTGAGCGCAGTCCCTCCTCCATACAGTCACCCGACATCACCCACTTCCCAAATTGTAGGGGGATCATGACTAACAACCAATACAGGCACCCTGAGGATACAGAAAGGAAAAGATCAGATCTGATGGTGGGCACTTACCGGAGCTGAACAAGGCGAGCAAGAGCAGAGAGATGTGTAGACGCCGCATGATACGCTCCTTAGAGAACTCAGAATACTGCAGGGAATCTCTCAGAAATAGGGAAGTGGACTTTCACCCCTGGACGAGAGCCAAGCGCTGCAGAATAAGCAGAAACTACCACAAAGGGGTAAGAAAAATAAGAAAGAACAAAATGGGTCATTTATATTGTATATATTCACCTATACTGGTATCACTGCACTATATGTCCAATACAGTAATGACGGGACACAAGAGCGCCACCTAGCAGTTTATAATTGTAGAAAATGACAAGTATAGTTATCGCTGTGTATTGGACAGTTCTGCTCCTCTCTCATAGACTTTGCATTGCGGTTTCTCACCGTTTTCCTCCAGATACTAACCCCCCCCTGACCTGATACTTCTCCTAGCTGCGGCTCTGTATCCAGACAATCCCTCTGTGAGATGTATACAGCAGCAGCAGTATAGATGTCACCTGTATCTGTGCAGGAGAGGCGTATCATGTGGAGTCTGGCCTGTACAGCTCACAAGGGGTTGGAAACATCGGCTGGCCCTCTAATGGGAAATGGAGAAGTATTACTGTGTAACTACATAACCTGCCATCCAGGGATCTTGGAAATTTTGTGAGATCCCCTGGAGAAGTTGCAGCGTTGGGCATATTGGTTGTCACCTAAGTCTTAATGTACAGTTGATGTAGGTGCATGTCTGCATTGCCCTTTAAGGTTAGGCTTACACAAGGACTTTGGCAGGGTCTTCCGAGCAGTGCTGGAGCTTTTTGTGTCTAGCAGGTGCACAGATGCAGCATCCTCGAGGTCTACAGTAAAGGCAACTCCATTCATTTATATTAGTGAAGGAGTCACATTGTGACACTGCAGTTTTTGGCCAGGCAGCCAAAGTTCCCATGTAGCCCCAGCCTTGCACTGCGATGGTTCTTCCCCCATTCAGCTGCAGGATCGGCAGCAGATCCCTGTTTACACAGAGCGAGGCGCTGCAGATAATCTGCATCCATCATACTGAGAACAGCCGACAAATCAGCGTTCCAATGACGGCGAACAGGAACAACGCCGCTGCTCTTTTCACCGATATTCATTGATTATTGGTTGTTCTTCACACCTGGAACAAGTAAACAAGCAATAATGGATAGATGCAGCTTAAAGCACCACACGGACCAGCGCCATGTCATACATGATCACCCTGATATACAGGGGCTGCCTCATAGCACTACTATATATAGATGGAGATGATGGATTTTTTGGGAAGCCTTAGGTTCCATGCATACATGGCAATTTGGGCCAGAAAATCTCCTAGCCCGAATCCAGTATGAGTGACCTATAATGCTGCAGCTTCCTTGTCCTGCACTGTATATAGCATGGACAATAGAGCTGTAAGGAGACATGGACCCTCAGCTTCATAGATCAGTATATGCAAGGAGTCCCAGTGTCCTGTCTGGGAGTGGGCTGGGAAACCTGGCTGATGTATAGACCAGATTTTCTGTCCTGGATTCCCCCCCATGTCCACTGGGTTTAATGGTTATATTCACATGTTCAGGATTTTTCAAAGACTCCAGGAGGAAACGCTTATTTCTGCTGCACAAGAATTAGCCCTATTGAATTACACACCAAATCCTGACAGAATGCTGAATGTATGAACAGGGCCTTACAGAAACAGCTCCAACTAAACCACGAGGCCATGACAACACCGCAGGTCTGAGTAGTTCGTGTCAGTGTTCACTGTAGTTCTGTCTTGCTATTCGTAAAATAGGATGACAATGAACAGCGCTACAAGCCCCTTCCTGACAGGCGTTTATTAAACCATGCTGCTGTACTTGGAATTCTGGGAATTAGGGGAGGGGGCCAGATACCAGAGGTGAAATATGCACACACAGCGCCCATGGTGACCTGCTTGTGAAATACATAATGACTGACACCGTGCACATCACATCTGACCTTAGCACCAAACTGCTGATCGCAGCTATTAAGCCATAAAAAAGTGTTCCAAGAATTTATGATGCGACTATGGGACAATGTGGAGCTGAAACCCCCATCCTGTCCGAGCTGCGCAACGTGGGGGTCATTCACACAAGCTGTACATGGATGCGGGCCTGAATCCAGAGCAATACAGGGGTTTATATAAGGGAGGATAAAAACACAGGATGTGGAAGCAGCACAGAGTATTTCAGGAAGGGTAGCAGTCACCAGTCCACTCAGATGATATTGGTTAGGACAGAACTGCATGTGACAGGGACAATGTCTTCTGACAAGAGCAATGGAGAGCAGACTGAGTGTTACAAAGCAGAAGAAGGAGAGCTCCCAGCAGCACAGAGTATTTCAGGAGTGTGTTGTCGTTATGGGAGGCAATAACCAGTAATGAGGTTAGTGAGGACAGGGCTGGATATGGCAGATATAGGAATAAAGATAAGGGGAAGGTAAGAGACAACAGGAGAAGAGCAGCACAGAGTGTTTCAGTACAGAATTGTGTTCATCACGTGTATGGTAATAACTTGGCTGCATATAATAGTGTTATGATATGAGCAGTGGATGGGCCATAAGACATAGCAAGATAGCTGTGTACCCCAGCAGCACAGAGTATTTTCAGGATTTGACCATACCTATTGGATTACATATGCACATAGTGTATATACACCTACATATAACCTGGAATATTGCTACCACTACCTCACAGCTCTTCTTACTTCTCCGGGACATATGCTGCTCCTTGGCACGGCCGCACCTCCAGATACACGGTCCAGAAAGGCAGTGGGAGATTTCCTACCAGTCTGCGTGACGCCATCCTGCCAGCCTGAGTATTTCTATAGAGCTGTAAATACACACTGACATCATATACACTGAGATGAATACAGACACTGCACCTAGACTGAATCTACACTAAAAGATGGCCGCCCCGACACTATAGGGTGGAAACAAGAACCAGGGCTCCGAGCCATATATCAGGCAGGCGGTCACTGTCCCTCCCACACACAGCAGCCATGGAGTAGGAGTCATCCCTTTAACTAAAAAAAGATCAAGTCCATCATTTCTCTCAAAAAATCTACTTGCCATATTTTAAATGATTTCTCAGCTCTAGTCACGTCCAGAGCTGCTGGAAATATTCTGCTGGTTGCCCATGGACACAGACAGCAATTCAGAAGGACCCCACTGTCAGGCATGTGACCTAACAACCTTACTCCCAAATACACCGCGAAAATGAATAGGACTGAACTGCAATACCAGGCACAGCCACTATACAAAGTAGGGCGCTGTGCTTGGTTTTCTGTAATAAGCCTGGAAAACCCCTTTAATTCACACAGCACACAGTAATGACAACAACCCTGAGTGTACATTGCCAGCAAGTTCATTTATTTACACAGGACTTCAGCAGCAGACAGACACCGTACAGGGAACTGCCCGCTATAAGGGAGCACAGTATGTAACACATGTCAAGTAACAGAACAGTCACAGTCATTGGTGGCGTTGGGGTTTATAGCAGCCCATGTTGGTCGCAGGCAGTGGAGGGAGCCAGTTTGGTGATAATATGAATCTTCTGGTAAGCGCCAACAGTGATATAGTCCTTACAAACAAGATCACAGGCCAACAGGGGGCGCTGCACTGATCTATCATCAGACCACCCGGTATGATAGCACCTGCTATACTCCCCCCAGACCTAGTCACAATCCCACTGTAACAGACAATCTATCTTGCATGTTTGTTAGTACAATGCTGCCCCCTTGTGGGGCAAAGGCAGAGGGGCAGCTTCTTGGTTCCCAAATATGATGAGGCATTGGTGAGGGTGCTGCAGGGTCTCCTTATTTAGTAGCCTTCATCTGACCAGGTCACTTCATAGTCTGGATATTTCGTTTTTACCAGTTCCATGGTTGATGCGTGTCTGGCCCGGCCAAAACCCTGCAGAGGATACAGGAAAGTGAATAATGAGCCACATGCGGGAAAAGGTGATGTAGTAAAACCTCCAGGCGGGGCCCATGTCCATTCCTGACCACTGCCTGCGAGGGCCCCCCCATCCCTGGCTATAATATCAGCTTTACCTGGCATGTCTCTTTAAGAGGTAACAGCAGATTAGCTCATTGATTTGCACCGTTCTCTAACTATAGAGTATGTTACACCGCCAGACAGTGTGTGCGAGACAATCAATACATCAGTCCCTGCCAAAGCTGCAAACACCAGCAAAACCTGCACCGAGAATGGCACTGAGCAAACATCAACCCAAAAACTGACTCCTGACCTGCGTGTGTGCCCGGCAGCTAAAATTATCACAGCCAGAGCCATGGAGGCAGGAACCAAAACGCCGACTCCGACCCCTCTATTTATCCTCAGCCCGACTCCGGCTCACCGGTCAGTGACAAGCGGAGAAGATCCTCCAATTCATCAAAAAGACACCGACTGAGAACTAGGACAATAAATATGTAACAAGCTATAACTCTAATTATATAATATCATTATTTGTGTAATATAACCAAATATAACACATCATTTATCCTGAAACAGGAGACACTAACATTTCCCAACTTTCCCCAAAATTGGCCCCAACTCCGACTCCACAGCCCTGATAACAGTAAAGCAAGTACTCAAAAGTGTGCAAAAAACATAACTTCACCAGCAGAATAGTGAGCGCAGCTCTGGAGTATAATACAGGATAAGTAATGTAATGTATGTACACAGTGACTGCACCAGCAGAATAGTGAGCACAGCTCTGGAGTATAATACAGGATGGGGGGGGTAACTCGGGATCAGTCAGAAGTAATGTAATGTATGTACACAGTGACTGTACCAGCAGAATAGTGAGTGCAGCTCTGGAGTATAATACAGGAGGTAACTCAGGATCAGTACAGGATAAGTAATGTAATGTATGTACACAGTGACTGTACCAGCAGAATAGTGAGTGCAGCTCTGGAGTATAATACTGGATGTAACTCAGGATCAGTACAGGATAAGTAATGTAATGTATGTACACAGTGACTGCACCAGCAGAATAGTGAGCGCAGCTCTGGGGTATAATGGGACGCACGGAGGGGGGGGGGGGGGGGGCAGGATGTAACTCAGGATCAGTACAGGATAAGTAATGTAATGTATGTACACAGTGACTGCACCAGCAGAATAGTGAGTGCAGCTCTGGAGTATAATACAGGATGTAACTCAGGATCAGTACAGTAAGATTACATTAAGGTGTAACTGTAATTCCCTCGTGACAGGACAATGCAAGCAAACATCACCACAGAAGTCAAGGCCTAGCATCAGTTGAGAGGGCAGATTACCAGGGAGTAGCCATAGATGTGGATTTTCTTGCTGCCGCTGGAGTGGTTGATTCTGCCTCCTCCCAGACACTCGCAATCATAGACTTGATCCTTCTCAATTTCTGCAGCCGCCTTGTCATAGATATCAGCTGTAAGGAGAAGCAAATGTCAAGGAGGTTATTTTATATATACTGTAAGATCATAAATTTAGTAAGCCCCCCTGACGTCTTTATTACGCCCAGTACTCCAGCAGTGGGAGTAACCTTCCTGCAGCCCTGTACATGTGTCATGTAGAATAACCCCCACAGTCTGTCTGTCTCCAGCTGTCTGACGTCCTGTAGCTGTGTCGCTGCTCCGCTAACATAGACTCATTACATGACCTATGTGCGGAAGCCTCACTTATACCGTAGAATACCGCGCCATACAGGGGCCACAGAGGTCTCATGAGTCTCTGTACAATGGAGACATTCTTACTGGATTACTGTTCTAGGCCTGATAGAGCTGCATGGATTGACAGAACAGTGGGAGTACTCTCATCTACCCCAGGAGAGGGATCAGTGACATATGTGAGTGACATCATCAGTCCTTCTCCAGCTAGCTGCACGTCCTAATGGGCTGCAGTGACATCAGAGCGCCAGCGACAGACCAGGAGGTGATTTTGGTCTCCAGACATGGGTCGGTCCCGCTCCCCCAATCTGCCACCTGAGGCGAGACCTCAGTCCTCAGATGTGGCCCTGCGGGGCCCAGGTGTTCACCCCACAGATCCTATACTGACAGTGACAACCTAACTTGTGGGCCGCCATTAGTATCCATTTTCCCCGTCTCTAGGACAAGCCCTTTCACTGGTCCATATTCAGACTTGTCTGTGAGGATATTTTAATAATAACCTATAAAAGCAGATAAAGAAGAAAACTGATTTTACATTTCTTCACGGTGACCTATAAGTGACCTGTGTGACCCTCCGGACACTCGGTCAGTGCCCCGTATACACCGGTATGACGTCACTACAAGCCCCGGTACTAGACACTGCCGGTACCGCAGGCACTAGAAACATCTGAGGTAATGTTCCCGCCTATGGGCGGAGCTTCCTGTCACACATGGCGGCTCCTCTCACCGTGATACTCCGCCCAGCCGTATCCCCGCACGATGTCCTTGTACTCGTCCGAACCTTCCCTCACATTGACCCGGATCAGCACGTACTTAAACACGCCGTCCGGGTCTATGTCCACCACAGGGATCCGCTCCAAACCCTGCGCCGCCATCTTCTGTCAAGGGGAGCACCGCAGCCAATCAGCTCTCATCCCGCCCTCGTCTGTGGCGCGGCCAATGAGAATGCAGAACACTCAGCGAGGGAAGGAGCGTTGTTGTACGTCACTTCCTGTGACGCTGTAACCATGGAGACGAGCTCCAGCTACTGTAGAGGCTGCAGGGTGATATACAATGAATATATATATATATATATATATATATATATATATATATATATATATATATATATACACAGTACAGACCAAAAGTTTGGACACACCTTCTCATTCCAAGAGTTTTCTGTATTTTCATGACTATAATAATTGTAGATTCACACTGAAGGCATCAAAACTATGAATTACCACATGTGGAATTATATACTTAACAAAAAAGTGTGAAACAACTGAAAATATGTCTTATATTCTAGGTTCTTCAAAGTAGCCACCTTTTGCTTTGATTGTTGTTTTGCACACTTTTGGCATTCTCTTGATGAGCTTCAAGAAGTAGTCACCTGAAATGGTTTTCACTTCACAGGTGTGCCCTGTCAGGTTTAATAAGTGGGATTTCTTGCCTTATAAATGGGGTTGGGACCATCAGTTGTGTTGTTCAGAAGTCAGGTGGATACACAGCTGATAGTCCTACTGAATGGAGTGTTAGAATTTGTATTATGGCAAGAAAAAAGCAGCTAAGTAAAGAAAAACGAGTGGCCATCATTACTTTAAGAAATGAAGGTCAGTCAGTCTGAAAAATTGGGAAAACTTTGAAAGTGTCCACAAGTGCAGTGGCCAAAACCATCAAGCGCTACAAAGAAACTGGCTCACATGAGGACCGCCCCAGGAAAGGAAGACCAAGAGTCACCTCTGCTGCGGAGGATAAGTTCATCCGAGTCACCAGCTTCAGAAATCGCAGGTTAACAGCAGCTCAGATTAGAGACCAGGTCAATGCCACACAGAGTTCTAGCAGCAGACACATCTCTACAACAACTGTTAAGAGGAGACTGTGTGCAGCAGGCCTTCATGGTAAAATAGCTGCTAGGAAACCACTGCTAAGGACAGGCAACAAGCACAAGAAGAACACAAGGAATGGACATTAGACCTGTGGAAATCTGGGCTTTGGTCTGATGAGTCCAAATTTGAGATCTTTGGTTCCAACCACCGTGTCTTTGTGCGACGCAGAAAAGGTGAACGAATGGACTGTACATGCCTGGCTCCCACCATGAAGCATGGAGGAGGAGGTGTGATGGTGTGGGGGTGCTTTGCTGGTGACACTGTTGGGGATTTATTCAAAATTGAAGGAATACTGAACCAGCATGGTTACCACAGCATCTTGCAGCGGCATGCTATTCCATCCGGTTTGCGTTTAGTTGGACCATCATTTATTTTTCAACAGGACAATGACCCCAAACACATCTCCAGACTGTGTAAGGGCTATGTGACCAAGAAGGAGAGTGATGGGGTGCTACGCCAGATGACCTGGCCTCCACAGTCACCAAACCTGAACCCAATCCAGATGGTTTGGGGTGAGCTGGACCGCAGAGTGAAGGCAAAAGGGCCAACAAGTGCTAAGCATCTCTGGGAACCCCTTCAGGACTGTTGGAAGACCATTTCAGGTGACTACCTCTTGAAGCTCATCAAGAGAATGCAAAGAGTGTGCAAAGCAGTAATCAAAGCAAAAGGTGGCTACTTTGAAGAACCTAGAATATAAGACATATTTTCAGTTGTTTCACACTTTTTTTGTTAAGTATATAATTCCACATGTGTTAATTCATAGTTTTGATGCCTTCAGTGTGAATCTACAATTTTTATAGTCATGAAAATACAGAAAAATCTTGGAATGAGAAGGTGTGTCCAAACTTTTGGTCTGTACTGTATATATATATATATATATATATATATATATATATATACAGTTGTAAAATTAGATTAGATTTATTAACTATTTTATAGCCAAATTAATTAATCAAATATTTCAAAACATTTCATCTATGTCCACTATAACCAAATATGACAAAGTGATGTCACACCGATTCCTCAACGCAATGGATTAAGCTGCACCTAATATTTTTAAAATGGCCACCCGCTTTGTACAGGATATTTCAATGGGATGTAGTGTGTATGACCCCCCCTTCATCACACCCCAAAATAAGTACATACCCCAGTTCAGACCTCCTAAACTAATACAGACCCCAGACCAGACCTCATAAACTAATACAGACCCCAGACCAGACCCCTAAACTAATACAGACCCCAGACCAGACCTCCTAAACTAATACAGACCCCAGACCAGACCCCTAAACTAATACAGACCCCAGACCAGACCCCTAAACTAACACAGACCCCAGACCAGACCCCTAAACTAATACAGTGCCAAGACCACCCCCAACCCCCCCCCCAGACCCCACCCCCTAACTAATACAGACCCCAGACCACACCCCTAAACTAATACAGACCCCAGACCAGACCCCTAAACTAATACAGACCCCAGACCAGACCCCTAAACTAATACAGACCCCAGACCAGAGCCCTAAACTAATACAGACCCCAGACCAGACCTCTAAACTAATACAGAGCCCAGACCAGACCTCTAAACTAATACAGACCCCAGAGCAGACCCCTAAACTAATACAGACCCCAGACCATACCCTAAACTAATACAGACCCCAGACCAGACCCCCTAAACTAATACAGACCTCAGAGCAGACCCCTAAACTAATACAGACCCCAGAGCAGACCCCTGAACTAATACAGACCCCAAACCAGACCCCTAAACTAATACAGACCCCAGACCAGACCCCTAAACTAATACAGACCCCAGACCAGACCCCTGAACTAATACAGACCCCAGACCAGACCCCTAAACTAATACAGACCCCAGACCAGACCCCTGAACTAATACAGACCCCAGACCAGCCCCTAAACTAATACAGACCCCAGAGCAGACCTCTAAACTAATACAGACCCCAGAGCAGACCCCTGAACTAATACAGACCCCAGACCAGACCCCCTAAACTAATACAGACCCCAGACCATACCCCCTAAACTAATACAGACCCCAGAGCAGACCCCTAAACTAATACAGACCCCAGAGCAGACCTCTAAACTAATACAGACCCCAGAGCAGACCCCTGAACTAATACAGACCCCAGACCAGACCCCCTAAACTAATACAGACCCCAGAGCAGACCCCTAAACTATTACAGACCCCAGACCATACCCCTAAACTAATACAGACCCCAGACCAGACCCCTAAACTAATACAGACCCCAGACCAGACCCCTAAACTAATACAGACCCCAGACCAGACACCCTAAACTAATACAGACCCCAGACCAGACCCCTGAACTAATACAGACCCCAGACCAGACCCCTAAACTAATACAGAGCCCAGACCAGACCCCTAAACTAATACAGACCCCAGACCAGTCCCCTAAACTAATACAGACCCCAGACCAGTCCCCTAAACTAATACAGACCCCAGACCAGACCTCCTAATCTAATACAGACCCCAGACCAGACCCCTAAACTAATACAGACCCCAGACCAGACCCCTGAACTAATACAGACCCCAGACCAGACCCCTAAACTAATACAGACCCCAGACCAGACCCCTAAACTAATACAGACCCCAGACCAGACCCCTAAACTAATACAGACCCCAGACCAGAGCCCTAAACTAATACAGACCCCAGACCAGACACCCTAAACTAATACAGAGCCCAGACCAGACCCCTAAACTAATACAGACACCTTAAACAAATCAAAACACCAGACCCCACCTGTAATATCAACTGTAGGGCAGACCCTGTACACAAATACTGACCCAAACTGCTGCTTCTCAACCTGTCTGGCGGTCTCACTGCTAAACTGGACTAAACCCCCTCAGCTAATACTGGCCCCCAGACCAGACCGATAAAATAATGTGTTAGTCCATAGATAGCTACAGCGGTATCTCAATAAATTAGAATATCTTTGAAACGTTTATTTCTTTCAGTAATTCCATTAATAAAGTTCCTCCTATATTTTCTAGATTCTTTACACACAGAGTCTTCTATTTCTGTAAATGTTGATTATGGATTACAGGAAATGAAAACCCAAATCTAAGAAAATTAGAATATTGTAAAGTTCAGTCTTGTAAATTCAGTGTCACCTGCCAAGGTTTCCTAAGCCTATAAATGGTCCCTCAGTCTGGTTCAGTAGGACACACAATCCTGGAAGACGCTGATTATGGATTGTATTACTGAATTACTGAAATGAAGGAAAGGAAAATATTCTAATTTTTTGAGATGCTCCTGTAATCCCAGATCAGGCTTTGCAGATATTCTCTTCTCACTCTTGTATCTTGCGATCCTCTTCATTTCCAATGCAGTAACAGATATTTGGAGGGGTAACTTAAAGCTCCTGGGCCCCAATGGAAAATCTGTAATGGGGCCCTCAAGTATCACCTGCCATTCATGAGACTGGCCGGCACACCACTACTGCAGCTATGCCTCTGCTACTAGGGGCACTATGGCTAGCATTAGTATGGGCAATGTGCACTGTTATGGGGGCACTCTGGGCTCTGGGATATGGAATAGTCCAGATGAGGATCCAGATGTCCACGGAAAATAACATCAGCCAGGAATGAAGACATTAACCTCTCATACATTCAAGTTTATATTTTATTATAATCCATTAAAACTTTTATTTCCAATTTCTTTTCTGTCAAATAATTTTTTTTCTACAACAAAATATGAAGAAACACAAGTGCTTCCTGAATGCTTGCTGAAAAAGATCAGAAATACAGAGCTTTGCATGCTATCTAACCACTGACCTGAGACGAGAGCAGCCCCCACTTCTGTGACCGAGCCCCCCAATCATCCCCGGGCCTTTAGTATATTCTCTACGAAACTTTCATGCACACGTAGGTGTGGATAACTGGTATACGGAAAGTGCAAGAGGGAGTGAGAGGAAATGTAAAGCACGGCCATATGGGAAACATGGGATCGTCTCTGGTAGCTCAATGACAATAGAAATCCAAGATGTCACCTGTCAACTGGATACAGTGGTGGCGGCCATTTTGAGAGGTGATAATCTAAGGTGTATAAGATGGCTGACTAGCAAGCTCATCGGATTGGACATTTAGGTCAGCCATGTTTGATTCCTATTCTATCCTCCCACTCTCTCCAGCGCCCTTCATAGGTCCTGGCCAAAACAACGTATGAATTATGGAAGGATTTGGGGTGACAAATGACAGATAAACAACCAGGGGTTCATTTATAGTAGGGACAGGGAAACAGCAATTGCCACAAGATGGAGCGCTCCAAAGTCACCTGTGATCTCCTGTTTCCCAGAACAGGGTGAAAATTTGTGATGTCATCACACAGGCACAGTGATGTCACTTAATTCAAGATAAAATCCTCCCCCTCAAACATATTGAAGGGAGGATTTGCACTAAAACTGCAGGAAATGGTTTGACCCTGACATGTCCTAGGAAGTGTCTATTTTTTGGTGCACTGGAAAAAATGGAGAACAAGGAGGGTGCTCATAGTCGTATAGTAGGACCATATCACCTGTAGGCTAATGAGATTCATACCCTGGGCCCCACAATGGCTGCCGCCGCTGTATGTGGGTGACAGGTTCTCATCTGGCGATGAAAGAAAGCTAATCTGTAAATTGTAGTCGTTACGAATTCACTGAAGCGTCAAACGTTGTCACGTGACCATCTGCCTGATTTATCCGTCCCCGAAAAGTACCAAAGAGATGACACAAGACTTCCCCCTCCTCCATGGAGGCAGTGACCAGCGGTCGTGCAAGACATCATTGTCTCCAAATATTGCTTCATATTCTGTTTTCTATGGAGACCCATTAAAAACGCCATATATGACAAAGCCGCCATTTCCACCATCGGCGCTATTTTTTGAGACACCCTGTATGGTGGAGTTCTCCTTTAAGAAGATGAGGAAATTCTATTACTCAACTAAGCATTCCGGTTATAAATGAGGTTACTTTTTTTTCTGCTGTGGTGTTGTTACCGCATACGATAAGCTGCTGCTCAGCCATTTTGTGTGGTAACGTGACCCGCGGGAGCTTTGTTCTGTTACTAGCGCTCCACAAACTAGCGCAGCGGCAGTAATATCAACATTTAATGGGTATTACAAGCAAATCTTACCCCGTGTAGGCTTCCTCCTACATGGCCGCACCATTTTACCAATGTATACTGTACCTGCCCCATAGGCTAAAACATGGCGTGAAAGCGTGTGTCATGGCTCAGTGGCCCCGGGTCAGCTCATGGTAACAGCAGCTTATCCGATCACTGTGACATCATCACATGCCACGAAAAAAGAGACCGCCAAAAAGACGGAAAGAAAAATGTCAGTGCTTTTATAAAAAAATCTGTCACAGTTTTTCTGATGGCAAAACAGCACATGAAAAATACACACGTGAATAAACTCTTATACTCTACTCACATCTAAAGCTGCAATAAGAATTATGTTTCCTGTTAATATAGAGCAATGCATTGTGGGACATAAGCTACACCATTATAGGGGTTGTTCAGAATTAGAAAAAAATTGCTCTCTTCCAGAAACAGCGCCACACCTTTCCATGGGTTGTATCTGGTATTGCAGCTCCATTGAAGTAAATGAAGTTGAGTTGCAATACCTCACACGGCCTGTGGACAGGTGTGACTTTGTTTCTGAAATAAAGAAAGAAACTTTATGGACATCCAGTTAAGATTGTCACAAGATGGCACCAGGCACAGTCACTTTTTATCTTCCATTTTCTCCCAGAACTGTTGGGAGACAAACCTTTTAGGTCATTTCTGTGGGGTTGCTTTATATGTGAGTAGAGTATAATTCATGATAGTTCTATGTACACAGGATGTACAGTAGTAATGTCTGCAAAGCAAAAACATGTCACCTAACACAATGGGGGATGCCATATTGGCATTGCATTGGTGAAATTGGAAGCAAATACCCCATCAAACAGAAATGATGCAAAATCCTGGTGCGGGATGATGGGCATGAAGATTTCAGAGGCGTATGGAAATCTGAGGGAACATAAATGCCGATAGTCACGACTACCATTTTCTCCTAGTGGTAATTTCATTGGTTGCTAAGGGTAACGCCTCCATTTTGAGTCACTCATAATAACAGTTCATGACACCTGTATTATATATTATTATATATATAGCCCCGAAACACAGTGTACGAGGGTCATGTCGTAGTCATCTTACCTAAAGAGAACAGAATTAAAGTGCACTTCACCTGCGTACAATGGAGGCAGACATTTTTTGTGCTGATAGAGTCAGGAGGGTGGAAAGCAAAATAAAAATGGGGCTTCCCATAAAAAAGCCTGAACCAGGCCCCGGCCAAGTACTCCATCATTTGACAGTCACCCCAGTGGGCGTATCATAAACCCCCCTCTGGAATTTGCCTCAGCCCAGAATCTACTAGGCCTTCAAAATGGCTGCCTTAGTTGAAACTAACAGAGGTGCTTTAAAGCCTGGAACCCGGGAAGCAACCAATGGTTAAATTCTAACTCACAGCGTGTCAGAGCATGATCAGAGTTGTAGTCTCATCACATCCAGAGAGTCCCAGGTTGGATAAATATATATTTTTCCTTATAAATATGGAGAAATAGATGAAATTTATATATAGTATTTGATCCATAAAGCAAAGGATTGTCTACACCAGTAGCGGAAAGATCATCTAAGAATCTTCCCTATACATTGTGCTGCGGGAATTGCTCGCAACGATTGGAATTTACGCAATGCCCAATGATCATATATTGTGAATTGTAAGATCACAGCTTACCACCGGCCCTATAGGTTACTCAGTAAGTCCTCCTGATATATACATTATATATATCTATATATATAGATATATATATATATATGCATATACATTTTTATATGCTGTATATATTCTTTAAAATTCACGCTTACAGGAACTTTTATGGTCCTAAACTCCCTGTCAATTTTGGGGAGGAGGCAGCCATTTTATTGTTAATATCCTATCTGCCATGTGTGTTGGTGGAACAACAGTTTAATAGAGTTTTTCTGGGATGGAAAGAATTGGATCATTTATAGAATTTACCAATATTGTTGGCGGCTTCTGTGCCTATGACTGTATTGTCCAAGGCATGGACATGTCACTATCCAGAGGTGTAACTTGAGGGAATGCAGTCACACCTGGGCCCGGAAGTCTTAGGGGGCCCGTAAAGTGTCTCTTTCCAATATGAAGAGACCAGTACTGTAAAAGTACATTATAGTTGTGGGGTCTGGTACAGATTTTGCATTGAGGCCCAGAAAGTGATGTCACATAAATGACATGTTGCCATATTAGGAATATGGTCAAGGGCTTTTGCGGTCATTGCCTGGGGGCCACTGAAGTGAGTGCAATACCACACACAACCTGTAGACAGGTGTGCTACTGTTTTTGGAAGACAGCAGCCATGTTTTCCCATTTCAGGGCAATCCCAGGAATAAAACTTAGGGTGAATCGTGTCCCACATTACACAGTCACATGATTTATCCTAAACCGGCCAACTCTTTAAAAGTGAAGCTCCACCATTGCTTAACACTGGCTTTATAGCGAGCAAACATGACTTCTAGAATCTATGTAATGGTGCTGTTGCCCATGGCAACCAATCAGCCATCTTCTTCTACATTACATCACACACTAAAGGCAGCCATTTTGTGGACTAAACCAACATCACCTATGGTTTGACTAGAAGTCTACACAATCACAACAGCGCCTCCTTGGCCTGTCATGCCGATTCCTAGTGAATGTGCCGCATTTTTACCACTATTAGCTCAGTCCACAAAATGGCTGACACCCTTCAACAGCCAAGTGAGTGATCTGAGAGCATATCAGCCCTTTAGGTAACTAAATAATGAGCGACTTCACGATCCTTTGTAAGTGAGCAGCGTCAGTGTACGGTATCATACGTATCATATAGAAAGAAACGTTTTTTACCGAAACCCGCAATTCCGCTTGATAAATTCATAAAAAGTAACTCATTGCTTTCGTATCAGCACCAGGCATCAGGGTGGAAACAGCCAATATATAGATTTATATAATAATAAATAGCAATCTACGCTATCATCTTACTATAAAATAAACTATATAGTAATTCTATAGAAAAAGCCATCGCTCCTCCAGAATACCGGCCTTTGGTACAAATGAGAATCCACCGCTTCCATTACACTGCATCCATCATATTGCATGCCTATCATACGTTCTTTGGGCACAGGTCTGTAATATGTGCCTCTTCAGATATTGTGGAACTACAACTCCCATCGTTCCCCAACACCCAGGGAGTTGTAGTCACACAACAGCCGGAGAGCCATAGGTCGTCGTTGGCTCCTGCTCTTGGGGTTATGGTTCCCCTTTCTGTCTCCCATTAACCTGTTTAGTGCAGCTCAAGAAATCCTCGCATCCATCTCCTGCCCAAAAGGCTGTATCGTGGGATGACTCCTGATACAAAAGAATACGTAGACTACAAAACAAGGTGTCTGAAGGATCGATTTTGGGATTTTTTTTTTGTCTAGGGTGTGTTTTTGTCACATGATATCATCCAAGAGGTTGGGACTGGCTACCCAATCAAGAGTCCTAGGCTCTGAAGCTGCCATAATCATGCACATGAACTGTTTGCCAGTCCTCCGATCGATGGGATAAATTGTGGTAGGGGTGAACCTCTTATTGTTCTCCACAAACTCGCATAGCTGCTGGTAGATCTTAGGGTATTCATGTCGAAGGAAGACCCCCCTGATCCGTAACTCCCTCTGGATATGTATAAAACAAACCTCCCTGGCCTTCCTCCCTTCTTCTCCATCCTTATCCAGATCAGCTGTGCCCGGTGGTGGGGTAAGTATAAGGGTCTCCATGTCCTTTTCCTTTTTTGTGATCTTCCTCTCTGGACTAGAAGAGGCTAAGGCTATTTTGGCATACTTGCGGACAGTGGGGATGTGGTGGGCTCTGGCTGAGAGTCGGTCAGGGCCACTTTGTCCCACCGCCACAGTTACATTCAACAGGAAACATTCCTCAGGGTCGTACTGGTTGCCGGCTATCTGAAGCTCCTTGGCATGTTCTCCAAGATTGTCCGAGTAGCTCTCGAGCTCCCTCAGAGACAAGTAAGTGGGAGACATGAGCAGGCCTTCCAGACCTAGCTGCAGGAAATTATCTGCAGAACCTGGGTTAGGGAAACCCAGGAAGAGCACCCCCTCTTCCGCGGGACAAATACCCCACCTTGGCGATTCTAGAGAAGGCTTTGTGCACCTCAGTGTTCTCTCTGCAAAATTTGAGCACGTGGCGACAGACGCTGCCCATCCTTCCATAGATACAGCTCTCCTTGTGTATGTCCCAGTCCTCCCGTCTGCAATTACGGGAACAGTAGTATGTGTAGCAGCTATGGCAGGACTTGAAGTACAGGCAGGCATTGAACATTGTCTCTGTGCGCCTGCACTTGGCATTAGAACAGGTCAGTAGGTCATCTTCATCAGCGCTGAGGTCAGGGGAACAGTCCTCTAAGGGCTTATGGGGACTAGTCACTGGCACCTCAGGGAACGGCCCCCTCCTTTGACCTCTTTGAAACTCGGGGAAAGTAGGAGTTGGCTGTTCCTTGAGAGGTCGGTTTTGTAACAAGTGAGCCATCTGACCATATTGTTCTGGTTTCCTTGGTATCCCTATCATGTCTTCCTTAATTAACTTCCTTAACTGATCAGCCAGAGCATCTGCCTCGCTGGGTCGACGACTTGATGGCGGTTTATAATCTATTACTAGATCCGCAATGAGTTCGTCAAGCTGTTCCAAGCTACGGTGCCTTGAGGACCTGCTCGGCAACTTCTCTTTGGTAGGATAGGAGGGATGTGCTGGGTAAGCGGGTGGTGACACTCCAGAATCTATCACATCCCAGCTGGCCGAACGCCTCTCGCTCCTTCCCACACCATTTGCTCTTAAATCATTGTCTGTTATGGTGATTTCTGGGGTGACAAACCATGAACGTCCCATTGCGTACCTCCCGCTGCCCCCATCTGTATGGACCTTCTCAACAATAGAATTCTCTGAGAGCGAGAGGGCGGCATAGCGCTTGGGAGAACAAGAGAGATTAACAACGACAGGTTGACGCCTGTCATCCGGAGATAAGGCACGTCGCTCGCGGCACAACAGGTTTTCATAGCTGCGCCCTCGGGATAGTGGGTCCTCCTTGCGTCCACTAGTGTTCAAGATATTGTCCCAAGACCGAGAATAATTTCTGGAGTCAGTCCCAAGTCTTTGCTGGTTCATGCTATACGAAGCATGCCAAGAAGAAAGCATTGCCTCCCTCCCAGTAGTGTGCGTGGGAAAAGCAGGCATCTGTAGAGTTTGGTACGGTATGGGACTCTGATCCGGAAAGTACCACTCACTGTACTGCAAGGGCTGTGTGCTCCTTGGATAGGGGTATGTCCGGGATAAAGCCTCTCTTTCTGAATACTTTGCAATATCCTCAGTAAAGTAGAGCTTTGATGACGTACTCTGAATTGGGTAAGATCTCGAGTCTTCAGCATAAAGGCTTTTGGAAGGGGCACTACGAGGAGGGTAATAACGGGGGTCCTCACCATAAAACGTCCTTATTGGGGCTTCCTGAATAGCATAAGATCTAGGGTCCTCAATGTAATAGGTCCTTGGTGCAATAGTGTGGTTCTCTTCGGTGTAGTATGTGTGTGCAGGAACGCTAGGATCGGGATATGGACGGGGATAATACCCCCGACTCTTGATTGGTACAGTTTGACTGAAGTTGGCATCTTCATCAGCGTAGTAAAATGCAGTGGGCATGGTTGGGCTGACATACTGCCCGCAGTCCCTCGTGGTATACTGTGTGAAGTCCCTTGGTGAAGCAACACTTTGGTAAGGAATACCTCTCACATCTGGAGCATACATCTCTCCCGCAGGGGTACAAGCAAAATGAGTCATCCTTGGATCAACACTGTAGGAATCACTGGGTGTTGGCGTACGAGACACTGACATAAGTCTTGCATTTGGCACAGCTAAGCTCCTTGGGGTGCCCGGCTGCCTTGTGCAGTGTTGAGTATCACCCCAAGACTGGCAGGGTTTGGAGGTGTGGGCCGCATGCTGAATTACGGCATCATCAGGCTTTATGTCTACTCGACAGCGCACATGAGGGCTGGAGATTGGCTTCCCACTGTGGGAGTCCTCCATGCAATTGTTGGTGACACACAAGGGAGAGATACGACTGGCACTGTTGCGCTGTGGCTGTAATTTTATGGGGTGCACCTCATTCATTAATACCTTTGTAGGTGCATACGTGACCTCCCTTTTTGGAGAAGCCACGGATTTCTGAGGCTCTCGAGAAGCCCTGGTAACCTCTCTACCTCTTCTCGAAGTCGGAGGAGGAGACTGTGAAGAAGACATCTGAATGGGAACGGATGTGAAGGTGGTTTTGACCCGAGGCGCACTCTTCGACCTTGGTCGCCTTCTTTGTTCTTTGGATGCTTCCCTGGCAGTGTCCATCCCTTGAGAAGTATACTGAGCTTCAGTCCTGGTAGAAGACCTCCTCCCCACAGGCTGGGATGATGGTTCTGGAGTTCCAGCACGCCTGTGACCTCCTCGCTGAGGATTTTCCATGACTGGTGGGTTGGTTACCTGGTCGTCTAAAGATTCGAGGAAGTCAAAGCTGCGGCAGTGCCTCTTGTTGAATGGTGGTTGACTGACCTCTCTGTGGCTAGACATGAAGCTGTCACATTGTGCAGTCGAGCAGGGGATTGGAGAATCTGGGTTCAGCGTCACCTTTACGTCTTGATAAACCGTAGACAAGAGTATGTCAGGCGGGTCGGTTCGTGTCATCTTAAAGTAGCGTGGCCGTGTAGTGATGCGTCTTCACCTCATCTCAACAATGTGATCTGTGGGTGGAAAAGCAAATGTCAGCACCGTCATGCACAAATGTCAGAAACTGTAATAATTAGTTCTATTCAGAAATGTAACAAATGATATGTATAACATTTCTAGGCTTTGGTATCTTCCTCAAAATGGATTGGGTATATCTGTCTGTAAAGATTCAGGACTACTTTCGAAGGGGCAACCAAACCTTAAGGACACCATATTGCCTATTGAGGTCCAACTGTGGAATCATGGAGATGTCCTTTAAATGACGGACACCAACAACACAGTGGCAGTGTCTTCTCGTCTGAGGTTTTCAAGCATGACTGCAGTCTCAAAATGTGTCTGCGCGGCGTCAGCTCCGCTCCCCAGCCAGGAGTTGTCTCCTCGTTACCTAGGTTTTGTCTAGCAATCTGTGACCCTAGTAAATTTAGAGGGAGTGTGAAAGCTGCGACACCTTCTAGATAGTGTCGCCCACCCTTCTCACAAATTCTGACTCGTAACCACAACACAAAACAAAAAATGTCTGTAATTGAACAAAAACCATTCCTCCGAGCGCTGCCCTTGTAATATATGAGCAAAGTGGCATTTTCCCATGCCCGGGAAGGACAGGAGCGGCAGAATGGGATCAGATAAAATATTCCACTATAATCTGGTTGTCTTAGGCTGAATCTTTAGTTCTGTTCCTTTAGTATAGCCCAGATATCTGGACCACCAGCGGTTACGACTCTATAGATTCCAAGACTGGTGGGAGGTACGGGCATTGACTTAGATAATCCACCTCCTTCCACCCATGATATGGAGAGATCTGTGGCTGCAGGACGCGATGTGTGAACTTGGCCTAACAAACGCCTACAATTGTAAACGCCTATAATTGTTGGAGCTCCCCTCTTAAGTTACTATTTAGTAAGGATAGCAAAGTGGGCGGGGTCATGACAACCTCTCATTATATAGAAGCGAAAAGATGGCTGCCTGGGTAAACCAGGAATATTAAAACATTGTAATGGGGAGGGGGGTGGATTTTTGGAGAGGTTTACTTTAAGTGATTATTTCTAGGGGGGTGAGGACAGCTGGTTCTGGCGATCCTGGTAATATTCTCTGACTGGCGCCGGGCGCTGAAGTGCTTCCCCATAGTGGAGATTTATGATTATATATTGGAGCAGAATGTTGTATTCATGGAATGATTATCCTTCACATTTAACAAGCGTAACAAGCTCTTAGGATCGCCGTCCATCGTGGCCCTGATTATTAGATGACTACAGATACACAGACGGAAAGGCCATAGTAGGATTATCTTCCGCCGCCCTGCACTGACAGCTGGGATTCATTTCTCTCTAAATATGCTGAGAAAAGCAAAAAGTCTCATCCCTGTTCACATCATGCTGGGGTTGTACATCCACCGTATACGCCATATGCCCCAAACATACAGCCCCACTATATGCCATATGCCCCAAACATACAGCCCCACTATATGCCATGTGGCAAGTATAACTGCCCAGCAGATGTTTTTGGCATGCATTATGTCAATAACTTGTGGATAACTTTGGAGTAAGAGGCAGGAGCTTTCTTTAGGTATGCTGTAAACACTGTGTGAACATAGCCACACAGTCACAGGACAGTGAAAATCGGCTGTTACATTGAATATATGTGAAAGGGGGATATTCACATGATCCGCTTTAATGGACCATCAAAGAACAGGTCAGTACATTCACATGACTTCTGCCACCGATTCCGCAGAAAAATGTGCCATGTGATAATGCCCTATAACTATATTTAAATGAGACGCTTGGCCATTTTTTTTTCACAATTACGTCAAAACTTTTTTTTTTTTCTTTTAACCCGCATCACTTGTGACATAACATGGCCAACAAGGTTTGCTAGGAGTTGTAGTTTCAGCCCTAAAACCATAATTACTTTTGCCCTGTGCTTATGGTTTGGCGTTTGCATGTATTTCACGGATCCATAGTATCTACAGACCAGTGGCAGTGTGGACGACTGCACATGTCTACACATGGCGACAGTTAATGTCACATCATATACTGATAGATGATGTGATATACTGATATATGACGTGATATACTGATATATGTGATATACTGATATATGATGTGATATACTGATCTATGATGTGATATACTGATATATGACGTAACATACTAATATATGATGTGATATACTGATAGATGATGTGATATACTGATATATGACGTGACATACTGATTTGTGATATACTGATATGACGTGATATATTGATATATGATATGATATACTGATATATGACGTGATATACTGATAGATGACGTGATATATGATGTGATATACTGATATATATCCTGATATATGACGTGATATACTGATATATGATGTGATATATGATGTGATTTACTGATAGATGACATGATATACTGATATATGACGTGATATACTGATATATGATGTGATATACTGATAGATGACGTGATATAGAGCCCCATTATAAATATCCATAGGGCCCCATTATAAATAGGCCTTATGTATGAAGAAGCAGTTGTCCATAGCAACCAATCAGCTTTCTCCTTTCATTTCCTACCCTGCACCACAACGATGACAGCTGGAATCTGATTGGTTGCTATGGGCCAGCACATACATAAGGCCTAGAGATAAAAGTGCCCTATAGTTATAGATAGCTACATTATACCATCAGTAGGGTAAACTCTGGACAGCCATGATATATCAGTCAGTATAGACCAAGATACACTAGCCCTCAATATGGGCATACCAGCCATATATACTGATATATGATGTGTGATATATGGTGATATACTGATGGTGATAACTGATATATGATGTAGACATACATAACTGATATATGATGTGATATACTGATATATGACGTGATAACTGATAGATGACGTGATATACTGATATATGACGTGATATACTGATAGGTGTCGTGAATACTGATAAGTGATGATATACTGATATATGATGTGATATACGATGTGATATACTGATAGATGACGTGATATACTGATATATGCGTGATATATGATGGGGGAGATGCGTGATATACTGATATATGACGTGGATATACTGATAGACGTGATACTGATATGATGTGATATACTGATATATGATATACTGATATATGAGTGTTGATATACTGATAGATGAGTAGATGATGTGATATACTGATAGCGTGTACGATATGTGATATAGTGACGTGATATACTGATATATGATGTGATATACTGATATATACTGATATATGACGTGATATACTGATATATGATGTGTACGATGTGAATACTGAGGATGAGTGATATACTGATATATGACGTGATATACTGATATATGATGTGATATACTGATAGATGAGGATATACTGATATATGACGGGATATACTGATATATGACGTGATATATGATGTGACATACTGAGAGATGGGAGCGTGATGATACTGATATATGGGAGGTATACGATATGACGTGATATACTGATATATTGGATCGTGATATACTGATATATGATGTGATATGTGATATACTGATAGATGGATGTACTGATATATGACGTGATATACTGATATATGATGGGATATACTGATATATGACGTGATATATGACGTGATATACTGATAGTGACGGTATGATGATACTGATATATGACGTGATATACTGATATATGATGTGATATACTGATAGATGAAGTGATATACTGATATATGACGCGATATACTGATATAGATGTGAATAATCATATATGACGTGATAATGATGTGACATACTGATATATGATGTGATATACTGATAGATGACGTGATATACTGATATATGATGGGATATATGATATACTGATATATGAGTGATATAATCATATATGATGTGACATACGTGATAGTGGTGTAGCTGATAAATGAGTGTGATATACTGATAGATGGGGGGGGGGGGTGGGGGTGGTTTGGTGGGGTGGGGGGGGGGTTGGTTTGGTGGGTGGGGGTTCTGAAGCGTGATATACTGATATATGATGTGACATACTGATATATGATGTGATATACTGATATATGATGTGACATACTGATTGATATATGATATGATATACCCCTCTCATTACATGTGATGATTTTTCCATTGTCTTACACCATTCTATAGACTGTCGCATACTCGGCCTCACATAAAAACAAGACCAATCAGATTCCAACTATAAAATGAGAAGAGCGATCTGATTGGATCTTATATCTATACTGAGGCCCACTATATCTTGTACTGACTGACACGTCATGGCTTTCTATAATTTACTCTTCAGGTGACATATATCCATAGGGCCCCATTATAAATAGGCCTTATGTATGAAGAAGCAGTTGTCCATAGCAACCAATCAGCTTTCTCCTTTAATTTCCTACCCTGCACCACAACGATGACAGCTGGAATCTGATTGGTTGCTATGGGCCAGCACATACATAAGGCCTAGAGATAAAAGTGCCCTATAGTTATAGGTAGCTACATTATACCATCAGTGGGGTAAACTTTGGACAGCCATGATATAGCAGTCAGTATAGACCAAGATACACTAGCCCTCAATATGGGCATACCAGCCAATCAGATAACTCCTCTTATGTCATAACCTGCAGCGGAATGATGAAAGCTGGAATCTGATTGGTTGCTATGGGTAACAGCTGGATTTATATACAGTTCAGTCCATGTAATAGCATAAAAACTGCAGATATTACCAAAAAAACAAAACAAAACAAAAAAACGGATCCTACGGGAACGTTGGAAATATTTTTTTTGCTAGAATATTGTGCTGTTTAGGACATAGTAAAATATGACGTCATTATTAGTTAATGTTATAGTCTAATAAAAATTTTCAACGAAGATCATGTGATGTTTGGTACATATGACGAACCGCCACATAACGAAAGCGTCGATGATGTAACTTAGAAGAGCGCCACCACTAAGGGTACAACCCCCAACATTTCAGCAGGATAAATATTATATAAAACTAGGATGCTATATAGCCGCCATATTATATAAAACTAGGACCTATGCTATATGGTCACCATAAGAAATCTTAAAGGGCCACTGCAGTAGTAAATGACCTTATACTTATCCATAAACACATCCTTACATTAGGAGACACTAATGGCAGCTGCAATGTATCCAGGACGGAGGACGTAAGTCATCAGTATCTGCACCAGATACAAGACAGAATACAGAACACATCCCGTCCACCATCAGTATACGCAGTAAATGACATGTAGACAGATGAGGTCATTAAATATGGCTGCACACACACCTCAGGATGCATCGGATACAGATCCCGGTGTTTGCCTCATACGATCTGACAGGTCCCCAGTCCCTGATCTGCAGGCGTACCAAGCTCCTTATTACAGGAGCTCATTAGGCAGCCGTAATCCCATGTCAGCTCGCCCTCCCTCCCCTGGACACAGCGGGAGGGATTGTGTGTGGTACCCAGGAATCAGGGATGCGGTGATCCAACGTTTACCCTATATAGCCTGCATGCAGGATGTGCCAGTGCCCATAGGCTGGTGTCAGTGCCCTCTGCTCCTATATGCTGCATGAAGGATGCTATACCCCCTAGAGGCTGCATGCAGGATGTGACATTGCTCAATAGCCTGGCATCAGTGCCCTCTGCAAGCTGTAGAGGATGCTACATACCGGGTGCTGTGCTCAGGATGCTGTATGATGCAGGCAGCTTGTAGTGCTGTCACCCAGGGATGCAGGATGCTGTATGTCCCCTAGAGCCTGCAGGCAGGATGTGACATTACCCAGCAGCTGAGATGATGCGGGCGGATTGTGGGATGCTCTGCTACACCCTATGAAGCCTGGATGCAGGCTGTGACATTGCCCAATTGCCTGGCAGAATGCAGGATGCTACCCTGCCTGGCCAAGTGCTCCTTGCAGGATGCTGCATGAAGGAAGCCCTGCCATCACCCCATGCAACCTGGATTCAGGATATGACATTGCCCAATTGCCTGGCAGGATGCTGTGTGCCCCTGTATAGCCAGGATACAGGATGCTACCCTGCCTGGCAATGTGCTCCTTGCAGGATGCTGCATGAAGGATGCCCTGTTATCACCCCAGTCAGCCTGGATGCAGGATGGGACATTGCCCAGTAGCCTGGCATCAGTCTGCTCCTGGGTGGCACAGGCTGGCATGCCCTACACACCAGGCTATGCAGGATGTGGCATTACCCTGGCATCTCTGCTCCTATGTGATGCAGGATGGATGCACAGTTGATGCATGCTGCCAGTCAGCTCCCCCTCTGCCTCCTTACCTTCCCCTCCTCCTCCACAGCCATTTGTCCGATGCCCCCCAATGCCCAGGCTTGCATTGCGGGTCACCCCAGCCTCCCATGCTGCCTCTGTACTCCAGGAGCCCCCCAGGTACCTGTTAATCTCTGCTGTCTCCTTAGAAGATTCGAGCTGCACTTTCAGCATCTACAGCGCCCCTGGTGGCTGCTCAGCAGATTGCATTTAAAGAGCCAGTGCGTATGCTATAGAGAAAGCAATAAGGGCTTTATGAGGTGGGGGCAGGGCAGCAGCTTCTGAGGTCTGGGGCTGTTATTAACCATCCTGCTGCCTGTGTGCACCACTGGCCAGGGGGAATCCCTCTGTAATGTCGGTGATGCAGGGGCCCTGCACACAAGGGGTTAACCCCTGGAGCAGCGCATGCAGTATGGAGCATTATCCTTCATGCCTATTTGGAGATAGAGATTTCCATTAAGACAAGGTGTATGGTCCAGAGATTGTCCTCACATCACCGCCTCATGTCTCACTGCCTTTATCCTGTGCTGCAAAGGGCCCCCGGGGTGCCTGGGCATTTACGTCCATATGCATCACCTATGTCCCCTATAGCTGCATCTCTCCATATATGCACCTTGGCCATCTTAGCACCTATAGCTGCAGCATGGTACCCTGTGATTCTTTACCACCTATAGCTGCAGCATGGTACCCTGTGATTCTCTACCACCTATAGCTGCAGCATGGTACCCTGTGTTCTTACCACCTATAGCTGCAGCATGGTACCCTGTGATTCTATACCACCTATAGCTGCAGCATGGTACCCTGTGATTCTCTGCCACCTATAGCTGCAGCATGGTACCCTGTGATTCTCTACCACCTATAGCTGTAGCATGGAACCCTGTGATTCTCTACCACCTATAACTGCAGCATGGTACCCTGTGATTCTATACCACCTATAGCTGCAGCATGGTACCCTGTGATTCTATACCACCTATAGCTGCAGCATGGTACCCTGTGATTCTCTACCACCTATAGCTGCAGCATGGTACCCTGTGATTCTCTGCCACCTATAGCTGCAGCATGGTACCCTGTGATTCTATACCACCTATAGCTGCAGCATGGTACCCTGTGATTCTCTACCACCTATAGCTGCAGCATGGTACCCTGTGATTCTCTACCACCTATAGCTGCAGCATGGTACCCTGTGATTCTCTACCACCTATAGCTGCAGCATGGTACCCTGTGATTCTCTACCACCTATAGCTGCAGCATGGTACCCTGTGATTCTCTACCACCTATAGCTGCAGCATGGTACCCTGTGATTCTATACCACCTATAGCTGCAGCATGGTACCCTGTGATTCTCTACCACCTATAGCTGCAGCATGGTACCCTGTGATTCTCTACCACCTATAGCTGCAGCATGGTACCCTGTGATTCTCTGCCACCTATAGCTGGAGCATGGTACCCTGTGATTCTATACCACCTATAGCTGCAGCATGGTACCCTGTGATTCTCTGCCACCTATAGCTGCAGCATGGTACCCTGTGATTCTCTACCACCTATAGCTGCAGCATGGTACCCTGTGATTCTATACCACCTATAGCTGCAGCATGGTACCCTGTGATTCTCTACCACCTATAGCTGCAGCATGGTACCCTGTGACTCTTTACCACCTATAGCTGCAGCATGGTACCCTGTGATTCTCTGCCACTTATAGCTGCAGCATGGTACCCTGTGATTCTCTACCACCTATAGCTGCAGCATGGTACCTGTGATTCTCTGCCACCTATAGCTGCAGCATGGTACCCTGTGATTCTCTGCCTATAGCTGCAGCATGGTACCCTGTGATTCTCTACCACCTATAGCTGTAGCATGGTACCCTGTGATTCTCTACCACCTATAGCTGCAGCATAGTACCCTGTGATTCTATACCACCTATAGCTGCAGCATGGTACCCTGTGATTCTATACCACCTATAGCTGCAGCATGGTACCCTGTGATTCTATACCACCTATAGCTGCAGCATGGTACCCTGTGATTCTCTACCACCTATAGCTGCATCATGGTACCCTGTGACTCTTTACCACCTATATCTGCAGCATGGTACCCTGTGACTCTTTACCACCTATAGCTTCAGCATGGTACCCTGTGACTCTTTACCACCTATAGCTGCAGCATGGTACCCTGTGATTCTCTACCACCTATAGCTGCAGCATGGTACCCTGTGACTCTTTACCACCTATAGCTGCAGCATGGTACCCTGTGATTCTCTGCCACCTATAGCTGCAGCATGGTACCCTGTGATTCTATATCACCTATAGCTGCAGCATGGTACCCTGTGATTCTCTGCCACCTATAGCTGCAACATGGTACCCTGTGATTCTCTGCCACCTATAGCTGCAGCATGGTACCTGCGATTCTCTACCACCTATAACTGCAGCATGGTACCCTGTGACTCTTTACCACCTATAGCTGCAGCATGGTACCTGCAATTCTCTGCCACCTATAGCTGCAGCATGGTACCCTGTGACTCTTTACCACCTATAGCTGCAGCATGGTACCCTGTGATTCTCTGCCACCTATAGCTGCAGCATGGTACCCTGTGACTCTCTACCACCTATAGCTGCAGCATGGTACCCTGTGATTCTCTGCCACCTATAGCTGCAGCATGGTACCCTGTGACCCTGTTCTATACCACCTATAGCTGCAGCATGGTACCCTGTGATTCTCTGCCACCTATAGCTGCAGCATGGTACCCTGTGATTCTATACCACCTATAGCTGCAGCATGGTACCCTGTGATTCTATACCACCTATAGCTGCAGCATGGTACCCTGTGATTCTATACCACCTATAGCTGCAGCATGGTACCCTGTGATTCTCTGCCACCTATAGCTGCAGCATGGTACCCTGTGATTCTCTGCCACCTATAGCTGCAGCATGGTACCCTGTGATTCTATACCACCTATAGCTGCAGCATGGTACCCTGTGATTCTCTGCCACCTATAGCTGCAGCATGGTACCCTGTGATTCTCTGCCACCTATATTTGCAGCATGGTACCCTGTGATTCTATACCACCTATGGCTGCAGCATGGTACCCTGTGACTCTCTGCCACTTATAGCTGCTGCATGGTACCCTGTGATTCTCTGCCACCTATAGCTGTAGCATGGTACCCTGTGATTCTATACCACCTATAACTGCAGCATGGTACCCTGTGATTCTCTGCCACCTATAGCTGCAGCATGGTACCCTGTGATTCTATACCACCTATAGCTGCAGCATGGTACCCTGTGATTCTATACCACCTATAGCTGCAGCATGGTACCCTGTGATTCTCTACCACCTATATCTGCAGCATGGTACCCTGTGATTCTCTGCCACCTATAGCTGCAGCATGGTACCCTGTGATTCTCTGCCACCTATAGCTGCAGCATGGTACCCTGTGATTCTCTGCCACCTATAGCTGCAGCATGGTACCCTGTGATTCTCTACCACCTATAGCTGTAGTATGGTACCCTGTGATTCTCTACCACCTATAGCTGCAGCATGGTACCCTGTGATTCTATACCACCTATAGCTGCAGCATGGTACCCTGTGACTCTTTACCACCTATATCTGCAGCATGGTACCCTGTGACTCTTTACCACCTATAGCTTCAGCATGGTACCCTGTGACTCTTTACCACCTATAGCTGCAGCATGGTACCCTGTGATTCTCTACCACCTATAGCTGCAGCATGGTACCCTGTGACTCTTTACCACCTATAGCTGCAGCATGGTACCTGCGATTCTCTGCCACCTATAGCTGCAGCATGGTACCCTGTGACTCTTTACCACCTATAGCTGCAGCATGGTACCCTGTGATTCTCTGCCACCTATAGCTGCTGCATGGTACCCTGTGATTCTATACCACCTATAGCTGCAGCATGGTACCCTGTGATTCTCTGCCACCTATAGCTGCAGCATGGTACCCTGTGATTCTATACCACCTATAGCTGCAGCATGGTACCCTGTGATTCTATACCACCTATAGCTGCAGCATGGTACCCTGTGATTCTATACCACCTATAGCTGCAGCATGGTACCCTGTGATTCTATACCACCTATAGCTGCAGCATGGTACCCTGTGATTCTCTGCCACCTATAGCTGCAGCATGGTACCCTGTGATTCTATACCACCTATAGCTGCAGCATGGTACCCTGTGATTCTATACCACCTATAGCTGCAGCATGGTACCCTGTGATTCTCTACCACCTATATCTGCAGCATGGTACCCTGTGATTCTCTGCCACCTATAGCTGCAGCATGGTACCCTGTGATTCTCTGCCACCTATAGCTGCAGCATGGTACCCTGTGATTCTCTGCCACCTATAGCTGCAGCATGGTACCCTGTGATTCTCTACCACCTATAGCTGTAGCATGGTACCCTGTGATTCTCTACCACCTATAACTGCAGCATGGTACCCTGTGATTCTATACCACCTATAGCTGCAGCATGGTACCCTGTGACTCTCTACCACCTATAGCTGCAGCATGGTACCCTGTGATTCTCTACCACCTATAGCTGCAGCATGGTACCCTGTGATTCTCTACCACCTATAGCTGCAGCATGGTACCCTGTGATTCTCTACCACCTATAGCTGCAGCATGGTACCCTGTGATTCTCTACCACCTATAGCTGCAGCATGGTACCCTGTGACTCTTTACCACCTATAGCTGCAGCATGGTACCCTGTGACTCTTTACCACCTATAGCTGCAGCATGGTACCCTGTGACTCTTTACCACCTATAGCTGCAGCATGGTACCCTGTGACTCTTTACCACCTATAGCTGCAGCATGGTACCCTGTGATTCTCTACCACCTATAGCTGCAGCATGGTACCCTGTGACTCTTTACCACCTATAGCTGCAGCATGGTACCCTGCGATTCTCTTCCACCTATAGCTGCAGCATGGTACCCTGTGACTCTTTACCACCTATAGCTGCAGCATGGTACCCTGTGATTCTCTGCCACCTATAGCTGCAGCATGGTACCCTGTGATTCTATACCACCTATAGCTGCAGCATGGTACCCTGTGATTCTCTACCACCTATAGCTGCAGCATGGTACCCTGTGATTCTATACCACCTATAGCTGCAGCATGGTACCCTGTGATTCTATACCACCTATAGCTGCAGCATGGTACCCTGTGATTCTATACCACCTATAGCTGCAGCATGGTACCCTGTGATTCTCTGCCACCTATAGCTGCAGCATGGTACCCTGTGACTCTTTACCACCTATAGCTGCAGCATGGTACCCTGCGATTCTCTGCCACCTATAGCTGCAGCATGGTACCCTGTGACTCTATACCACCTATAGCTGCAGCATGGTACCCTGTGATTCTCTGCCACCTATAGCTGCAGCATGGTACCCTGTGATTCTATACCACCTATAGCTGCAGCATGGTACCCTGTGATTCTATACCACCTATAGCTGCAGCATGGTACCCTGTGATTCTATACCACCTATAGCTGCAGCATGGTACCCTGTGATTCTCTGCCACCTATAGCTGCAGCATGGTACCCTGTGATTCTCTGCCACCTATATTTGCAGCATGGTACCCTGTGATTCTATACCACCTATGGCAGCAGCATGGTACCCTGTGACTCTCTGCCACCTATAGCTGCAGCATGGTACCCTGTGATTCTCTGCCACCTATAGCTGCAGCATGGTACCCTGTGATTCTCTGCCACCTATATTTGCAGCATGTACCTACCCATAGCAGCTTAACTAGTAATGCTCTTGTACAGCGCCCCCTCCAGTTACAGTGGCCTCAGGTTATGATATTTCCAACATACAGTGGTCTCTTGGGGTCTCTCACAATGTCACAGACATGAGGTATGGGCTAGAAGATCCATCCTCTCCAGTATTACTGCTGTTCATGTGCAGATTGTCTGTCTAGTAGCGCCTCTCTACACTACAGTGCGGTACTGCATGTCTTATACTGCCCCCTACCTGGGGTGTAAGCTGTTCCTTTAGCCACCAGGTGAGGCCATCTCCATGTTAAAGAGACACTCCGGGGAAAATAAATTATAGAGAGAGAGAGAAAAGAAAGAAAGAAAGAAAGAAAGAAAGACGAGAGAGAGAGAGAGATAAGTGAGAGAGAAAGAAAGAAAAAGAGAGGGAGAAAAAAAGCAGAAGAAGAGAGAAAGCAAGAAGGAAAGAGACAGAAATATATAGACTACCAGCCCACACAGCAGATGCTGTCTACTGGTAATAATCTGTCTTATATCTCATATCTATCTTATGTATCATCTACCCTAATATCTATCTATCTATCTATCTATCTATCTATCTATCTATCTCATATCTATCTATCTATCTCATATACTATCTATCTCATATCTATCTATCTATATCTATCTATCTATCTCATATCTATCTATCTATCTATCTCATATCTATCTATCTATCTATCTCATATCTATCTATCTATATCTATCTATCTATATCTATCTATCTATCTATATCTCATATCTATCTATCTATCTACTATCTATCTATCTCATATCTATCTATCTATCTATCTCATAACTATCTATCTCATATCTATCTATCTACTATGTATCTATCTATCTATATCTATCTATCTATCTACTATCTATCTATCTCATATCTAACTATCTATCTCATATATATCTATCTATCTATATCTATCTATCTCAATCTATCTATCTATCTCATATCTATCTATCTTATGTATCATCTACCCTAATATCTATCTATCTATCTCATATCTATCTATTAGCTATCTATCTATCTATCTCATATCTATCTATCTCATATATATCTATCTATCTATCTCATATCTATCTATCTATCTATCTCATATCTATCACATACCTATCTCATATCTATCTATCTATCTCATATCTATCTAACTATCTCATATCTATCTATCGCCTATCTATCTATCTATCTATCTATCTCATTATCTATCTATCTATCTATCTATCTATCTATCTATCTATCTCATATCTATCTATCTATCTATCATATCTATCTATCTCCTATCTATCTATCTATCTAATATATATCTATCTCCTATCTATCTATCTATCTATCTATCTATCTATCTATCTCATATCTATCTATCTCATATCTATCACATACCTATCTCATATCTATCTATCTATCTATCTATCTATCTATCTATCTATCTATCTATCGCTCTATCTATCTCATATCTATCTCATATCTATCTATCTATCTATCTATCTAATATCTATCTATCTTATCTATCTATCTACCCTACTATCTATCTATCTATCTATCGATATCTATCTATCTATCTATCTATCTATCTATCTCATCTATCTATATATCTCATATCTATCTATCTATCTATCTATCTATCTATCTATCTATCTATCTATCTATCTATCTATCTATCTATCTATTTATGGAAAATACTGATTAGAAACTACAGCAGTGTGAATAAGGCTTTGTACGGAGTACATCAGTAGTCAGACCCTGTACACACACCAGGTTATATCACATATACAGATATCCTCTCTCCATATTGTATTGCTATCTGTTCACATTAGCAGGAGATGCGGAGACCTGTCATGTCTGCGGCAGGAGGTTATGTCTGTGATACATAGGCCAGGAGTGTGACAGCCTGGTGATGGCGGAGGCCGGACCCTGCATGGAGGCCACAGGGCCAAAGTCATTACACCGCCAGACAACAGCACATGAGGGAGGAGTGATAAATGTGTGATACTGCCTGCTATGTATCTAATCCTAACGTGTGATACTGTCTGCTGCGTATCTAATCCTATCATGTGTGATACTGCCTGTTATGTATCTAATCCTATCATGTGTGATACTGCCTGTTATGTATCTAATCTTAACATGTGTGATACTGCCTGCTATGTATCTAATCCTATCATGTGTGATACCACCCGCTGCTTCCCCCCTGCACATTACACTGTATGGATGTTTGGCCTACTCCTGTGTGTACTCAGAGCCCGGGCAACCAGCAAGTCCGGGCCTGTAGAATCCAACTATGCGTGCCAATGTGAACAACCACTGACCTGATGCCGGCAGCAAACAGTCCTCAGCCGTGATCTCACAGTAATGTTAAGTAACCCAACTTTCCCACAGCCCAGAATGGCAAACTCACCTCCATATAACACACTGTGTTGGAAGAAATCTTTGCTTGTTGTGCGGATTTATCACTTAGCTGGGTGATTAACCCTGGTGATGGCCATATTGGCGGTCCCCCAGCTTTCCCAGACACAGATATACGACTCTATTTCAGGAGCCTGATGTACCTTTTGAATTGGTGCCAGGATGTCTACCGTACCAGCGCCAGTGTGTGCCAACCTCCCGCCTCTGCCCACATGAAATTCTAGTCCGGGGATGGCCACATCTTCCTCATTCTGGTCCGGGGGCGGGCCAGTGACAACCACAATCAGTGTTGTCATAGGGACATTGTGCAGATCCAAGTCTCCATCTACAGTCTGAATAGCACAAGTTATACAGACTGTATAACAAGACTGAGCCTCACGAGCAGGAAGGGTTGTCATGGGGACAGTGAAACATAGTAGCCGCTGGCATTGTACACTCATTCACAAAAAACACCAATACCGCACTCGTCCTGCAGGTGTGGTCGGACTACACACTGGGTGTTGCCACAAGAGGGCGTAATAGTGCTAGTCACACATAAAAAAGACTCTCAGAGGCTACTTTTGGGTAGTGTACCTCTTGGTGAGACATCGCTACTAATTTTTTTGTAGTGCACGTAAAATTTTAAAGGGTCCTCCAGCCATTAACACTTACAGCTGTTAGGTGGGGGGAGCCTGATGTACCTTTAGGTATCCAGTGATAGGTAGGACAGGGGACTCCGGCCCTCCCACCCTACCCCGGCCGCTCTGTACAATCAATGACCGTGATTTCCATCAGCCCTAATTGTAACCAATCAGGATTACCCACAATGCACTGCTCCTTACCGGCCCCGGGGTTACTTTCCTCGTAACCAGACTTGTTATAATTTGGGGCTCGGAGGAATTGTCGTTTTTTTTGTAAAGAGAGTATTTTCCACTAATACTAAATATAGAGGCTGTGGCAGGAGGGGTGTTCCCAGGCGGCGAGAGAATCCAGGGTTTCCATAGCAACAGGTTTCCTTCGGCCGCCGCACAAATACACAAAGCGATATCTTTTTCTATTTATTATAAGGAGAATCCTGGCGGCCGGGACTTTCTCTGCCCTGGAGGTGACATGAGAGGAACGAAATCACCCAGGACAGATCCTACATGGAGGATCCCTAAACCGCAGCGTGACCATGACAGAGGGAGCAATGGCGGAAAAACCGACCGAAATATATGTCATTATATACCATATAGTGACCCTGAGATGTTATACTCCATTCACAACCAAAGCTGCAACCAAGGCTGACCTCTCAGAATTCCACAGTGACTGTACCAGCAGAATAGTGAGCGCAGCTCTGGAGTATAATACAGGATGTAACCAGGATCAGCGGGTAAGTATGTAATGTATGTACACAGTGACTGCACCAGCAGAATAGTGAGCGCAGCTCTGGAGTATAATACAGGATGTAACTCAGGATCAGTACAGGATAAGTAATGTAATGTATGTACACAGTGACTGCACCAGCAGAATAGTGAGCGCAGCTCTGGAGTATAATACAGGATGTAACTCAGGATCAGTACAGGATAAGTAATGTAATGTATGTACACAGTGACTGCTCCAGCAGAATAGTGAGTGCAGCTCTGGAGTATAATACAGGATGTAATCGGTGTACAGGATGTAATGTATGTACGACACGTGACTGCACCAGCAGAATAGTGAGTGCAGCTCTGGAGTATAATACAGGATGTAACTCAGGATCAGTACAGGATAAGTAATGTAATGTATGTACACAGTGACTGCTCCAGCAGAATAGTGAGTGCAGCTCTGGAGTATAATACAGGATGTAACTCAGGATCAGTACAGGATAAGTAATGTAATGTATGTACACAGTGACTGCTCCAGCAGAATAGTGAGTGCAGCTCTGGAGTATAATACAGGATGTAACTCAGGGTCAGTACAGGATAAGTAATGTAATGTATGTACACAGTGACTGCACCAGCAGAATAGTGAGCACAGCTCTGGGGTATAATACAGGATGTAACTCAGGATCAGTACAGGATAAGTAATGTAATGTATGTACACAGTGACTGTACCAGCAGAATAGTGAGCGCAGCTCTGGAGTATAATACAGGATAAGTAATGTAATGTATGTACACAGTGACTGCACCAGCAGAATAGTGAGCGCAGCTCTGGAGTATAATACAGGATGTAACTCAGGATCAGTACAGGATAAGTAATGTAATGTATGTACACAGTGACTGCACCAGCAGAATAGTGAGCGCAGCTCTGGAGTATAATACAGGATGTAACTCAGGATCAGTACAGGATAAGTAATGTAATGTATGTACACAGTGACTGTACCAGCAGAATAGTGAGTGCAGCTCTGGAGTATAATACAGGATAAGTAATGTAATGTATGTACACAGTGACTGTACCAGCAGTAGTGAGCGCAGCTCTGGAGTATAATACAGGATATAACTCAGGATCAGTACAGGATAAGTAATGTAATGTATGTACACAGTGACTGCACCAGCAGAATAGTGAGTGCAGCTCTGGAGTATAATACAGGATGTAACTCAGGATCAGTACAGGATAAGTAATGTAATGTATGTACACAGTGACTGTACCAGCAGAATAGTGAGCGCAGCTCTGGAGTATAATACAGGATGAAGTAATGTAATGTATGTACACAGTGACTGCACCAGCAGAATAGTGAGCGCAGCTCTGGAGTATAATACAGGATGTAACTCAGGATCAGTACAGGATAAGTAATGTAATGTATGTACACAGTGACTGCACCAGCAGAATAGTGAGCGCAGCTCTGGAGTATAATACAGGATGTAACTCAGGATCAGTACAGGATAAGTAATGTAATGTATGTACACAGTGACTGCACCAGCAGAATAGTGAGCGCAGCTCTGGAGTATAATACAGGATGTAACTCAGGATCAGTACAGGATAAGTAATGTTAATGTATGTACACAGTGACTGCACCAGCAGAATAGTGAGGGCCTGGAGTTCGGTGTATGTTGTTGTCCAGGAACTGCCCACAGAATAGGGAGTGCGCTCTGGAGTATAATACAGGATGTAACTCAGGATCAGTACAGGATAAGTAATGTTAATGTATGTACACAGTGACTGCACCAGCAGAATAGTGAGTGCAGCTCTGGAGTATAATACAGGATAAGTAATGTAATGTATGTACACAGTGATTGTACCAGCAGAATAGTGAGCGCAGCTCTGCAGTATAATACAGAATGTAACTCAGGATCAGTACAGGATAAGTAATGTAATGTATGTACACAGTGACTGCACCAGCAGAATAGTGAGTGCAGCTCTGGAGTATAATACAGGATAAGTAATGTAATGTATGTACACAGTGACTGCACCAGCAGAATAGTGAGCGCAGCTCTGGAGTATAATACAGGATGTAACTCAGGATCAGTACAGGATAAGTAATGTAATGTATGTACACAGTGACTGTACCAGCAGAATAGTGAGCGCAGCTCTGGAGTATAATACAGGATGTAACTCAGGATCAGTACAGGATAAGTAATGTAATGTATGTACACAGTGACTGCACCAGCAGAATAGTGAGCGCAGCTCTGGAGTATAATACAGGATGTAACTCAGGATCAGTACAGGATAAGTAATGTAATGTATGTACACAGTGACTGCACCAGCAGAATAGTGAGCGCAGCTCTGGAGTATAATACAGGATGTAACTCAGGATCAGTACTGGATAAGTAATGTAATGTATGTACACAGTGACTGTACCAGCAGAATAGTAAGCGCAGCTCTGGAGTATAATACAGGATGTAACTCAGGATCAGTACAGGATAAGTAATGTAATGTATGTACACAGTGACTGCACCAGCAGAATAGTGAGCGCAGCTCTGGAGCATAATACAGGATCAGTAATGTAATGTATGTACACAGTGACTGCACCAGCGATAGTGAGTGCGCTCTGGGCATATCAGGATCAGAGTTGTTGTACACAGTGACTGTACCAGCAGAATAGTGAGCGCAGCTCTGGAGTATAATACAGGATAAGTAATGTAATGTATGTACACAGTGACTGCACCAGCAGAATAGTGAGCGCAGCTCTGCAGTATAATACAGGATGTAACGCAGGATCAGTACAGGATAAGTAATGTAATGTATGTACACAGTGACTGTACCAGCAGAATAGTGAGCGCAGCTCTGGAGTACAATACAGGATGTAACTCAGGATCAGTACAGGATAAGTAATGTAATGTATGTACACAGTGACTGGGGGAGGGGGGTACCAGCAGAATAGTGAGCGCAGCTCTGGAGTATAATACAGGATGTAACCTCAGGATCAGTACAGGATAAGTAATGTAATGTATGTACACAGTGACTGCACCAGCAGAATAGTGAGCGCAGCTCTGGAGCATAATACAGGATAAGTAATGTAATGTATGTACACAGTGACTGTACCAGCAGAATAGTGAGCACAGCTCTGGAGTATAATACAGGATCCGCAGACAGAAGTAATGTAATGTATGTACACAGTGACTGTACCAGCAGAATAGTGAGCGCAGCTCTGGAGTATAATACAGGATGTAACTCAGGATCAGTACAGGATAAGTAATGTAATATATGTACACAGTGACTGCACCAGCAGAATAGTGAGCGCAGCTCTGGAGTATAATACAGGATGTAACTCAGGATCAGACAGTAAGTAATGTAATGTATGTACACAGTGACTGCACCAGCAGAATAGTGAGCGCAGCTCTGGAGTATAATACAGGATGTAACTCAGGATCAGTACAGGTTAAGTAATGTAATGTATGTACACAGTGACTGTACCAGCAGAATAGTGAGTGCAGCTCTGGAGCATAATACAGGATGTTCCCGGTCTTCAGGTAAGTAATGTAATGTATGTACACAGTGACTGTACCAGCAGAATAGTGAGTGCAGCTCTGGAGTATAATACAGGATGTAACTCAGGATCAGTACAGGTTAAGTAATGTAATGTATGTACACAGTGACTGCACCAGCAGAATAGTGAGCGCAGCTCTTACTACTTACACCACATGTTATTGATACTGCTCCCTGTACAATGGGGGATGTGCAGATAATATAGGGGGCAGTAGGGGTTTGGGGCTCGTCCTAGCTCCCCTGGGGGTCCAGGCTCCTGCTAGTAGTGATGGATTTTACACTCTTAGTGACTTTCTCTTGATATAAGCCAGTAGGTTTGGGCTGACATTACATATGATCATTGTTCTGCTGCTGGGCAGGTTCACGGTCCGGGCATGAAATCAGAGCCACACCAAGAATTCACGCAATGTATTGTCATTTATTTGCCAGCTTTTCGTGTGTACAGGGTCTGGTCCGGGCCGGGCTGCGGCTTCCTCCATCGGACATAGCAGGACGAGCACTTATCTGCTGTAATATATATCAATATAATTGCTCTCCGATACAAGCGGGCTTTCCAGAGACGATTGCTGGATTCCAGGAAGGACTGTGTAATGATGGCCAAAGACTTATTGATAAAGCTTTTATGGAGATTAGAAATTGTGCTGCAGACAGGAAACGGAGACCCCCTCCCCTCCCCTCCCCTCCCCCGGTGATCAATCAATATTTCCAAGCTGAGAATCAGAGCTGGCCAATGGAAGTATCTGTACAAAGACTTTACTTGTCATAAGTTACATTATATCTTACACTCCAGTCACATCCCAAGCTGCATCCACAATGCACACACCAATATATGGAAACATATAAAGCTTAGACAAGATACAACATATGCAATGGGGCGGTCAATGGTAACAGGTCATGGAGCTTTGTCAGACATGTAATCCCCAGTCGCTCTACTATGCAGTATATCCCAGAAGGCCCTTACAAGCATTGGACCAGCAGGGGGCAGCAACATGATGTAAGTCTGAATAGTCTAAAAAACAAACAGGAATCAATCAGAATTGTAAATGCAGCTTTGGATGTGGCTGGAGGATTATATGCAGATGTAATAGGGAACCTGCACTTGCCTTGTTGATGTAGCCAATGGACGTCAGTGACAGCAACGCAACTTTTTTTTCTTTTTAATGTGCACTTTTTTTCCCAAAGTTCAACAAGCAACACGCAGACACATCTGTGCAAATATCGGATGTCGCTTCCTTACAGATTTGTACAGTTGCATCAAACCCTTGAGACCCGGTCAGGAGCCAGATATTATAACAGTGGAAGAGCAGGAGGCCTCCTGTGCATGGGGAGGGGAGGGTTAACAGCAGGTAAAGCCACCGAGGGTCTCGGCTCTGCGAAGGAACCTCGTCAGGAGGTATGGGACGGGTGAGGGGCGCTGGAATGAATTTGTTTCATGCCACTCTGGCTTTGACCTCAAATAAAATTTGGTCGCCAATGGTAGAAAGTACCTCAACACTTCAAACACAGGGGGGAAGGGGAGACAAAAAATACCGAACAACCGCACTACAAACAACACAAAGAAAATGGAAACATCACCGTTAAAACCAATAATTCTCTGCCTCCCCCTTGACAAATCTGTGCAACTGGGGAGTTCTTGGATATATTGGTGTCCGGCTTGGTCTGTGCCAGCGCTGCGGTAAAACTACCAGCAAGTTAGCAGTTAAAAACAATCCACAAAATTAGGGGGCGAGGGTGGGATAGATTAAAAGGGATGGGGTTGGGAGCAAAGTACTGAAGTCCTAAATGTCCCAGGAAGTGAGGCAATATAAATGAGCACTGTAGACTATAGGTCTAATGGGTGGGGCGTTGCTGCAGACACGCGCATGCTGGTCAGAGTGACTGCCAACCGTCCAGGGACCGGCCCAACAGTAGACGCACAGGTCGGTCCCTCCACCAGGTCACTAGTGAGGAGACTGCAGAGACTCCTGGAAGTGAGTGGAGACATCTCACAGTCTGTGGCTTAGTGCAGAGTGGTAAGGAGTATTTGTTTTTTGGTTTACAGTACGATGGAGGTCAGAGGTGACCGGAATGAATCCAAAGTAATGAGCGAGACACGGAAAAGCTTCCTCAATGTTCCTCCCAACCCAAGCACAGTCTGTAGTGTTTCTTGCTTCCGCAAAGTTCTGGGTGAGGAGCAATGAACAAGATACGTGAAGGCAGGAAGATGGGGGGAGAGGATGGACACCTGGTACCTCTCTCCTCCGAGAGGTTCTCATGCTCCGGCTGCGGAGCACCACCATACTGAAGGTTGTGCTTGCTCCAGGTGGAGCACGTGGTGAGGGAGGCAGAGATCTCAATCCATGGAAGAGCATGGACAACCTAAAGCTCCTCGTATTCCCCACCTGAACTTGGCTTGCTGGGTTCGCCTCCTCCAAGGAAAGCCTCCAGGTCATCAAGTTCTTTCTTCTCCTTGCTTTTCTTGGGCTTCTTCTTCTTCTCTTCTTTGCCTTCCTCCTTCTCTTTGCTTTTCTTGTGTTTGCTCTTTTTCTTGGTTGACTTCTCGTCTTCTGGAGCCTGTCCAGAGAAATAAGACATTATGACATGCATCTAACCACCTGCTATGAAAGAGCAACCGCCCAAGGCAGCTGAAAAATCAGTTTTGTGCAAAGTCAGTCCTTTCCACTCGCGCACACACACACACACCATTCATTACAACGGGTCCATGTGTAGTCTGAGCCTAGCCTGTGCACACACATGAACTATGTCTGAACGAGCCCTGACAACCAGTGTGAGGAGCTTATCCCCACCCTTTATTTTTAGCAGAAGATATGCCCAGTTTTAGTGTTTCTTTAAGTGCTAGTGTCCATTATGGTAAGGAATAAACAGGACAGAGAGTGCACCAGATGTTTGTGCAGAAACCAAGAATTAAATTAAATTTTGTTGATTTTCTGGGTGCCCCGGCAGAGGACTTGGGTGCCAGAATTCTCAAAGGTGTTCAGAAACTTCAAAATGTTCATGGGTCCTCCTCAAATGGGAAAACAGAATACCCTGATCATACATCTGATAGAAGGCTTATATGCAGTGTGCACAGAGACTCTTTCCCGGAGAACAGTAATATGTCTGCAGACTTGCCATGTACAATGCGTATTGGCAGCCTCTTATACTGGCATACTGCCAGCCACGCCAGAGTCAAAATAGAGCTGTCTGAGTGTCCTGACCCGAGCACAATGTCCTAGAGAACAGGCAGCTCAGTGGTTCGGAGCAGGACATAGAGATACTGGATTACTGCCTGAGAGCCGCTCTGGTGGAAAATCATTGCGTTACCTCCTTAGATTTCTTTTTCTTCTTCTTTTTCTCCTTGGAGGATTTACTTTCCTTGTCTGAAAAACAAAGTAAATAAGGAAAGATTAGGATCCCCTTACTAGAAAAATAAGGAGGAGGTGCAGCTTCTTCACTGACCTTCTTCGCTTTCCTTGGTCACCTTCTCTTCAAAGCCCAAGCCAAAAAGATCGGAGTCTTGTCTCATCTTGAAGGCCGGTACGCTGGGCATCACTACTTGTGTGGGGACGGAGGAGAGCGTCTCCTCGCTGGAGCTTTCAGACATGTTATTCAGCACTGGGAAATCTTCCTGTAGGACCAGAAGTTTATGTCATTGTATGGCTATGGGTGCCGCATCAGAACAGCATTACTGTCTACTGGGAAAATCTAACGCATCTGTCATATCACACACAATCCAGAGGGCATGCTGGGAGACGTAGTTCTGCAACAGCTGGGCGGCCACAGTTTAGCGTGGTAATCATGAATTTCCTCCCCTCCTTAAAGAAGTTTCCTGGGACTTATAAAGTGATGACCTATTCTTAGGATAGGTTATCAATTAAAAATCAGCCAGGGCCCGACGCATGGGTCTCAGGCTGATCAGCTGTTTCAAAAAGCTGCAATGTTCACACAAACGCTGCAGACTCTTCAGTATTTACCAAGCACAGCGCCGCATATTTCTATAGTGGCAGTGCTTGGTATTGCAGTTCAGCCTATTCACTTGAATGAGACAGAGGTGTGATCACACCATGTGACCTACGAATGCAACGACACATGGTCTGTGAAGCTGAACAGATGTCATTATGATGCACAGACAATTTTGCACCTTGTAGTCTAACAATCCTCTAAGCCTCTTCTAGGGAATTCATAGAAGACCTGCTAGACTAGAAATAACCCCGTAGCTCTTTGAATACATTTTAGTCCCTGTCAGCTTCTATACTTGGAACTCACTTTTGCCTTTGATACCCGGGATGAGTCTTCACTGTCAAAGTCAGGGTCATCCATTACAAAGGAAAGCATCTGTGTGGCTATGGGCCCTTCCTGGTCGGTGTCAGAGTCCTCCGGGACCTTTGCCTTACTTTTCTTGGCTTTGCTTGTGGGCTGACTTGATGTTGGCCCTGTTTTCGGTTTCTCAGGCAGCATTTGAGGAACAGAGGATTGAGTGGGTTTCCTGTGACACAAGCGTATAAAAGTCATTACTATGAACCAGGACTGCAGTAACCATACTATATACCCTGCAACATAGCTCACCATGAAAATAACTCTGTGTCTAGGTCTTCATCCCTGGTGATCTGCACAGGGGCTGCGGTATCCTCATCATCACTGGACAAGGTAATGTTCTTACTAGGGATAAGGGTCAGAGAGGATTTTGCAGCTAGCCTATCATCAGGATCCAAATCATCCTGGAAGCCGGCGACCATGGGGTTAATTCCAGGTAACTCCCCGTCACTGCAAGGAGAGGAGGAAAACAGAATAGATAAGAGAAATGGACAGAATTTTACCTTCAAGCCGCCTCTGTCCACTGTGGTGACACAATACACTGCACCTACCTGTCGCTGTCTCGCCTTTGTCTCGGAGATGCTCTTGCTACGTCTTTCTGGGTTGAGCTATCCTCCAGGAAGCTGCGATCTAAGCTTTCATCGGGTACAAAGTCTTCCACGCTTTGCACTTTCACAGGCTGCTCCACATGTGAGGGGGTCTCTGCTGAGAAAGAAGACATAACAGGGTCATTGAAGAAAAAAGCAAAGTAATCTCTAAATTTATTGCAAGAACAAGACCATGGACATAAGATACCCACTGGCCAAAACAGAAGACAAAAAAGGCAAGCTGTTCTTATTGGAGGAATAAAGCGGCTACTAGATAGCTTTGGCAAGGCTTATCTCAAAGGGAACAAAATGAATGGGCAGATGAGACAAGCCCATAACTGTCTCCTATAGATACAAGATGGTCAGAAAATCCACCATTAAATACCTTATATGTCAGGTTATGGCTATGTCCAAACGGGTCAAATACGCTGCAGATCAGGATTTGTGGGTAGAAAATCCACGGAAGCAGCAGAGTAGAGATTTTAATAAATCTAATCCACGCGGTGCAAGAAAAATTCACAGTGGACGCTGAACTTTGCAAAGCACAGGGTGAACTTTAGTAGCAAAATCCATAACAAATGTGCATGTTACACATGTGGATTTTACAACAGATTCAACATGGGTTTTGCCAGAGATTTGCAGCAATGGCCGCTGCATGTACCCCATAGGCTATAATAGCTGCCATCAGTGCCTGTTATTTACAGTGCCCAGTAGTGGACATCCATAGGCCTCAGGCATTGTGGACGCACCTGGTTTGGCTGGAGGGCTTTCAGGAGTGGAGGAACCAAAGAGACGAGACATGAAGCCGCGCTTCTGTTGAGGTTGCTGAGATAAAGGAGGAGATGACACGGTGGAGGGAGAAGGGCCAGAGACTTCAGTGACATCCGGGGCAGGAGGTGGTGGAGACGCAGTCAGGGGAGGAGATGCTGGCACTATATTAGGTATCTGGAGAGGCGTGCCAGGGCCAGAGCTGTCAGGAGACCCGGAGTTTATGGGGACCACAGGGGACTGAGAACCGGAGGAAGGGCTTTGTCCGTTGGTTGCTACTGGAGAAGCCAACCGTTTATTATTCTCTAGCATTTCCAGGAATCTGCAAGAACATACGGGAAATATTAGCTAAATGAGACAAACATCTCATTGACAGATTGTGCTGATACAAGGGACGTCATCATTCACACAGAAATACAGAAACATGCTCAGAAAGAGAGTGTCATCTGGTTAATAAGCCTGGGGCGAGTGGGTGGACGCAGTACATGTCTGGTGGTGCCAACTCTGCTCAAAAAACAGAGGGATGTGCAGAGCAAAAACTGCAAGAGGATGAATTACTGCAGCACCACCCGCTGCAATGAAAAATACTACATGTACTAAAGACGGCTAAACCGTGCCTGGCCCTAAAGACCAGAACACCCTGGACCTGAACTGGTTAAATGTATCTGACCTACATTTGTATCTACTCCTTCAATGGGACGAGTGATGGACACGTAGATGGGGATCAGCACTCCAGCTGTTGTGAAACTACAATGCCCAGCATGCTCCAGTCACTTCAGTGGAAGTCCTAAGAACAGCTGGGCAAGTATGCATGCTGGGACATGTAGTTCCATAACTGTTGGAGTGCCAAAGGTTGCTGATTCCAGGTTTACACCCATGGGTTACATGGATAACAATCCCTTGCAGGAAAAAGATCATTCTGATCTAGAGGCAGGGTGATGGATCTTCCAAAATGCACAATCCCTTTAAGTGTACCCCAATGCCCATGTAATAAACAGTCACCTACATTTCATAATTCTGGTCCTCCGTCTCCTGCTGAACTGACAGCTCCTCAAGGGTGGCATCGATATCTAGCTGGTTTGTCTCCAGTTGTCGTAACAAGGTTTCTCGCTGTGGGACACAAGAAGTAAAAAAAAAACTGAATGTCAGATATGGTTGCCTGCAGAGCTTAACCGGGTTCAGATCTCTCTCCATTAACATGCAACATAAACAAAAGGCAGGACCTTTAACCCTTCCTACTAGAAGGCCAGGGGCCAGGTCCCTTGGTGTAGCAACAGCTTTCAGAAGTGCAAGGGTTAATAGTGTCAGGTTCCATATATAAATATATAAGTAAGACCGAGCTGGTATCATGTGCCCGCAGGCTAACTTTACACTCTTAGTTACCGTTACTGGAGCAATGATGGGGATTGTAACTCCAGACACAGAGCGGAGCTCAGGCTGTAACTTCAGATGGGTTCAGGTGTACTGAAGGGCATTTACATAGGAAAGCCCTGCCACAGAAAACTATGAGGAATAGATAATCCAGGGGTGGACAACCTGTCCTGACCCAAGGGCCGCAATAAAACCTAAAGGGTTAATCCCATAAGAGACCTGCATGACATATCAAAAGCATATAACATAAATATCTGAAAGATGTCGGCTCCACATCCAGGACTCCCACCTATCCAGGGAATCGGGGGGCACCGGAATGGAAAAGAAAACTAATTCTGCCAATAGATGGGTATCCCAAAGATGGCCACACACTGCAGCATTAGTACCTACCTGTCCCTGCTCCTGTGCCACTCCTCCCTGCATGGAAATACAGGTGTGTATATACAAGCAGAGCTGTGACTAGATACTTGGGGCCTGCACAGAAGGACATGCAACATCACATATGGCCCCCAAGGCTGTAGGTCAGCGCTATAGGTGGTCTGCAACCTCTCTCTATCTATAGACGTCTTTTCAGTGTAACATGGGGTGATATGGATTGTGATCCAGGGTCTTACCTGCAGCTGCAGAAAAGGGATGTTAAAAAATTTGTGCAAGTATTTCAGCCCAAAGCTGTTCTTCATAGAAGACTCAGCGTATCGGATGTAGGAGGAACCGGGGCGTCTGTCAGAGGAGCAGAAAAGTAATAGGGTGGTTACCAGGTGATATAAACTATAGGGGTACATAGAGAACAGATGCAATCCATACAACCGCTACCATACTGGAAAAAAAGAAAATAAGTCCTTAAAGGCGGTGTCCAAGCGTTCAATATTAAACCAACATCACCACCAGTATATGGATGAAAGGGGATGTGATGAGTCAACAGGCCATGTATCCTCCTTCACTGTTTACCAAGTACTGGCTGTGCCAGGCACTGCAGCTCAGTCTCTTTCACTTTGGGCTGCAATACCAGTCACAGCCATACTAAAATGATGGCGCTGTGCCTGGTAAATATTGAAATGAACACAGTGGCCTCTTCGATCAGAATTAGTGCGGGAAGACGGACACTCACTGATTTCATAGCCTGTCCTAAAGATAAACCATCAACTGTGTAGTCCTGAAGTCCTTTAAAGGGCTGTCCAAGCTTAATAACTGATCCTTCCTTAGGATAGGCCATCAATTAAAAATCTGCAGGAATCTGACACCAAGGAGCCCCGTTGGTCAGCTGTTTGAAGAGGCTACAGACCTGAAGTGAAGTGCAGCGCCGTACGTTGTGTACTGGCTGTACTTGGTATCACATGTCAGTCCATTCACCTGAATGGGGCAGAGCTGCAAGTAGGCCATGTGACTGATGAATATGATGTCACATGGCATGTGAAATGGCGCCACCTCAAATAGCTGATCCGTGGGGGTCCCGGGTGTCAGACCGCTGCTGATCTTCAATTGATGACCTACTTTAAGGATAGGCCAACAATTAAGTTCTGGAAACCCCTTTAAATTGTGATTCCTGAGACCCCAACTATAAGTTCAAGAGGTGAAATATTAATAGGTTAATCCATCAATGTACAGTATAAAGTCAGTAAATGGAAACATTATTTAAATTGGGGGGCAAAAAACCTGCACAGACAACACAGCTGAGAACTCGCTGCAATGTATCAGTCTATGGGAACCTCTCTCCTGTCTCATCTCCAGACTGATGGATTCTCTCTATTTGCATTGTCTGACCCCTAGAGGGCACATGAGGGCATAGGGTCAGAGGTCACCCACATGCTGTCTCATCACTCACCGGTTCAGGCTCTGTATAAAGTCTCGCACATCATCGGGAAGGATGACCCTGTGCTCTCCCATATCACGATGGTTTCCCAGCACACACACGGGGACGTGGCTGGGGACTTTCGGCAGCTCCCGCATGATGTAATTAAAGGTCCTGAAATCCAAAAGAAACCAAAGTGGATTGTCAGCTCAAAAACAGAGAATTCCCCTCCGGCTCCGGCTTTCATCTCTCTGCCCATTACCATCTTCTGATGGATGACAGTAAAGGAAGGAATCTGCAATCAAAGCTGACCCAGCAATCCTCTAGTCACCCCCAAAGCAGCAGTACATGAAAGTCAGCAACGCCGTATCATATATAGGTATGACTACACATAGTGCAAGACCTACTCTTACCCAGGGACAATATGGATGACCTTAGGGGAGGAAGAAGTAGCTTAGATACCACGGAGGGGGATACTCACCACTGCTTGGTGATGTCAAACATCATAATCACTCCATTGCAATTCTTGTAGACATCCAGAAACTCTGCATCCAGCGCCAGGTCAGAGTCAGTCTAGAAAAAAACAAAAAATAGATCTCAGTAGATCACGAATCTGTGCTATAATGTGCCATCTCCTCCAATCACATTCAAAGCAAAGCAAGAAGCTGTGGAACGTGACTGCAGTCACATGTCACCCTACAAGCTCTGCTGCCCTGTAAATAACCACAATCTGTTATGCACTGGTTATAAGAAACCAGCAAAACAGTGACTGCAGCTCTGGTTGTGACTAGAGTAGAAGACAGATTACAGTTATTGGCAAATATTTTTTCTTTAAACAGATTTTCAGGACTTCTATATTGATGACCTACCCTTAGGAAGGATCATCAATATGGTGGGGGTTTGACACCTGGGGCCCGATACCAGCTATTCGAAGAGCTCAGTGGTCTCATCCCTGTGTTGATGACATCATGCTCATTGGTCACATGGTACAGCAGCAGCTCAGTCCTATTCAAGTGAAAGGGCTGAGCTGCAGCCTCAAGCACAGCCCCGGCGATATGTATGGTATTCAGTGAAGTGGCTATGGCCTCTTCAACCAGCTGGTCTGTGGGGGTCTCAGGTGTTGGATCCTTTCCAATCACATACTGAAGACCTATCATAAGGACAGGCCACCTCAATATATGGTGACCCAGGAAGATCTCCCATAGGAATCTGGGTCCTTACCTCCTGGGGCTCATTTTCCAGTTTTAAGGAGCTCTCGCCTCTCTTCTTGCCTTTACCTGCGGAACAACATAATGTATTACACTCACAGTATATGCGGACAGAGCTCATCCCCTATACATAAGTGTCTGAGGGTCCCACCACTGGGACCGCCACTCACTAGTCTCAAGAACCACTGTGTGAATGGACGACAATTCTGCACGCACGCTGCTGCTCTACTAATTTCTATGGGACTGGCAGAGAGATCAGAGCGCTATATTCAGCTTCTCTTCAGTCCCATACAAGTACACAGAAGCAGTTCACATGTGTAACCATTGTTCAACAAACTGGGTAAGCAGGGGCCCCTGTTCCTGTGACCAGCGGGGGTTGCAGTGATCTGACATAAATACGGTGCATCGCAACGTACACATAAAAATATTAGCAAATACTGTTTGTCATAGTGTTTCATATGCAAGACTTTGGTGGAACAGCGCCCCCGGTGGTCACAGTCATAAAAGACTGATTGAAAAGGGGTTATGCCATGAAAAGTAGTCACCCTCTATCCATATATATCTGAATGGCGAGGGTCTGAGCTCTGGGACCCTCACCGAAATGGAGAACAGGGGGCATTTACCCCCACTGCGAATTCATCCAGGCTGAATGTAGGCGTGTCACTTGGTGGATAAATGAGCCCGCACTCCTTATTTACGTCAATGGGATTGCTGGAAATAACCGATGTACAGAAAACGGCCATCCCCGGCGCTGCCAATGAAGAGAATGGCTGTGTGCTGTTCATCAACACTTCTCAAGGCACAACCCCATTACATAAATCCTACAGGATGATACAAAGGTCACGGTGACTAATAAACCCCAAGCACACGCAACAGAGAAACTTACCCTTATCCACCACATCCCAGACTTCTACCTTCACTATGTCATCAGTGGCTGCAAAAACAACAAGCAAAGCTGTTATATCGCGTGTAATAATAGTGTATCCAACAACGTACCCGAACGTATCACATAGCATCATGTAGGCAGAGGAGGATTATCATCATACACAACAAGGGGTTAACAGGAAAGGACATGTTTACTCTCTGCACATTCACATGGAAAGAAAAACTGATGACAACAAAAATCATTCCCCGAAACTGAATCGGCTACAATCAACATCTATGATCTATGTACATTGTACATAGGGACAGTATTATAGTAGTTATATTCTTATACATAGGAGTAGTATTATAGTAATTATATTCTTGTACATAGGAGCAGTATTATAGTAGTTATATTCTTGTACATAGGGAGTAGTATTATAGTAGTTATATTCTTGTACATAGGAGGTAGTATTATAGTAGTTATATTCTTGTACATAGGAGTAGTATTATAGTAGTTATATTCTTGTACATAGGAGTAGTATTATAGTAGTTATATTCTTGTACATAGGAGTAGTATTATAGTAGTTATATTCTTGTACATAGTGGCAGTATTATAGTAGTTATATTCTTGTACATAGGAGGTAGTATTATAGTAGTTATATTCTTGTACATAGGAGGTAGTATTATAGTTTTTTTTTTTTTAATAAGAGGTAGTATTATAATAGTTATATTTTTTTAAATAAGGGGAGTATTATAATAGTTATATTTTTGTATATAGGAGGAGTATTATAGTAGTTATATTTTTTTAAATAGGGGGCAGTATTATAGTAGTTATATTCTTGTACATAGGAGTAGTATAGTAGTTATATTCTTGTACATAGGAGCAGTATTATAGTAGTTATATTCTTGTACATAGGGGGCAGTATTATAGTAGTTATATTCTTGTACATAGGAGCAGTATTATAGTAGTTATATTCTTGTACATAGGAGGTAGTATTATAGTAGTTATATTCTTGTACATAGGAGCAGTATTATAGTAGTTATATTCTTGTACATAGGGGGCAGTATTATAGTAGTTATATTCTTGTACATAGGAGTAGTATAGTAGTTATATTCTTGTACATAGGAGCAGTATTATAGTAGTTATATTCTTGTACATAGGGGGCAGTATTATAGTAGTTATATTCTTGTACATAGGAGTAGTATTAGTAGTTATATTCTTGTACATAGGAGCAGTATTATAGTAGTTATATTCTTGTACATAGGAGCAGTATTATAGTAGTTATATTCTTGTACATAGGAGCAGTATTATAGTAGTTATATTCTTGTACATAGGAGCAGTATTATAGTAGTTATATTCTTGTACATAGGAGCGGTATTATAGTAGTTATATTCTTGTACATAGGAGCGGTATTATAGTAGTTATATTCTTGTACATAGGGGGCAGTATTATAGTAGTTATATTCTTGTACATAGGAGGTAGTATTATAGTAGTTATATTCTTGTACATAGGAGCAGTATTATAGTAGTTATATTCTTGTACATAGGAGGTAGTATTATAGTAGTTATATTCTTGTACATAGGAGGCAGTATTATAGTAGTTATATTCTTGTACATAGGAGCAGTATTATAGTAGTTATATTCTTGTACATAGGAGCAGTATTATAGTAGTTATATTCTTGTACATAGGAGCAGTATTATAGTAGTTATATTCTTGTACATAGGAGGTAGTATTATAGTAGTTATATTCTTGTACATAGGAGCAGTATTATAGTAGTTATATTCTTGTACATAGGAGGTAGTATTATAGTAGTTATATTCTTGTACATAGGAGGTAGTATTATAGTAGTTATATTCTTGTACATAGGAGCAGTATTATAGTAGTTATATTCTTGTACATAGGAGCAGTATTATAGTAGTTATATTCTTGTACATAGGAGCAGTATTATAGTAGTTATATTCTTGTACATAGGGGCAGTATTATAGTAGTTATATTCTTGTACATAGGGGGCAGTATTATAGTAGTTATATTCTTGTACATAGGGGCAGTATTATAGTAGTTATATTCTTGTACATAGGGGGGAGTATTATAGTAGTTATATTCTTGTACATAGGAGTAGTATTATAGTAGTTATATTCTTGTACATAGGGGCAGTATTATAGTAGTTATATTCTTGTACATAGGGTAGTATTATAGTAGTTATATTCTTGTACATAGGGGCAGTATTATAGTAGTTATATTCTTGTACATAGGAGCAGTATTATAGTAGTTATATTCTTGTACATAGGAGCAGTATTATAGTAGTTATATTCTTGTACATAGGAGTAGTATTATAGTAGTTATATTCTTGTACATAGGAGCGGTATTATAGTAGTTATATTCTTGTACATAGGAGCGGTATTATAGTAGTTATATTCTTGTACATAGGGGGCAGTATTATAGTAGTTATATTCTTGTACATAGGAGGTAGTATTATAGTAGTTATATTCTTGTACATAGGAGCAGTATTATAGTAGTTATATTCTTGTACATAGGAGGTAGTATTATAGTAGTTATATTCTTGTACATAGGAGGCAGTATTATAGTAGTTATATTCTTGTACATAGGAGCAGTATTATAGTAGTTATATTCTTGTACATAGGAGCAGTATTATAGTAGTTATATTCTTGTACATAGGAGCAGTATTATAGTAGTTATATTCTTGTACATAGGAGCAGTATTATAGTAGTTATATTCTTGTACATAGGAGGTAGTATTATAGTAGTTATATTCTTGTACATAGGAGGCAGTATTATAGTAGTTATATTCTTGTACATAGGAGCAGTATTATAGTAGTTATATTCTTGTACATAGGAGCAGTATTATAGTAGTTATATTCTTGTACATAGGAGCAGTATTATAGTAGTTATATTCTTGTACATAGGAGGTAGTATTATAGTAGTTATATTCTTGTACATAGGAGCAGTATTATAGTAGTTATATTCTTGTACATAGGAGCAGTATTATAGTAGTTATATTCTTGTACATAGGAGCAGTATTATAGTAGTTATATTCTTGTACATAGGGGCAGTATTATAGTAGTTATATTCTTGTACATAGGGGGCAGTATTATAGTAGTTATATTCTTGTACATAGGGGCAGTATTATAGTAGTTATATTCTTGTACATAGGGGGAGTATTATAGTAGTTATATTCTTGTACATAGGAGTAGTATTATAGTAGTTATATTCTTGTACATAGGGGCAGTATTATAGTAGTTATATTCTTGTACATAGGTAGTATTATAGTAGTTATATTCTTGTACATAGGGGCAGTATTATAGTAGTTATATTCTTGTACATAGGAGCAGTATTATAGTAGTTACATTCTTGTACATAGGAGCAGTATTATAGTAGTTATATTCTTGTACATAGGAGTAGTATTATAGTAGTTATATTCTTGTACATAGGAGCAGTATTATAGTAGTTATATTCTTGTACATAGGAGGCAGTATTATAGTAGTTATATTCTTGTACATAGGAGGTAGTATTATAGTAGTTATATTCTTGTACATAGGAGCAGTATTATAGTAGTTATATTCTTGTACATAGGAGTAGTATTATAGTAGTTATATTCTTGTACATAGGAGCAGTATTATAGTAGTTATATTCTTGTACATAGGGGGCAGTATTATAGTAGTTATATTCTTGTACATAGGAGCAGTATTATAGTAGTTATATTCTTGTACATAGGAGTAGTATTATAGTAGTTATATTCTTGTACATAGGGGGCAGTATTATAGTAGTTATATTCTTGTACATAGGAGCAGTATTATAGTAGTTATATTCTTGTACATAGGAGCAGTATTATAGTAGTTATATTCTTGTACATAGGAGGTAGTATTATAGTAGTTATATTCTTGTACATAGGAGCAGTATTATAGTAGTTATATTCTTGTACATAGGAGGAGTATTATAGTAGTTATATTCTTGTACATAGGAGCAGTATTATAGTAGTTATATTCTTGTACATAGGAGGTAGTATTATAGTAGTTATATTCTTGTACATAGGAGCAGTATTATAGTAGTTATATTCTTGTACATAGGGGGCAGTATTATAGTAGTTATATTCTTGTACATAGGAGTAGTATAGTAGTTATATTCTTGTACATAGGAGCAGTATTATAGTAGTTATATTCTTGTATATAGGAGCAGTGTTATAGTAGTTATATTCTTATACATAGGAGCAGTATTATAGTAGTTATATTCTTGTATATAGGAGCAGTATTATAGTAGTTATATTCTTGTACATAGGAGCGGTATTATAGTAGTTATATTCTTGTACATAGGAGCGGTATTATAGTAGTTATATTCTTGTACATAGGGGGCAGTATTATAGTAGTTATATTCTTGTACATAGGAGGTAGTATTATAGTAGTTATATTCTTGTACATAGGAGCAGTATTATAGTAGTTATATTCTTGTACATAGGAGGTAGTATTATAGTAGTTATATTCTTGTATATAGGAGGCAGTATTATAGTAGTTATATTCTTGTACATAGGAGCAGTATTATAGTAGTTATATTCTTGTACATAGGAGGCAGTATTATAGTAGTTATATTCTTGTACATAGGAGCAGTATTATAGTAGTTATATTCTTGTACATAGGAGGTAGTATTATAGTAGTTATATTCTTGTACATAGGAGCAGTATTATAGTAGTTATATTCTTGTACATAGGAGGTAGTATTATAGTAGTTATATTCTTGTACATAGGAGGTAGTATTATAGTAGTTATATTCTTGTACATAGGAGCAGTATTATAGTAGTTATATTCTTGTACATAGGAGCAGTATTATAGTAGTTATATTCTTGTACATAGGAGCAGTATTATAGTAGTTATATTCTTGTACATAGGGGCAGTATTATAGTAGTTATATTCTTGTACATAGGGGGCAGTATTATAGTAGTTATATTCTTGTACATAGGGGCAGTATTATAGTAGTTATATTCTTGTACATAGGGGGCAGTATTATAGTAGTTATATTCTTGTACATAGGAGTAGTATTATAGTAGTTATATTCTTGTACATAGGGGCAGTATTATAGTAGTTATATTCTTGTACATAGGTAGTATTATAGTAGTTATATTCTTGTACATAGGGGCAGTATTATAGTAGTTATATTCTTGTACATAGGAGCAGTATTATAGTAGTTATATTCTTGTACATAGGAGCAGTATTATAGTAGTTATATTCTTGTACATAGGAGTAGTATTATAGTAGTTATATTCTTGTACATAGGAGCAGTATTATAGTAGTTATATTCTTGTACATAGGAGGCAGTATTATAGTAGTTATATTCTTGTACATAGGAGGTAGTATTATAGTAGTTATATTCTTGTACATAGGAGCAGTATTATAGTAGTTATATTCTTGTACATAGGAGTAGTATTATAGTAGTATATTCTTGTACATAGGAGCAGTATTATAGTAGTTATATTCTTGTACATAGGGGGCAGTATTATAGTAGTTATATTCTTGTACATAGGAGTAGTATTATAGTAGTTATATTCTTGTACATAGGAGCAGTATTATAGTAGTTATATTCTTATACATAGGAGCAGTATTATAGTAGTTATATTCTTGTACATAGGAGGTAGTATTATAGTAGTTATATTCTTGTACATAGGAGCAGTATTATAGTAGTTATATTCTTGTACATAGCAGTAGTATTATAGTAGTATATTCTTGTACATAGGAGCAGTATTATAGTAGTTATATTCTTGTACATAGGGGGCAGTATTATAGTAGTTATATTCTTGTACATAGGAGTAGTATTATAGTAGTTATATTCTTGTACATAGGAGCAGTATTATAGTAGTTATATTCTTATACATAGGAGCAGTATTATAGTAGTTATATTCTTGTACATAGGAGGTAGTATTATAGTAGTTATATTCTTGTACATAGGAGCAGTATTATAGTAGTTATATTCTTGTACATAAGAGGAGTATTATAGTAGTTATATTCTTGTACATAAGAGGAGTATTATAGTAGTTATATTCTTGTACATAGGAGCAGTATTATAGTAGTTATATTCTTGTACATAGGAGCAGTATTATAGTAGTTATATTCTTGTACATAGGAGCAGTATTATAGTAGTTATATTCTTGTACATAGGAGGCAGTATTATAGTAGTTATATTCTTGTACATAGGAGCAGTATTATAGTAGTTATATTCTTGTACATAGGAGCAGTATTATAGTAGTTATATTCTTGTACATAGGGGCAGTATTATAGTAGTTATATTCTTGTACATAGGAGCAGTATTATAGTAGTTATATTCTTGTACATAGGAGCAGTATTATAGTAGTTATATTCTTGTACATAGGAGCAGTATTATAGTAGTTATATTCTTGTACATAGGGAGCAGTATTATAGTAGTTATATTCTTGTACATAGGAGGCAGTATTATAGTAGATATATTCTTGTACATAGGAGCAGTATTATAGTAGTTATATTCTTGTACATAGGGGGCAGTATTATAGTAGTTATATTCTTGTACATAGGAGCAGTATTATAGTAGTTATATTCTTGTACATAGGGGCAGTATTATAGTAGTTATATTCTTGTACATAGGAGTAGTATTATAGTAGTTATATTCTTGTACATAGGAGCAGTATTATAGTAGTTATATTCTTGTACATAGGAGCAGTATTATAGTAGTTATATTCTTGTACATAGGAGCAGTATTATAGTAGTTATATTCTTGTACATAGGACGTAGTATTATAGTACCCATTAGATATAATGCGGAGAGCCCAGATGAGATATTTTGCACATACAAGAGACATGTGTCATGTACAGGGTGTCAGAGTGTACAGTAAGGGTAGACAGGAGACCTCTTACTCTTGTAGTTCCAGTGTATGCTGGTGACCTGGATCTCCTGAGTGGGAATATATTCTTCCATAAACTTCTTCCCCTGCAGTCGATGCCAGAGTGTGGTCTTTCCTGTATTTCTGTCCCCCCTGATGACAATTTTCACTGAGAATAAAAAGTTGCATTATTTTTGCCGTGTTCCTATCATTGTATAAGAGAACATCCGGTATCTTTATATCTTACATCGCATTTCAGTTTTTGACCATTTTGACAACCTTTGTTGGCTTTAGTAATAGGAAAACATTTATGGTTTACATTCAAAGACTGCAAAAATTTTGCTCCTACAGCTGCAGGGCTGTTACAATGTATCAGTATAGGAGCAGCAGGAAAGTTATAGGTAATCTGATGGTTCGGTTTTCCATTAATAGCTATAAGGTGGCCTCATCATTCTCAGGATAGGTGGGGTTTGCTGAAATCAGCCCCCTCCCATTATAAAGAGCATACCCTAGTGATATTCCTTAATTTTATAAGATGTGAATCTCTCTTTAGGGGACGGTGGCGACCCTGCGACCTGTCAGTCCCTTCATCTCGTAGAGTATTTATTCTGTCAGCAGGCATCTCTGGCCCTACACGTCATTCCTTTCACGCTTGGACAAGGAGGTGGGATTTTCCCTTGCTTTATCGTGCGCTCTGTACACGATCTATATTTGCTCTCAAGGGCGGGGATCTTTTGGCGGATATGATTAAGACTAGATTTTCACTTTTTCTCCAACACTTCTCATAGCCGCCATGACGCTTCCCCAGATCAGAGACACTAATAGAGAACACTGCACATGCTTAGCTTTCCTGGTCTAATACTCCAGTCCCTTCCAGAGCTGCAGTCACAATTCTTTTGGCTGCCACTTGGTCTCTTGTCATTGCCCCAAATATTTAGCCAGTCTGTTAGATGCAGCCTCTAGGTCCCTTTCGGAGCCTCTTTCCTGGGTGTCTGGTATCAGATTTCCCATGAACAGGCCTCTGTGCAGTCACATGAGGATCATGAGAATGTCACAGCCCATCAGTTTCAGGCTACATTTACCACATTATTACTTACAATGTTGTATTGTTCTATCCATATAAACATTACATTTACACCGCACGTCTCTGGGCCATGTAACTCCTGACATAGTGATCCTGGTCACACAGTAGTGCCGCCCAACACCATGACTATACATAGTAGAGCCATCCTATATGGCAAAAGACCTCTGTAATATCTGATCATACAGACAGTAAGCTGGGACCATCACTCATTCCAAACCTGAGGGGGTGCCGCACATCCTAATGCACTCAATGAAGAAATGGAGCTCTGTGGTGAAAGATATGTATGTACAGCAGACGGGTGACATATGGAACATGCATGTCTAGCAGAAAAGGGACATATGACAACATGAATGTAAAGCAAGGGTTAATAAACGAGAACATGTATGTGGAGAAGGTAGTGACACGAAAATATGTAGGCAGAGCAAGAGTGACATAAGGAAACATGTATGTAGAGGAGAAGGTGATGTATGTTATGCATGTTGGGTGAGCAGTTACATGCAGACACGTAAAACCACCCACAGCACGTATACAGAGAATGCAATGACGTGTACAAACATGTATGTAGAGAAAGTGGTAATGTATGAGAGCATGTAGGAATGGGGAGGTAGAGTTCTACATGATCATGTATGCATAAGGACACTTCAGGTGGCGTTCCCCTTTAGGCACTATATACCCATCTGCCATTACTTACTATTATATTGCACTCCCTTGGCAAACCTCCTCTGCAGGGACTGTATTGGTGAAGTGGAGTTGTGTATGGTCATGTATGTATAATCACACTTCAGGTGGAGTTCCCCTTTAAGTACTATGGCCCAGTCTTCCATTACTTACTATTATATTGCACTCCCTTGGCGAACCTCCTCTGCAGCGCCTGGTTCATGGACTGCAGGCCGGCCGGAATATTCTTGTCTCGTAGAGTGGACACATCGGACCCCACCAGTTTCTTCAGAGCGGAGAACATCTTGACTGTGGTGAGGGGGGCGCCCCGACCAGTCGATATAGGAACGTTCACACGGTACCGGACAGATCTTGGAGAAATTCTGGATCAATATCAGAAAGGAGATCTGTGGTAGATCTTAAAGGGGATATCGGACATCACCAGCCATAGGACGCCATGTTCTCTTACGTGATATGAATTTTCACAAACTGTCGCAAGACATGTCCGGTAAAGAAAGACAAAAAAAAAAAAAACTAAAACAGACGGTCAACAAAAAGGGGATGGAAGGAGAAGTCCACAGTCTGTGATGACACCCGGCTCACAGCTCCTAGAAGGAAGAAAACACAGACATGGACATGTCAGCCACAGGTATCTCGGAAAGCTGGGTGACTATCAATATGGACAGCATTAGAATTTTCACAGGGTTACCACCCAGCTTTCCCAGATTACTGATAGCCACCTTCTTCCATATTAAATAAATAGGCAGATCTGCAGGACAGACATTCGGGAAAGCTGGGTGACTACCAATACACAATACATCTTCAGCTCTCATACAAATACAGATACGCCACTCAGGAGTCTAGGAGAGCTGGGTGTAGAGTAGGAATCGGAGGGTCAAAATCAATGCAAGAACTTAATACATATGGTAACCGTGTGGAGACGGCGTGTCGTACACATGTAATAAAACTGCCACACAGAAGAGGCGGCCATGACATCCATAGCAACCAATCACAGCTCAGATTCTAGTCTATCAGTGCGAGTCAGAAAATGAAAGCTGAGCTGTGATTGGCTGCTATGGAGAAAGGAGATCAAGTATGATGAGGGGGAGACTTGGAGGAAAAACATGTAAGAAGAGGAGGAGGGAGACATGTGTATAGTGAAGGCCATGACAACATGGCTGTAGAGGAGAGCGTATGTAAGTCTCCGTTCACACTCTATGATGCTGATGTGTCAGAAATTACCATACAGATATCTGACGGACACCATTACAGTCAACGAGGTGCCTCAGGCTCCGTTTGTGTCTGTCATAGCATGGATCCGCTCCTTCCGATCCTCCGACAGACCAGAAGAATGGAAATAACAACGCAGGTGTGAACCTAATGTACAGGGTGTGGTGATTTATGAGAACACGTTATATGGCAGAGGGGGTGACGCACGAGGGCGCGTGCCTGGTGTAGCCGGAGACGCACGATGATGTGTATGTGGCGTAGCTGGTGACACCCAAGGGCACATACTTGGCGTAGCTGGTGATGCATGAGGACGCATACGTGGCACACAGGGCACATGCCTGACATAGCTGGTGGCGGACGAAGGGCACGTGCCTGCGTGGCATAGCTGGTGGGGCACGAGAGTGCGTACGTGGCGTAGCTGGTGGGGCACGAGAGTGCGTACGTGGCGTAGCTGGTGATGCAAGAGGACATGTACATGGCATATCTGGGGGTGCACGAGGGCACATGCCTGGTGTAGCTGGTGACAAACAAGGGCATGTATGTGGCATAACTGGTGACACACAAGGGCACATACTTGGCACAGCTGGTGATGCACGAGGGCGCATACATGGCACACAGGGCACATGCCTGATATAGCTGGTGGCGGACGAAGGGCACGTGCCTGCGTGGCATAGCTGGTGGGGCACGAGAGTGCGTACGTTGTGTAGCTGGTGGGGCACGAGAGTGCGTACGTGGCGTAGCTGGTGGGGCACGAGAGTGCGTACGTGGCGTAGCTGGTGGGGCACGAGAGTGCGTACGTGGCGTAGCTGGTGGGGCACGAGAGTGCGTACGTGGCGTAGCTGGTGGGGCACGAGAGTGCGTACGTGGCGTAGCTGGTGGGGCACGAGAGTGCGTACGTGGCGTAGCTGGTGGGGCACGAGAGTGCGTACGTGGCGTAGCTGGTGGGGCACGAGAGTGCGTACGTGGCGTAGCTGGTGGGGCACGAGAGTGCGTACGTGGCGTGATGCTGGTGGGGCACGAGAGTGCGTACGTGGCGTAGCTGGTGGGGGCACGAGAGTGCGTACGTGGCGTAGCTGGTGGGGCACGAGAGTGCGTACGTGGCGTAGCTGGTGGGGCACGAGAGTGCGTACGTGGCGTAGCTGGTGGGGCACGAGAGTGCGTACGTGGCGTAGCTGGTGGGGCACGAGAGTGCGTACGTGGCGTAGCTGGTGGGGCACGAGAGTGCGTACGTGGCGTAGCTGGTGGGGCACGAGAGTGCGTACGTGGCGTGGCTGGTGGGGCACGAGAGTGCGTACGTGGCGTGGCTGGTGGGGCACGAGAGTGCGTACGTGGCGTGGCTGGTGGGGCACGAGAGTGCGTACGTGGCGTGGCTGGTGGGGCACGAGAGTGCGTACGTGGCGTGGCTGGTGGGGCACGAGAGTGCGTACGTGGCGTAGCTGGTGGGGCACTAGAGTGTGTACGTGGCGGAGCTGGTGGGGAATGAGAGTGCGTACGTGGCGTAGCTGGTGGGGAATGAGAGTGTGTACGTGGCGTAGCTGGTGGGGCACGAGAGTGCGTACGTGGCGGAGCTGGTGGGGAATGAGAGTGTGTACGTGGCGTAGCTGGTGGGGAATGAGAGTGTGTACGTGGCGTAGCTGGTGGGGAATGAGAGTGTGTACGTGGCGTAGCTGGTGGGGAATGAGAGTGTGTACGTGGCGTAGCTGGTGGCACATGAGAACATATACTTGGCAGACAGAGTGACGCACGAGGACGTGTGCCTGATAGAGGTGGAGACGTTCGAGGACACATACATGGCGGAGTGCCTGCATGTAATATGAATGAGCACACGTATGTCGGGGGGTGATGTAATAAGAACATGCATGGGGGAGGGGGGTGACATGTAATATGAATGAGATCATACATGATGGCGGAGGAGACGTCTATGGACATGCAGTTCATTCATCTACAAGTCCTGTATATGTGTGGGGGGTGACATGTGGAATGTGACAGCTGTCTGTAGTGTCACCGTCCTGCCTCCCCCCGTACAGATGCTGATGGTTCAGTCCCCGGTAATGGCGCCCTTATACCCCGCAGCCTCAGCTCCGGTAACTCCACAACACGCACACCCCAATCTCTCCAGCACACCCCCGGGCAGCTCTGCCTTACTCTTCTCTTCTCGCTCCTGGCCACAACTGCAGCGCCGCCATATTCCTTCCTCCTCCCGGGAGCATCAATGGGGCGGAGCCTCTGCAGCTGCTACGGCGCCCATAGGGGTCAGAAAGCTGCAAGAAGCGAAGCTGCCACTGTGGGGACGCATGCGCAGAGCGCGCTTACCTGGCGGCGCGCCAAGTGCACAGGTTAGAGACAGAAGTAAGAGAGTCCTGTCACCCGGGAAATTGTGAAAATAAGCAGAAAATAACTCAGAAAACGTAAGATATTCATTTATTAGAATTCAGAATGAAGTGTCAGTGACATTGTGTAATAAAGAAATGTCAGTAAAATAACCTGAGGAGAGATTTACCTCATAAACCTTGTCACAGAAATCTCATGTAATGGAGGGAAATGTGAAGAAATTCTGCCCCAAAAATGAGGAGACCGTCTGCTGTACATTATACAAGGGAACGCTGGGATTTAATGGCTTTCTTCTGAAATGAACCTACAGGCCCAAAGCCTGAGGCTGCACTACTGAGGCGTTATGCTATACAAATCCTATAAGGTGCGGTTTTCTTGTGAAGGATTTATGTGCAACCAAATCACCGTCCGTGTCAATGTCCACAGGTTGTGGCGGCCGTTCACACCAGGCAGGAGGCAGATATTGATGTGTTCGGTGATGTAGAGTCGCGCCATGTACCGTTATAGTGTGAACGTACGCCGACAATGCCTGATAATTATGTACCCCCATGATCAGCCATAACATTAAAACTAATCACATAATACTGTGTAGCGCCCCCTTTCTGACCCATCGAGGCATGTGGTATCAGGAGATGTCAGCAGTAGATCCTGTCAGTTCCTCGGTGCGGCCTCCATGGGTCAGGCTTGTGCCATGAAGGGGTACCATGGCCGTACGCCGTCTAGGTAGGGGCTGCCGTGTGCGTACGCCGTCTAGGTAGGGGCTGCCGTGTCCGTACGCCGTCTAGGTAGGGGCTGCCGTGTCCGTACGCCGTCTAGGTAGGGGCTGCCGTGTCCGTACGCCGTCTAGGTAGGGGCTGCCGTGTCCGTACGCCGTCTAGGTAGGGGCTGCCGTGTCCGTACGCCGTCTAGGGTAGGGGGCTGCCGTGTCCGTACGCCGTCTAGGTGGGGCTGCCGTGGCCGTACGCCGTCTAGGTAGGGTCTGCCGTGGCCGTACGCCGTCTAGGTAGGGGCTGCCGTTGCATATGCCGTCTATGTAGGGGCTGCCGTGGCCGTACGCCGTCTAGGTAGGGGCTGCCGTGTCCGTACGCCGTCTAGGTAGGGGCTGCCGTGTCCGTACGCCGTCTAGGTAGGGGCTGCCGTGTCCGTACGCCGTCTAGGTAGGGGCTGCCGTGTGCGCACGCCGTCTAGGTAGGGGCTGCCGTGTCCGTACGCCGTCTAGGTAGGGGCTGCCATGGCCGTACGCCGTCTAGGTAGGGGCTGCCGTGTCTGTACGCCGTCTAGGTAGGGGCTGCCGTGTCCGTACTCCGTCTAGGTAGGGGCTGCCGTGGCCGTACGCCGTCTAGGTAGGGGCCGCCGTGTCCGTACGCCGTCTAGGTAGGGGCTGCCGTGTCCGTACGCCGTCTAGGTAGGGGCTGCCGTGTCCGTACGCCGTCTAGGTAGGGGCTGCCGTGGCCGTACGCCGTCTAGGTAGGGGCTGCCGTGGCCGTACGCCGTCTAGGTAGGGGCTGCCGTGTCCGTACGCCGTCTAGGTAGGGGCTGCCGTGTCCGTACGCCGTCTAGGTAGGGGCTGCCGTGGCCGTACGCCGTCTAGGTAGGGGCTGCCGTGTCCGTACGCCGTCTAGGTAGGGGCTGCCGTGGCCGTACGCCGTCTAGGTAGGGGCTGCCGTGTCCGTACGCCGTCTAGGTAGGGGCTGCCGTGGCCGTACGCCGTCTAGGTAGGGGCTGCCGTGTCCGTACGCCGTCTAGGTAGGGGCTGCCGTGGCCGTACGCCGTCTAGGTAGGGTCTGCCGTGGCCGCACGCCGTCTAGGTAGGGGCTGCTGTTGCATATGCCGTCTAGGTAGGGGCTGCCGTGTCCGCACGCCGTCTAGGTAGGGTCTGCCGTGGCCGTACGCCGTCTAGGTAGGGGCTGCTGTTGCATATGCCGTCTAGGTAGGGGCTGCCGTGTCCGTACGCCGTCTAGGTAGGGGCTGCCGTGTCCGTACGCCGTCTAGGTAGGGGCTGCCGTGTCCGTACGCCGTCTAGGTAGGGGCTGCCGTGTCCGTACGCCGTCTAGGTAGGGGCTGCCGTGTCCGTACGCCGTCTAGGTGGGGGCTGCCGTGGCCGTACGCCGTCTAGGTAGGGTCTGCCGTGGCCGTACGCCGTCTAGGTAGGGGCTGCCGTTGCATATGCCGTCTATGTAGGGGCTGCCGTGGCCGTACGCCGTCTAGGTAGGGGCTGCCGTGTCCGTACGCCGTCTAGGTAGGGGCTGCCGTGTCCGTACGCCGTCTAGGTAGGGGCTGCCGTGTCCGTACGCCGTCTAGGTAGGGGCTGCCGTGTGCGTACGCCGTCTAGGTAGGGGCTGCCGTGTCCGTACGCCGTCTAGGTAGGGGCTGCCGTGTCTGTACGCCGTCTAGGTAGGGGCTGCCGTGTCCGTACTCCGTCTAGGTAGGGGCTGCCGTGGCCGTACGCCGTCTAGGTAGGGGCTGCCGTGTCCGTACGCCGTCTAGGTAGGGGCTGCCGTGTCCGTACGCCGTCTAGGTAGGGGCTGCCGTGTCCGTACGCCGTCTAGGTAGGGGCTGCCGTGGCCGTACGCCGTCTAGGTAGGGGCTGCCGTGTCCGTACGCCGTCTAGGTAGGGGCTGCCGTGGCCGTACGCCGTCTAGGTAGGGGCTGCCGTGTCCGTACGCCGTCTAGGTAGGGGCTGCCGTGGCCGTACGCCGTCTAGGTAGGGGCTGCCGTGTCCGTACGCTGTCTAGGTAGGGGCTGCCGTGGCCGTACGCCGTCTAGGTAGGGTCTGCCGTGGCCGCACGCCGTCTAGGTAGGGGCTGCTGTTGCATATGCCGTCTAGGTAGGGGCTGCCGTGTCCGTACGCCGTCTAGGTAGGGTCTGCCGTGGCCGTACGCCGTCTAGGTAGGGGCTGCTGTTGCATATGCCGTCTAGGTAGGGGCTGCCGTGTCCGTACGCCGTCTAGGTAGGGGCTGCCGTGGCCGTACGCCGTCTAGGTAGGGGCTGCCGTGGCCGTACGCCGTCTAGGTAGGGGCTGTCGTGGCCGTACGCCGTCTAGGTAGGGGCTGCCGTGGCCGTACGCCGTCTAGGTAGGGTCTGCCGTGTCCGTACGCCGTCTAGGTAGGGGCTGCCGTGTCCGTACGCCGTCTAGGTAGGGGCTGCCATGGCCGTACGCCGTCTAGGTAGGGTCTGCCGTGTCCGTACGCCGTCTAGGTAGGGGCTGCCGTTCCGTATGCCGTCTAGGTAGGGGCTGCCGTGTCCGTACGCCGTCTAGGTAGGGGCTGCCGTGGCCGTACGGGCGCCGTGCGGGTGGGGGCGCCGTGCCCTAGGTAGGGGCTGCCGTGTCTGTACGCCGTCTAGGTAGGGGCTGCCGTGTCCGTACGCCGTCTAGGTAGGGGCTGCCGTGGCCGTACGCCGTCTAGGTAGGGGCTGCCGTGTCTGTACGCTGTCTAGGTAGGGGGTACATGTCACATCCATGTGAACCCAGGACACAAGGTTTCCAGTACAATATTGCCCAGAATATCACGCTGCCTTCGCCAGTGCCTTTTTCTCATAGCGCCCCCTGGTGCCATTTCTCCCCATGTAAGTGACGCACATGTTACTGACTGTCCATATGACGTAACACGTGATCCATCAGACCAGGTCTTCTAACATTGCTCCATGCTCCAGTTCTGATGCTCACCTGCCTGTTGTAGACTCTAACCCCTTCTTCGTATACAGCAGCCTGCGATGCCCTGTGTATACTGGCACCCTTCTATCATAGCCAGCAACAACTTTTACAGCAATTTTTTTTACAGCAGCAAGTCTGTGGGATCAGAAGATTCTTTGTGTTGGCCCCTAATATACAGCCCGTTCAGGTGGGCGGAGAGGCAGGACTTGAACCACCAGCCGCCCCGAAACTGAATCCCACAGTGAGCAGTGACATGTTCATCGTTGTCCTCATCGAAGGTGGAGAACTTCATGTTGTTATGTTCAGACAGAGCGTCCCCTAGAAGGCAATGCACATATGTCTGATATCAAATTCTGCAGGCTTCAGAGCTGAAATCCAGCATTCCCTGCATGTTCAGTGTCTGCATAGAATTAGGGTAAGTTTGTAGACAGTGGGGCCATTTCCTATGCCAGTTTTAATAACGTTCTCAACTGGCGTCTGAATTATTAGGAGGCTCTGGGTGTACCACAGGGGGCAATTTTAAAAGCATACATGAGGGGCATCACTGGAAAGGGGTTGTCTTGCTGCTGCACATGCTGGGGCCTGTTTAGGATGGAAGATCCATCAGACAGGTTCCCTTTAAATATACAATGAAATGTTTACAGGGCATCTCTCAGAAGAACCCAGCAAATCAACCCAGCCCTGCAGATAGATAGGTTAAGTTTACCTGAATCAAATGGTGTTTTCCTCTTGTCAGTCGGTACTTTGTGTCAAGATAGCTTTGTTTTTGTCAATATGCAAATGAGCTCTTTGTAGCAATGAGTGTTGCCTCTTAACTCTTCACAGCAACATCCTCGTTACTCCAATGAGTTTATTTCCATATTGACAAAAACAGCAATATCACGGAAACGGAGACTGATTCACAGGAGGAAAACACAGTTTGATTCAGGTGACCCTGCCCTGTCTATCTGTGGGGATGGGTTGATATGCTGGGGTCTGGTGACACACTCCCATTAAAGGGGTTGTCTCAATAAGTTAGCTTTTGTTAAACAAAGATGGCGGGTCTTTTTTCTCTGACCCCACAGGAATCATAGATTATTGCTGGTAAAGGCTGTGTTTGCCCACTTGTTACCCTACCACTTCTCTTTACCTGCATTTCCTCCAATGAAATGGCCCAGCAGTAGTTTGTACTTCTCACACTTGCCCAGGATCTTGAAGGAGGAGTATTTAGCAAAATACTTCACAGATTCAGAATCATGGAGGTCAACACGGATCTCCCATTTACCTGTGAAATACCAGGAAGGATTAGAAAGAATACTTTTCCATAGCTTGTTTAATGAGAATTGAGCTGTGTCTTAAGGAGAGTGTTTCAGGAGAGGTCTCATCTTGTGGGAGACAGTGATTCGCGTACTTATGTGATGGTGAGGACAGGGCTGTCTGCGAAGGGGGCAATATCATGTGACCTGCCACTAAATGCAAATGGCAGGGGCAGGTCACCTGGTAAGCAGCAGGGTCTCCAGCAGCACAGAGTATTTCAGGAAAAGAGTGTGCTGGTGCAATCACAAAGCAGGGAAGACTTTAATACACAAATTACCATGTACAGTTAATCTATATATGTTCTCATTTCCCAGCCAATACTCCTGGCGACTTCCAAATCCTTCTTTATAAGATTTCCAGTTACGGGTAAAATCCACAGATCAATCCCAGCGCCTGTGAAACACCTACACACAGAGGAAAAGAGGTCAGTATGAATGTCTCCAATTTCCCGGAACCTATAGAGGTTTGTACTATTATGTATATTGCTATATTGACTGGGCATGTGAATACTATAGGTCCCAAACGTCTTATAAAATGTCTGAGTTGATTTTGAGGGCTGCAGTTGCAGCAGGGTCTAATGTCTACATGTAATAAAACAAGTCTACAAGTCCGGATCGCTTTGCAAAACAAATTACAACCCCCCCTCACACGTACGCACATGCTTGAAATCTACTTGTGACTTACAATCCATCCGCCTCCATCAGTGTGCATGTCACAATAGACTTTCGTTGGTTTGCCATCAGGATATATGGTGTACCAGTCACTAATATGTGCCCCTCGTTCCAGCAGTTCCTTGCAGTCTTTTGCACCTTAAAGAAATAAGGTATTAGGTAAGCCCCTGTCCATATGCCTATATCTATAGGGCAGGTATGGCCGCCTTCTCTGGGTGTCTGTGGTGCCTCCAGATCTGAGGCTCTATAATTTTGATTGTGACATCAGTCGTTGTCCATATACAGTCATATGAAAAAGTTTGGGCACCCTATTAATCTTAATCATTTTTAGTTCTAAATATTTGGGTGTTTGCAACAGCCATTTCAATTTGATATATCTAATAACTGATGGACACAGTAATATTTCAGGATTGAAATGAGGTTTATTGTACTAACAGAAAATGTGCAATATGCATTAAACCAAAATTTGACCGGTGCAAAAATTTGGGTACCCTTATCATTTTATTGATTTGAATACTCCTAACTACTTTTTACTGACTTACTGAAGCACAAAATTGGTTTTGTAACCTCACTGAGCTTTGAACTTCATAGCCAGGTGTATCCAATCATGAGAAAAGGTATTTAAGGTGGCCAATTGCAAGTTGTTCTCCTATTTGAATCTCCTCTGAAGAGTGGCATCATGGGCTCCTCAAAACAACTCTCAAATGATCTGAAAACAAAGATTGTTCAACATAGTTGTTCAGGGGAAGGATACAAAAAGTTGTCTCAGAGATTTAACCTGTCAGTTTCCACTGTGAGGAACATAGTAAGGAAATGGAGACCACAGGGACAGTTCTTGTTAAGCTCAGAAGTGGCAGGCCAAGAAAAATATCAGAAAGGCAGAGAAGAAGAATGGTGAGAACAGTCAAGGACAATCCACAGACCACCTCCAAAGAGCTGCAGCATCATCTTGCTGCAGATGGTGTCACTGTGCATCGGTCAACAATACAGCACACTTTGCACAAGGAGAAGCTGTATGGGAGAGTGATGCGAAAGAGCCGTTTCTGAAAGCACGCCACAAACAGAGTCGCCTGAGGTATGCAAAAGCACATTTGGACAAGCCAGCTTCATTTTGGAAGAAGGTCCTGTGGACTGATGAAACAAAGATTGAGTTGTTTGGTCATACAAAAGGCGTTATGCATGGCGTCCAAAAACACAGCATTCCAAGAAAACACTTGCTACCCACTGTAAAATTTGGTGGAGGTTCCATCATGCTTTGGGGCTGTGTGGCCAATGCCGGCACCGGGAATCTTGTTAAAGTTGAGGGTCGCATGGATTCAACTCAGTATCAGCAGATTCTTGAGAATAATGTACAAGAATCAGTGACGATTTGAAGTTCGCCGGGGATGGATATTTCAGCAAGACAATGATCCAAATCTACTCAGGCATTCATGCAGAGGAACAATTACAATGTTCTGGAATGGCCATCCCAGTCCCCAGACCTGAATATCATTGAACATCTGTGGGATAATTTGAAGCGGGCTGTCCATGCTCGGCGACCATCAAACTTAACTGAACTGGAATTGTGTTGTAAAGAGGAATGGTCAAAAATACCTTCATCCAGGATCCAGGAACTGATTAAAAGCTACAGGAAGCGACTAGAGGCTGTTATTTTTGCAAAAGGAGGATCTACTAAATATTAATGTGACTTTTCTGTTGAGGTGCCCATACTTTTGCACCGGTCAAATTTTGGTTTAATGCATATTGCACATTTTCTGTTAGTACAATAAACCTCATTTCAATCCTGAAATATTACTGTGTCCATCAGTTATTAGATATATCAAATTGAAATGGCTGTTGCAAACACCCAAATATTTAGAACTAAAAATGATTAAGATTAATAGGGGTGCCCAAACTTTTTCATATGACTGTATGCTGTGCTATAGTTACAATATGCTTACATATACAACAGTGGCTTCTATGGACAGTGATTATTCTATCACTGGTTATAGGGGCCATAATATAGCCCTGGACTTGGACTCTATTCACACATGCCTATTTTTCTGCTTATTTTTTTCTCAATTTTAAAAATATCACAAAACTCAACAGTAAAAACACCAAAGGGCAGATATACTATTGAAAATCCGTCAGAATTCTAGTGGAAATTTCTCTAAACAACTCTTTTACACCATTATTAACTGTTTTAGAGACTCTCTGACTCTTTCTGTGCCTTGTCTGACAAGTAGGAAGGGCTTATTTTAAAAGAGATGGGGCATAAGATGTGACTCTGTGTGCCTAAAAAGGGATTGATAAATCTGGCACACATTGTCTAGTCTAAAGGGGATTTATTAAATTGTGTTTCTGTGGGTCACCTTTGGATACTCCGGTTTGCTCCCACACTCCAAAGAGGGATTGTCAGCCCTACTTGGGACTGTGAGTGATGACAAAGTGTGGAAAACGCTGCAGAATATGTTGCCAATCTTAATTATTCCCCCCCAAGTCTTACTTTTAGTCTGAGGCCACTTGTTGGGGAAATCTGTGTTTTGTGGCAGAAATTTGCTGCATTTTTTTTTTTTAAGTCAAGTAGCTTCACAAGGAATGGAGAATGTAAAGGAAGAGCTTATACGTCACCAAAATCTGCGCCAAAAAATGCTGCATTTCCTCAGAGAGCGGCCTCAGCCTTAGACAACATTAATAAATCCTCTTCCATGGGATAATGCAACCAGATTTTCTGAAAATCTTTCCCTAGTTTTACAAAGAAACAACCTTGCTGAATGCTAGCGCCACACTGTGGTCATTTTGCTAAATACATTGTGTGACTATAATGACAATAGCCTGCATGAAGGACTAGTTAGAGAGACCCTGTACACTGTAAGGTATGTTCACTCGTTGCATTTGCTTATGGTTAATCCAACATGAATTTACTAGCGGATCTGTGGCTGATAGGTCCATGTCTGTAGAGGAGCTGCACAAACGTCTTGTTTACTGAAAAGTTGTAGAACAAGTCTGATGGTGAAGATCGGCACATGTGTAAATCTATAAGGTTATTGTATGGTAAGCTGAGACTAACATAGCTCATATGATAGAAAGCATTACATGACTTACCATGATATTCCACTGGGACGTCACAGCATCTTCTATCTTCTACATGAAGGAGGAGAGTCAGTAAGTTATACACATGTTAATCTGTACACGTTCAGCTCAATGCATCAAATAGAAACACAAAGATGAAAGTGATTCTGAAAGTCCATCCCTGTAATAGAGGCTCATGATCTGCTCTGATACATCCCCTGATAAGACTGATAACTAAAGGGGAACTGCCCATAATAAGCGTTTTCTGTGGCTCTGTCAATAAAGCTTCATTATTGTACAATGAAAAAAATCTGCAACTTTCTAATAGACTTTATATTTCACATCTTCATCCGTTTTAAGATCTCTGGTTGCTGTCAATGAATGGAAACGTTCATTGTTTATGTCCACAGGCCCAGAAGAACAGTCTTGACCTAAATTAAGACTCTGTTCACATCTTGCTTTTTTGCTTCTGCCTTGGAGGGAGGTATATGTCAGGAGTATTCTAAGACTCTGGCGCAATCCTCTGATAGAAGTCACTATATAGGCATATGGACTATGTCAGTCATTGACACCCATTGTGAAAAGATGGATACCATACAGGATATGTTTTATGTTACTGTATACATTTGTATAGGACTATGTGCAATAAAATAAATAGTATACCGACACATAACAACCCAGCGTACGCCAAAAGGGCCACTATTAACAGATGCTGGGTACATGGAGTGGTGGAGCAGTCTGTCCATGCCACACTATTAAAAGTCTATGGCACGGATGAGAACAGCCAAACATAATAGTGCCACATAGTGCCCAAATAATTAGGGGTGTCAGAACAATAGTGAATTATCTACCCAGTCTGTGGGATAGCAGCAAGCATTCCACAAATGATAAAAGTATTGGTTTCCTTACCTATTTCATCAGCACGGGCCAGTACAGCGAGCAGTAGGGTCAGCAGCACGCTCCACATGGTTGCTGTCGACTTATGGTCTCAGTAGTGTCATTGGGGACGGAGCGACTTTATATAACAATTTTGTAAACTCCACCCTGTGCATTCTCTAAGCTTTCTGCAGGACCAAGGATGGTGATAGAGTCACAATCAAAGACAAAGGATCAACTTTGGACAGAGTGAGGGCCAGAATAGTGACCGCCAGGGTGGAGTCATGAAATATGTCACCATAACAAGTCCTATCGGCTTGTACTGGAGATAAGGGTTAATACGGTAAAGAGTCATGTAAAGCCAGTAAATAGGCAGCGTGATAAAACCAGAACATTAATGGGATCTGTAGAGCTGACCCCACCTGGTACAAGAACATCTGTGCCCTATATGTATACATGGCTCCACCTTGGATCTATAGGTAACATGGCCCTGACTAATATTATTAACATGTCCATGAAAATCTCATTTATCTTCTGTGCTTTAGAAATTCGCACAAACTCATCTGGACCATGAGAGGAATCCACCCTGCAGTCAGGGAAGATTGTATGGTTAGTTAGTAGAACATTATAGTGAATGTAGTACTGTGCGTGGTTCTCACAGACCGTATCATATGTGGTAGGCTTAGATACACAAGCTCAGCAGCACAGTATCACACATGGTAGGGTTACATACAACAGCTCAGTGGACAAGTATAATGCATAGCAGGATTAGATACAGCAGCTCAGTAGACAGTATGACACATGATAGGATTAGATACAGCAGCTCAGTAGACAGTATGACACATGATAGGATTGGATACATGTCCTCAGCAGGTATCATCGTACATGCTAGGATTAGATCAGCCCAGCAGAGAGCATCATCCATGAGAGGATTAGTTTCAGTGGTTCAGCAGACAGTATCACACGTGATAGACTTAGATACACGGACTAAGCAGACAATATCACGTATGGTACACAGGAGTAACAAGTACAGTGGCTTAGCTAAGAGTATTGCACATGATAACTTAGATACAACGGTATATCAAACAGTATTACAAATGATAGGGTTAGATACACAGAACCTGGAGACAGTGCTGTACAAGTTAGTCTTAGATACATCCAAGGAGTGACCTAGTATCTCTCATAAGTGACTTAGATCTACTGACTTACACTAGGTTGACACTAGCGTTCGGTCTAATCCACCTGAGATTTCGCTTAAAGTGGTGTAGAGGAAGGTCCATCAAGCAGGACTTTTCTCTCCGCTGATTTTATACCGAAATTGGAGGAAACTTGGCAGAAACCCGCCGGACCCCATTATAGTCTATGGGGTCTGCGGGTAACTGCTTTTTTAAGTTTACAGGGTTTCCGTCCTTCAGGTCTGTATGGGGATCCGAGGACGGAAACCGAATGCTAGTGTGAACCTAGCCTTAAAGGAGTATCCCATCTCATAAAGTGATGGTGTATTGTTAGAATATGGTAGAAAAAACAGTGAAGGGGACACCCCGCTAAACCTGCAGTGCAGCCCCTTAATTTTCTGAATGGGTGGAGGTCTACAGGTGCGTCCAATTATGATGCTATAGCTTATGCTGATTACGTGAATTCCTTTTTGACTGCATACTATTAGATATCATAGGCTTAGATACTCTTAAAGGGGTTGTCTAGGATGACCTATCCTTAGAATAGGTGATTGTCAGGGATATCTGGAGTTGGAACCCCACCAATCTGCAGCGGCCTCTGCTAGTGTAACTCCATACCTTATGTAGCCGCCAGGTAAGTTCCATTCAAGTCAATGGGGCTGTGCTTGCAGGTTGTCTGGAGTCAGACCCCCACTGATCCTATCCTAATAGTATACTGCTGGGCCATATTTCTTCCATAATTTCATGCTTTTATTTCTTGGAATTTCTCTACGGATTTCCTTCTGTAAATACCAGGTGGCTGTTTTATCTCACACGAGCTGATAGTGTTCAGAATAGCCATATCTATAGTATGTATCAGCCGCAGGGAGGGGATGCACTGACGGTATCACCAGGAACACCTGTGAGTACTGAAATATCACGCACACCCCTGACAGCCTACAGTATATAACCTACATGTACAGCAAGAGCTCTTACACTCAGACAATGGGGCAGCGCGTGGAGGGGAACGGGCCTGGCCCTGTGGGGACCCCATTTTGGTTTATGTCCATGTTGCTATCCATCTCAGGGAATTATATATTATGTATGCCTGTGACTGTATCACCCACTGACCACCAGGGATTAGATGCTACACTTTACCACTGACTACAAAGAATTGTGGTGAACATCCATAGCACTAGATGGAGTATTTAACCCTAAACATCGGAGATTGGATATGGAAGATGTATGCGCTTTATATACTATCACCTGCTAAGCGTATAGATACTGTACACCACTGACATTATAAATTGGCCCTTGTGTATACCACAGTTTGTCAGGGACTAGGGCTGTATATATATATATTTTCTTCTTAGCAGTAATTTTGCCTCATTCATATTTGTACTTGAGTAGGGTTAAGCAGGTGGTGGGCTGGTTTACCCCAGTTTTTTTTTTTTTTTTTTTTAATAGTGAAGGCAGAAAATGGCACACATGACACGTACACGTAGAGTATATGCCTGCTTCTAGGTGATCTGGGGTTCATTGTCTTTATATTGGTCATTCCTTAGTAAACGCTCCTGAATAAATTTGTCTCAGCCTTGGTAAGTCTAGCCATGGTGTATTTATCTCACAGTCCATTCAGGCCGGGCATTGTACATGCTATGTATAGATGTTACTGTATAGTATACTCTGAGCTGCAGGGACTTGTACATTAAATCAGGAGCGTCTAACAGCGATCGAAGTATAATGTTGTACCGTGTTAGCCATTGAAAATAGTGGAAGAGTGAAGAAATCAGGCGGTACCTTTTAGAGACTAACTGAGTAGCTTCTAAAAGGTATCGCCTAATTTCTTAATAGCGATCGAAGTCTAAGGAACTGCAATTCCACAAGTATCCAGTGGTGGCAGCACAGAGATGCACCACAACTATTGACAAGAGACCTCACAGCCTATACACTCTTATTATAACCCGTCCAAAAATCATGGACGCATCAAAAATTATCATCACTGATGTGAAAATGTGGATTGCAGTCACGATATTCTGTACGTGCTCCAACAGCATAAAAAAAGAAAACACTGACTCATCAATTTATTTTAATAGATACTGGAAAAAGTGACCTATTTTTATGGATAGTCCTGAAATTTACAGACGTTCGCATCTCTGGGGAGCAAAAATGCAGAACTAGTGGATATATTTGTCATCCAACTTTCTAAGAAATGAAATGACTGGAAGTGGACGGCTGCAGCTGTATGTGACGGCGAGCTTATTGCCTCAGAAGCTTAGGTAAACCTCCAGAAGTACGGTATAGTACAGCAGTATATCAGTAGAGCCGCCACCATGGGGCAGGAACAGTTCCTCTGTGACCCTCTTCCCAGCTATACATGTAGATATGTGCTATGTGGCTAGTGACCACTAGCCCTGCTGGTAACAAGGTGTCAGTCCAAACTTATGTGCTATTTGGGTGAGAAGCCTGGCGCAAACATGTCCTCCCGCTCCATACATTGCATAACTCCCTGTCTTGGGCCACAGCTATCTCTGTACTTCATGTTGATCATGAACACTAGATGGCAGCACAACGCAGTGTAACAATGGTCTCCACTTAGTCATCATAAATGGTATTAAAAATGTAATATGTGCACCTTTGTTTCTCTGTGGGGGTACAAGTTATGCAAAAATGCCCTGCCATGTCCTCCCACATAGACCAAGACTTTTGTTTCTGTGTCAGTCAGGACTTACCTTTGCTGCAGTGTCTGTAGCTACAACCTGAATAAGTGATAAGAAAATGTGAAATAATGGAGAGCAGGCACTGAGCATAGGGTTGTATCTAAGCTTATTATATGTGATACAGTCTGATCATCCATTGTATCAAAGCTTGTCATGTGTGATACTATCTACTGAGCTGCTGTAGCTAATCCTACCATATGTGACAAGTTCTGTATAGCTGTGTATCAAAGCCTGTCATGTGTGATACTGTCTTCTCAGCTGCTGTATCAAATTCTATTGTGTGATACAGTCTAATGTATCTAATCCTGCTATGATAGTCTGTTTAGCTAATCCTATTATGTGTCATACTGTCTGATGAACCACTGTATCCAATCCTGTCATGTGATACAGTTCGCATCTAAGATAATGTCTGCTAAATGAACAGCTGTGATTCTTGAAAAATAAGGTTTCATGCAAATTAGAAATAATATTTTATTTTCTCTCTTTTAGAAGCGCCCCCTGCTGTATCTTGTATATATAGCCTTTATGGTGTTTGGATGTTGTATACGTAATGAGCCTTCAGTGTGTGACCTGTTTGCAGCTACAGACCTGGAGATCCATCATTGCTCGGCTCCCATGCTCAGTGCATTCAGAAATAGATCAGCCTGTCATCCCGGAGATCACATTACACCGGATCGTCATGTATAGGTATACATACATTTATATATAGCCTTGGTTTCTCAATGTTATGCCACAATATTATAACATCTTCTGTGCAGTTTAACCCTTTGGCTACCTTCCTAAGTCAGTCCTATAGGCATAAAAAAATAATTATTGCCAAGAAGTCAGCGAGGTAATTAGGAATCTAAAGGTATTTGCTGCTGTCATATGAATACTAATCTCCACCCCCGTCTCCTCTCCTCCCGGACTCTGTGGAGACCTCACAATAGCTCCTAGGAAGGAACACAGACATCCACAGTTAATCCAGCCGTCGTCATGGGAACGGCAGCCGAGAGCGTGCATGTACCAGCAGCGATGGCTTTCCAGAATTTTTATTCAGCATTTTAATCAGCCCGTGCCAGTTATCAGGTGACCGGGGTCTCTCCACGGCTCCCATTACAGGACTCCCTGCCGAGGGGATGTCAGATCTCTTAATATCACACACTTACCAAAACACAATCTGACCGCGCATAAACCCTGTAGAGCTGCAGTGTTATTGTATAGATATTAAAGGGGTTTCCCAGGCTTAATAATTGATTACCTATATTTAGGATAGGTCATCAATAGAAGACACCCTGGCCCCCATCAGTCAGCTGTTTGAAGGGCATTCAGGGGAGTGCCACGGCCTTTTCACTACTTGCCACTGAGCACAGCGCCGTACATTTGTATAGAGGTTGTGCTTGGTATTGCAGCACAGCCCCATTCGAACAGGCCATGTGAATGATAAACTTCAAACTGCTGATATGAGGGTGTCCCGGGTGTCGGACCCCCATTAAGACCTTACTCTAAGGAATAAGGGGCTGTCCAGGACATGAAGGTAATTGATACTGATAACCTATCCACAGGGTAGATCATCAGTATCACATCAGTCGGGGGTCGTCACCTGGACCCAGTCTTGATCAGGTTTTTTGGCTCCCGGAAGACATATACTAGGTATACAGCCAATAACAGGCCTGCTCCTTTTCAAGAGAATGGGAGGGGAGCTGCAGCTCCAGGCACCACCACTAGTGTACAGAGCTTTGTACATTGTATACAGCTACTGGTCTGTACCATGTAGTGGTGGTGACTGGAACTGATCCCCGCGCCCATTCATTTGAATCGGAGCAGGGCTGCTTCTGGCTGTATACCTAGTATATGGATCCTTGCAGCCGAGACCCTCGATTGGGACAGAATCTGGGTTACCTCAACTTCTCTTGTGGATCAGTCATCAGTATCAATTACCTTCAGGTCCTGGACAACCCCTGTAAATGCTTGGCCATATGCTAGCGCAGGGGTATGGATTTGGCAGTTCCCAGGTCCAAGTGATATCCTTGTGCTACCTGTTGCCCTAAGCCTGTGTCACCTTATTAATGATAGATTAATACATACGGTACATAGAGGTAGTGTGTGTGTATATATATATATATATATATATATATATATATATATATATATTTATATTGTACAGAGAGGATAAGGACACTAGTAACAGCTCTTTTACATTACCCCTATAGACACGCTTGCACTTATGGACCATTGATTCATTTACACATGGTGTCCCTTTGTTATGTACCTGTCCCTAAATCCCTGCTCCACAGTAGGCATAACCCAGTAATATTTGATTTGGCCCAGACTTCTGGTGTTGCAAATTTAGGCTTATGTTATATGTATACTAAAATTTGTGACATTTTTGGTTTTCCTGTCCCTTTTGTCACTTCTTACCACTCTGGCATAGATTTTCCTTTTAAAATTTGCTGCATCTTATTTCAGTGTAGTTCTGAGGAAGAGCCGGGTTTTAAGCCGTTTTTGGAGACTTCGATATTGATGGTCTGTCCATAACATAGGTCATTATTATAAGAACGGTGGTGATCTGATCAGCTGGCTGAAGGGACCTCAGTGATCAAACGTATGTAATGTATAAAGGACCTTCTGGAGCGGTTTTGCACCCCTAGACCCCTCCTCCAATCATTACCAGCCTCCATGGTTACCATAGCAGTGTCATAATCATTCTAGGTGAATGTTGCTAGTGAAAGTGACTATTGTGAACGATGAAATATCAGATCTCCGGCCTCTCGGAGTGATTTTTTTTTTTTTTTTGTTCATTACACATAGTTTGATAATGTTGTGGAATCTTCAATCCTTTATATAAAATAATTTATGTAATGCATATATTGTTCACACCATCCCATTGGGCAAGCAGAGGAATATGTGAGTTATTAGGGTGCCCTGCACTAACTGTTATGAGTCTGACTCACTATATTTAGCAGCATGTACTAATAGTCTGAGTTATGTAATATTCATGCATTTTTTTCCTTCCCAACCTCCTAGGAATAGACTCACATATCCGTGCAAGGGCAGGTTCTCGTTATCTATTCCATCTGTTACCATGGATACCAGGAAAGTCCTTCAGTGTCTCAATTTAGAAAGTATCTTATGTGTGTGTCACCCTTCATTGTACAGCGATCCTGAATATGTTGGAATTTTTATATTTAGAAGAATTAGGGCTAAACTTTAAAGGGCTTGATATTAACACTCTTTAACTGCTGCAGTAATTACGGCAAGGTAAAACAGTAAAGACACTTGGAATATACGGTTTTGCTGTGTACAAGAATATAACTACTATAATACTACCTCCTATGTACAAGAATAAAACTACTATAATACTGCCCCTATGTACAAGAATATAACTACTATAATACTGCTCCCTATGTACAAGAATATAACTACTATAATACTGCTCCTATGTACAAGAATATAACTACTATAATACTCCCCTATGTACAAGAATATAACTACTATAATACTGCTCCCTATGTACAAGAATATAACTACTATAATACTGCTCCTATGTACAAGAATATAACTACTATAATACCGCTCCTATGTACAAGAATATAACTACTATAATACCGCTCCTATGTACAAGAATATAACTACTATAATACTGCTCCTATGTACAAGAATATAACTACTATAATACTGCCCCTATGTACAAGAATATAACTACTATAATACTGCCCCTATGTACAAGAATATAACTACTATAATACTACCTCCTATGTACAAGAATATAACTACTATAATACTGCTCCTATGTACAAGAATATAACTACTATAATACTACCTCCTATGTACAAGAATATAACTACTATAATACTGCCTCCTATGTACAAGAATATAACTACTATAATACTGCCCCCTATGTACAAGAATATAACTACTATAATACTACCCCCTATGTACAAGAATATAACTACTATAATACTGCTCCTATGTACAAGAATATAACTACTATAATACTACTCCCTATGTACAAGAATATAACTACTATAATACTACCTCCTATGTACAAGAATATAACTACTATAATACTACTCCTATGTACAAGAATATAACTACTATATTACTGCTATGTACAAGAATATAACTACTATAATACTGCTCCTATGTACAAGAATATAACTACTATAATACTCCTCCTATGTACAAGAATATAACTACTATAATACTGCTCCTATGTACAAGAATATAACTACTATAATACTGCCCTATGTACAAGAATATAACTACTATAATACTGCTCCTATGTACAAGAATATAACTACTATAATACTGCTCCTATGTACAAGAATATAACTACTATAATACCGCCCCTATGTACAAGAATATAACTACTATAATACTGCTCCTATGTACAAGAATATAACTACTATAATAGTACCTCCTATGTACAAGAATATAACTACTATAATACTGCCCCTATGTACAAGAATATAACTACTGTAATACTGCTCCTATGTACAAGAATATAACTACTATAATACTGCTCCTATGTACAAGAATATAACTACTATAATACTGCCCCCTATGTACAAGAATATAACTACTATAATACTGCCTCCTATGTACAAGAATATAACTACTATAATACTGCTCCTATGTACAAGAATATAACTACTATAATACTGCCCCCTATGTACAAGAATATAACTACTATAATACTGCTCCTATGTACAAGAATATAACTACTATAATACTGCCCCCTATGTACAAGAATATAACTACTATAATACTGCTCCTATGTACAAGAATATAACTACTATAATACTGCTCCTATGTACAAGAATATAACTACTATAATACTGCTCCTATGTACAAGAATATAACTACTATAATACTGCTCCTATGTACAAGAATATAACTACTATAATACTGCCTCCTATGTACAAGAATATAACTACTATAATACTGCCCCCTATGTACAAGAATATAACTACTATAATACTGCTCCTATGTACAAGAATATAACTACTATAATACTACCTCCTATGTACAAGAATATAACTACTATAATACTGCCCCCTATGTACAAGAATATAACTACTATAATACTGCCCCTATGTACAAGAATATAACTACTATAATACTACCTCCTATGTACAAGAATATAACTACTATAATACTGCCTCCTATGTACAAGAATATAACTACTATAATACTGCCTCCTATGTACAAGAATATAACTACTATAATACTGCTCCTATGTACAAGAATATAACTACTATAATACTGCTCCTATGTACAAGAATATAACTACTATAATACTGCCCCTATGTACAAGAATATAACTACTATAATACTACCTCCTATGTACAAGAATATAACTACTATAATACTGCTCCTATGTACAAGAATATAACTACTATAATACTGCTCCTATGTACAAGAATATAACTACTATAATACTGCTCCTATGTACAAGAATATAACTACTATAATACTGCCTCCTATGTACAAGAATATAACTACTATAATACTGCCTCCTATGTACAAGAATATAACTACTATAATACTGCTCCTATGTACAAGAATATAACTACTATAATACTGCTCCTATGTACAAGAATATAACTACTATAATACTACCTCCTATGTACTCTCTCCTATGACAAGAATATAGCTACTATAATACTGCCTCCTATGTACAAGAATATAACTACTATAATACTACCTCCTATGTACAAGAATATAACTACTATAATACTGCTCCTATGTACAAGAATATAACTACTATAATACTGCTCCTATGTACAAGAATATAACTACTATAATACTACCTCCTATGTACAAGAATATAGCTACTATAATACTGCTCCCTATGTACAAGAATATAACTACTATAATACTGCCCCTATGTACAAGAATATAACTACTATAATACTGCTCCTATGTACAAGAATATAACTACTATAATACTGCTCCTATGTACAAGAATATAACTACTATAATACTGCTCCTATGTACAAGAATATAACTACTATAATACTGCCCCTATGTACAAGAATATAACTACTATAATACTGCCTCCTATGTACAAGAATATAACTACTATAATACTGCTCCTATGTACAAGAATATAACTACTATAATACTGCCTCCTATGTACAAGAATATAACTACTATAATACTACCTCCTATGTACAAGAATATAACTACTATAATACTGCCCCCTATGTACAAGAATATAACTACTATAATACTACCCCCTATGTACAAGAATATAACTACTATAATACTGCTCCTATGTACAAGAATATAACTACTATAATACTGCTCCTATGTACAAGAATATAACTACTATAATACTGCCTCCTATGTACAAGAATATAACTACTATAATACTACTCCTATGTACAAGAATATAACTACTATATTACTGCCCCCTATGTACAAGAATATAACTACTATAATACTGCTCCTATGTACAAGAATATAACTACTATAATACTCCTATGTACAAGAATATAACTACTATAATACTGCTCCTATGTACAAGAATATAACTACTATAATACTGCTCCTATGTACAAGAATATAACTACTATAATACTGCTCCTATGTACAAGAATATAACTACTATAATACTGCTCCTATGTACAAGAATATAACTACTATAATACTGCTCCTATGTACAAGAATATAACTACTATAATAGTACCTCCTATGTACAAGAATATAACTACTATAATACTGCCCCTATGTACAAGAATATAACTACTGTAATACTACTCCTATGTACAAGAATATAACTACTATAATACTGCTCCTATGTACAAGAATATAACTACTATAATACTGCCCCCTATGTACAAGAATATAACTACTATAATACTGCCTCCTATGTACAAGAATATAACTACTATAATACTGCTCCTATGTACAAGAATATAACTACTATAATACTGCCCCCTATGTACAAGAATATAACTACTATAATACTGCTCCTATGTACAAGAATATAACTACTATAATACTGCTCCTATGTACAAGAATATAACTACTATAATACTGCTCCTATGTACAAGAATATAACTACTATAATACTGCCCCTATGTACAAGAATATAACTACTATAATACTACCTCCTATGTACAAGAATATAACTACTATAATACTGCTCCTATGTACAAGAATATAACTACTATAATACTGCCTCCTATGTACAAGAATATAACTACTATAATACTACCTCCTATGTACAAGAATATAACTACTATAATACTGCCCCCTATGTACAAGAATATAACTACTATAATACTGCCCCCTATGTACAAGAATATAACTACTATAATACTGCTCCTATGTACAAGAATATAACTACTATAATACTACTTCTATGTACAAGAATATAACTACTATAATACTACCTCCTATGTACAAGAATATAACTACTATAATACTACTCCTATGTACAAGAATATAACTACTATATTACTGCTATGTACAAGAATATAACTACTATAATACTGCTCCTATGTACAAGAATATAACTACTATAATACTCCTATGTACAAGAATATAACTACTATAATACTGCTCCTATGTACAAGAATATAACTACTATAATACTACCCTATGTACAAGAATATAACTACTATAATACTGCTCCTATGTACAAGAATATAACTACTATAATACTGCTCCTATGTACAAGAATATAACTACTATAATACCGCTCCTATGTACAAGAATATAACTACTATAATACTGCTCCTATGTACAAGAATATAACTACTATAATAGTACCTCCTATGTACAAGAATATAACTACTATAATACTGCCCCTATGTACAAGAATATAACTACTGTAATACTACTCCTATGTACAAGAATATAACTACTATAATACTGCTCCTATGTACAAGAATATAACTACTATAATACTGCCCCCTATGTACAAGAATATAACTACTATAATACTGCCTCCTATGTACAAGAATATAACTACTATAATACTGCTCCTATGTACAAGAATATAACTACTATAATACTGCCCCCTATGTACAAGAATATAACTACTATAATACTACTCCTATGTACAAGAATATAACTACTATAATACTGCCCCCTATGTACAAGAATATAACTACTATAATACTGCTCCTATGTACAAGAATATAACTACTATAATACTACTCCTATGTACAAGAATATAACTACTATAATACTGCTCCTATGTATAAGAATATAACTACTATAATACTGCTCCTATGTACAAGAATATAACTACTATAATACTACCTCCTATGTACAAGAATATAACTACTATAATACTACCCCCTATGTACAAGAATATAACTACTATAATACTGCTCCTATGTACAAGAATATAACTACTATAATACTACCTCCTATGTACAAGAATATAACTACTATAATACTGCCCCCTATGTACAAGAATATAACTACTATAATACTGCCCCTATGTACAAGAATATAACTACTATAATACTACCTCCTATGTACAAGAATATAACTACTATAATACTGCCTCCTATGTACAAGAATATAACTACTATAATACTGCCTCCTATGTACAAGAATATAACTACTATAATACTGCTCCTATGTACAAGAATATAACTACTATAATACTGCTCCTATGTACAAGAATATAACTACTATAATACTGCCCCTATGTACAAGAATATAACTACTATAATACTGCCTCCTATGTACAAGAATATAACTACTATAATACTGCTCCTATGTACAAGAATATAACTACTATAATACTACTCCTATGTACAAGAATATAACTACTATAATACTGCTCCTATGTACAAGAATATAACTACTATAATACTGCCTCCTATGTACAAGAATATAACTACTATAATACTACCTCCTATGTACAAGAATATAACTACTATAATACTGCTCCTATGTACAAGAATATAACTACTATAATACTGCTCCTATGTACAAGAATATAACTACTATAATACTGCCTCCTATGTACAAGAATATAGCTACTATAATACTGCCTCCTATGTACAAGAATATAACTACTATAATACTGCCTCCTATGTACAAGAATATAACTACTATAATACTGCTCCTATGTACAAGAATATAACTACTATAATACTGCTCCTATGTACAAGAATATAACTACTATAATACTACCTCCTATGTACAAGAATATAGCTACTATAATACTGCTCCCTATGTACAAGAATATAACTACTATAATACTGCCCCTATGTACAAGAATATAACTACTATAATACTACTCCTATGTACAAGAATATAACTACTATAATACTGCTCCTATGTACAAGAATATAACTACTATAATACTGCTCCTATGTACAAGAATATAACTACTATAATACTGCCCCTATGTACAAGAATATAACTACTATAATACTACCTCCTATGTACAAGAATATAACTACTATAATACTGCTCCTATGTACAAGAATATAACTACTATAATACTACCTCCTATGTACAAGAATATAACTACTATAATACTACCTCCTATGTACAAGAATATAACTACTATAATACTGCCCCCTATGTACAAGAATATAACTACTATAATACTACCCCCTATGTACAAGAATATAACTACTATAATACTGCTCCTATGTACAAGAATATAACTACTATAATACTACTTCTATGTACAAGAATATAACTACTATAATACTACCTCCTATGTACAAGAATATAACTACTATAATACTACTCCTATGTACAAGAATATAACTACTATAATACTGCCTATGTACAAGAATATAACTACTATAATACTGCTCCTATGTACAAGAATATAACTACTATAATACTCCTATGTACAAGAATATAACTACTATAATACTGCTCCTATGTACAAGAATATAACTACTATAATACTGCTCCTATGTACAAGAATATAACTACTATAATACTGCTCCTATGTACAAGAATATAACTACTATAATACCGCTCCTATGTACAAGAATATAACTACTATAATACTGCTCCTATGTACAAGAATATAACTACTATAATAGTACCTCCTATGTACAAGAATATAACTACTATAATACTGCCCCTATGTACAAGAATATAACTACTGTAATACTACTCCTATGTACAAGAATATAACTACTATAATACTGCTCCTATGTACAAGAATATAACTACTATAATACTGCCCCCTATGTACAAGAATATAACTACTATAATACTGCCTCCTATGTACAAGAATATAACTACTATAATACTGCTCCTATGTACAAGAATATAACTACTATAATACTGCCCCCTATGTACAAGAATATAACTACTATAATACTACTCCTATGTACAAGAATATAACTACTATAATACTGCCCCCTATGTACAAGAATATAACTACTATAATACTGCTCCTATGTACAAAAATATAACTACTATAATACTACTCCTATGTACAAGAATATAACTACTATAATACTGCTCCTATGTATAAGAATGTAACTACTATAATACTGCTCCTATGTACAAGAATATAACTACTATAATACTACCTCCTATGTACAAGAATATAACTACTATAATACTACCCCCTATGTACAAGAATATAACTACTATAATACTGCTCCTATGTACAAGAATATAACTACTATAATACTACCTCCTATGTACAAGAATATAACTACTATAATACTGCCCCCTATGTACAAGAATATAACTACTATAATACTGCCCCTATGTACAAGAATATAACTACTATAATACTACCTCCTATGTACAAGAATATAACTACTATAATACTACCTCCTATGTACAAGAATATAACTACTATAATACTGCCTCCTATGTACAAGAATATAACTACTATAATACTGCTCCTATGTACAAGAATATAACTACTATAATACTGCTCCTATGTACAAGAATATAACTACTATAATACTGCCCCTATGTACAAGAATATAACTACTATAATACTGCTCCTATGTACAAGAATATAACTACTATAATACTACTCCTATGTACAAGAATATAACTACTATAATACTGCTCCTATGTACAAGAATATAACTACTATAATACTGCCTCCTATGTACAAGAATATAACTACTATAATACTACCTCCTATGTACAAGAATATAACTACTATAATACTGCTCCTATGTACAAGAATATAACTACTATAATACTACCTCCTATGTACAAGAATATAACTACTATAATACTGTTCCTATGTACAAGAATATAACTACTATAATACTACTCCTATGTACAAGAATATAACTACTATAATACTACCTCCTATGTACAAGAATATAACTACTATAATACTGCTCCTATGTACAAGAATATAACTACTATAATACTGTTCCTATGTACAAGAATATAACTACTATAATACTACCTCCTATGTACAAGAATATAGCTACTATAATACTGCTCCCTATGTACAAGAATATAACTACTATAATACTGCCCCTATGTACAAGAATATAACTACTATAATACTACTCCTATGTACAAGAATATAACTACTATAATACTACTCCTATGTACAAGAATATAACTACTATAATACTGCTCCTATGTACAAGAATATAACTACTATAATACTACTCCTATGTACAAGAATATAACTACTATAATACTGCCCCTATGTATAAGAATATAACTACTATAATACTGCTCCTATGTACAAGAATATAACTACTATAATACTGCTCCTATGTACAAGAATATAACTACTATAATACTGCTCCTATGTACAAGAATATAACTACTATAATACTGCTCCTATGTACAAGAATATAACTACTATAATACTACCTCCTATGTACAAGAATATAACTACTATAATACTACCTCCTATGTACAAGAATATAACTACTATAATACTGCCCCTATGTACAAGAATATAACTACTATAATACTGCTCCTATGTACAAGAATATAACTACTATAATACTACTATGTACAAGAATATAACTACTATAATACTGCTCCTATGTACAAGAATATAACTACTATAATACTACTATGTACAAGAATATAACTACTATAATACTGCTCCTATGTACAAGAATATAACTACTATAATACTGCTCCTATGTACAAGAATATAACTACTATAATACTACCTCCTATGTACAAGAATATAACTACTATAATACCGCTCCTATGTACAAGAATATAACTACTATAATACTACCTCCTATGTACAAGAATATAACTACTATAATACTGCTCCTATGTACAAGAATATAACTACTATAATACTGCTCCTATGTACAAGAATATAACTACTATAATACTACCTCCTATGTACAAGAATATAACTACTATAATACCGCTCCTATGTACAAGAATATAACTACTATAATACTACCTCCTATGTACAAGAATATAACTACTATAATACTGCTCCTATGTACAAGAATATAACTACTATAATACTGCTCACTATTAAGCTGGATAGATAGGGGAGAGTTTAGCTGACTGCTATACTTGATATTATAAATGAATGTATATAATTGTTCTTACTCTTAGTTTTCGGTATCTTATATATGCACACAGCAGTGATATGATTCAGCAGACACACATATGGCTGTTCTTAGGTTTCTGAATATTACTCAGCTGGACCTGGGGCAGGAGATGTAATCTGAGCCCCTGACAGACTGTCACTTACCCCTGGGACTGGTGTCTGTGGGGTGTCACTGTGTTTATTTCAGGAGCAGACATGCCCTTTGCGTTGCTCTGTATCCTGTCCTAGTCCTGACTATACTGTGTATTATTACAGTCACTATTTTGACGGCTCCAAATTTGCAATTCACTTAATTAATATTTTATTTATTTATTATTATTATTATTAGTGGAAATTTAGACAGCAGTGACCTATTTAGCTGTAGCAGAACACCTGTATATAATGGTATGGAGCTTCGTGCTCCTCCCATACACAAAGGTCAGGGGCTATTTTCTAGGTAGACAGTTATGTCCCTTAGCTATGAGGTACCCAGCGCCTCATGCCTCATTGCCGTCACCAGCTATACACTGTATACCATAGTCAGCACAATTCTATCTATTGCTATTAGTATTGCTGAAGGGGAGTCAGAATGCTACACTGCTCTCAGGGGACTTGTGATAGTGCCCCCCTCCCCTTCCATTTTAGGTAAGGGGGGTTAATACCATAAACGGCTGGTTTATTGAAGAAGCAGGAGGTAGAGAGGGGGGAGATGGGACATTTAATACAGGCAATTAAATGGGGCACTCCCTTGTGCCTGCCCTTCCCATACTGTCACAGCAGCTGCCAGTGAGTGCACAGCCGTAAACCATTATTTCCTCATATTTTTCCCGCCTGTCGGGGATCGATACGTTGTTTCCAGGAATATAAATAGCGGTATATTAATGGTTACTCTGTTTCCAGGAACATATATTGGGATATTTTCTGCTTCTGTTTCTCTCGGCATTTGCAGTGTGTGGTTGTTCTCCAGTCATTGGTTGCTAGAAGACGCTCGCGCTCTCTCTCTCTTTCTCTCTTCCCTCCTCCCTTCTCTCTTTTTCTCTCTCTTCTCCTCTCCTCCCTGCTTCCATGGCCTTTGTAGCTACAGAGCAATGTGTCTTCATATGACCAGGGGACCAACATTCCAGCTCTGTCCTTGTCTGTCACTGGCAAGACCAGGACATCTCCGAGAAGACCTTCTGCCTACTCGACACCTCCTTCCTCCTCCTCCTCCTCCTCTTCAGCCACCACCACTCTCAAGAAGGAAGGCTGCCACCCTAATAAGATCACACAGGTCATTCTTCCTCAGTAGGAAGCATTGATGGCATGTAACTACTCCCATCGCTTCCATTGAGACCCCTCCTTACTCCCTAAGGTGAGACAAGGACAGCATCCTCCGACCACTAACCACTAGGAAGCACAATGGATCTCAAGAAGCTGAGGAACCCCTGATGTTTCCCTTTCAAGGAGCCAACCTTTATATTAAAGGTACCTTTGCAGAGCACCGGTGCTAGATTCAGGATGCGTTCTTCTGTCCCTTTAAATCTCTGCTCTCTCCTGCAGGATTCTTCCTCTTCTCTTTTGCTTTTAGCACCATTGGGTGATTGATGATATGGTTCCTGTTAAAGCTGCAAGATTAGGGTTACTACCACAGACACCTGCTCCACTTGGATAGTCCTTGAAGACGTCTGAGGGCCTCCAATGCTTGTAGGATTGATTGACTCTACAACACAACATGGGTCATTGGTTGACAGGACAGTGATCCGTGCCAGCCGTCTGAGGACCGTGACCTCCCTGGGGTGGGGGGCAACTAACCCTGAGGAGCCCTCTAACCACCTCAGATCTTCTTAGGATTTTGTGACCACAGGGAGAGGATGAAGGATCATATATAATGATGATGCTTGATATTCAGGTAGGATTTGATATACACATGTGCTGTAATCTGGCAGACATTATAATGTTGTATTATTATTAGCGGACATTTCGGACAGGAAGTTTCGTGTACTGTGCAAATGGGAATTTTTGTTACTTCCTCTTCTGATATGGGAGCGTATATTGGATGGGAACAACAGTTATATTGCAATGTGTGATATGTTTTTATACAGTGCTTGGTGATGTCATCACTGGTGTACAATGTCTTTACTTTATCCTTAAAGGGGAACTCCATAAAAATCTTGTAATAGCAGCAGAAGCCTGCGGGTGGTCATGCTGAATTTCTTTGGTCTGTGGAGATCCAGGGTTGTCACTCACAACAAAACTATTGCATGCAATGTGGATAATGCATTCCTGGAGTGGAGTTTTCCTTTAAAATAGGGCACTTTTTTTTTATTTAAAGGGGATGTCCACATTGCCTTGTCTTCTAATATTTAAAGGGACTGATCTGGATTAGAAAACATGGCCGTCGTCTTCCACAAACAGCACCATGCCTGCCCACAGGTTGTGTGTGGTATTGCATCACTGCCCCAACCACATCAATGGAGGAGATTTATGAAGACGGACTTTATCAATGCCAGTCTTTGTAACCCTATTGTCGGTGGAGGGTGCGCCCTGTGCACACTTCCTCATAAATAAGGGGCACTGTTGTGGTGCCATGTAACCAGAGGGAAATCTGCCCCAGCTCATAGCTGGCGTAGATTTTCAGCATCATTTACGCCAGATTTCTGGCATAAATGATAAATCTTATAGGGATATTCTGTCACCACCCTCGCCAGTTTCCCAAAAATGTGGTCTGATGATGGCGGTGGAAAAGAAGACAAGTCGCCTTTTTTGCACAAAAACAATTTACGCATAAAGTTTGCGATTTACATTCCTTGTATGGCAGAGAACTAGCGTACAATGCATAATAATACTGCCCCAATGAGGGACCCCCCCCCCCCCCCTGGGCAGGGGTTGGGGCTGGAGGGGGTCGCGTAGTCCTTAAGCCTCTTCATTCTTAGACCCCCAAGCAATGTTTTTTCCTAATACCATTTTGGTAATGCGGGTAATATTGATCCCTCTTGTACATATGATTGGTTCTGACTGCTTTAGATGTCCTTTATCGGCGGTATAATCGCTGTTGGCATTCACAATACACTTCTAGGTTGGCCATTACTAGCCTCAAGACACCATCTTGGAAATGTAGCTTCCCTGTTGCCATTGTATGTGATATGTGATATGTTAGATATGCTTATATCTAATTATATCTAACTTAAAGATATACGCGTGGGTATAAGTGGAAGGTTGTGATGTCATCACTTATTATAGGCACATCAGGAGTCAGTGTAATGGCGCTACAGCTATGGCTTTCCCATACTAATGGAAACCCAGTGAATCTGCTTCCCATATAATAGCCATATAATACATAACATAAAGTATGCTACATACATATACATTTATTATAATGGCTGAGCGTGGTGTAAGGTGTAATGAACAAGGATAAGAGGCGCCTTGTCTTATAATAAGTATATAATATTGTGTAGGAGAAGTACCTAATAGGCTGGGATTAGCCGGCGGCCCTTGCTGTATATACTGCACTACATGGAGACATAGCTTGTCTGGAGCCATTGGCCTGGATGTAATGCTGCCGGTGAGCGCTCCTCTTACTCTGCCAGGTTGTAGTTTTATTGGCAGAATGTAAATGAATGTTACTCTGCCTGCTTCTAATCTTATCTCGGCTCACACCAGGCCTGACCGCACAGACCTGGCTCAGCTCGTGAATAAATTATATCCAGCTGGACAGTATGGCTGCATCATATATGGAAAGTGGATTACTGAGACCACAGTGAGGGCCATAACTAGGTCTGCAGGTAGAGGCAGAACCAATGGTGCCTGCAGACAGATTTCTCGGCTTCTGATGACATCATCAGAATGTTTTGTTAAATAGTAAAAAAAATCAAAATTGCTTCCTGTTTGCAGTGACATAAACTGCTTATAGTGACATTGTCAAACTGATTTCTGCTGATAGTGACGTTATCACATTGCTTTCTGTATAAAGTGACATCATCAAGCTGCTTACATGGTTACAGTGACATCATCAGACTGACTGCTGTTTATAGTGACATCATCACATTGCTTTTCTGCAGCTAGCCTTTCTGTCACCTGGGGCAAAGGTTCATTTCACTACCCTTACTCTGTATCTAAACACATGAAAGTGTTTTGTTGGGTCCTCCTGACAGTCCACGCCTGAGACACATGTCCCAGTTGCCCCCAGCCCTAGCTATGCACTTCTTTCCTGCATAAAGTTATGAAATGGTTTAACTGCTTTTAGTGATGTTTTAAAAACTGTTTCCCTGCTCATGACATCATCAGACTGCTTCCCTGCTGGCAGTGACATCATCAGTCTGTTTTCCTGCTTATAGTGACCTTATCAGATTGCTTCCCTGATGGAAGTGACCTCATTAGATTGCTTCCCTACTGGCAGTGACATCATCAGATTGCTTCCCTGCTGGCAGTGACATCATCAGATTGCTTCCCTGCTGGCAGTGACATCATCAGATTGCTTTCCTGCTGGTACTGACATCATCATATTGCTTCCCTGCTGGCAGTGACATCATCAGATTGCTTCCCTGCTGGCAGTGACATCATCAGATTGCTTCCCTGCTGGTAGTGACATCATCAGATTGCTTCCCTGCTGGCAGTGACATCATCAGATTGCTTCCCTGCTGGTACTGACATCATCATATTGCTTCCCTGCTGGCAGTGACATCATCAGATTGCTTCCCTGCTGGCAGTGACATCATCAGATTGCTTCCCTGCTGGTAGTGACATCATCATATTGCTTCCCTGCTGGCAGTGACATCATCAGATTGCTTCCCTGCTGGCAGTGACATCATCAGATTGCTTCCCTGCTGGCAGTGACATCATCAGATTGCTTCCCTGATGGCTGTGACATCATCAGATTGCTTCCCTACTTATAATGGCATCATCAAATTGCTTCCCTGCTGGTAGTGACATCATCAGATTGCTTTCCTGCTGGTAGTGACATCATCAGATTGCTTTCCTGCTGGCAGTGACATCATCAGATTGCTTCCCTGCTGGCAGTGACATCATCAGATTGCTTCCCTGATGGAAGTGACTTCCTTAGATTTATGATGCCATGTGCTTGTTATGATTTCATAGCACTGATTCCCTGTAAATGACATCATCACACCCCTACCCTGCTCATGATATTATCACCACTCCGCTTCTCTGCCTAAAATGAAATAATGTGACTGCTCCCCAGTTTATAGTGATGTCATCATGCCGCCTCCCTGCTATAATGGATGTTTTTCTGGATTACAGTGATGTCACTGAATTACTTCTCTGCCTTCTCTATTCACTTGAATGGGCCTGAGTTGCAGTTCTCTACATAATGGTTAGTTTAGGGGGGGGATCTTTGTGTCAGAAGCTGAAGCCCACCCTGCTCCACCCGCAGGACTTCTCAGATTGCCAAGGTTAGAAGCCATATTTGTGTATTCTTTGTGCTAGTCTGCAATGCCTGAGAATCCCACAAGGGGGCAGCAGAGTCTTTGTACTGTGAGATGCGATTTGTATCTTGTAGCAGATGTCAATTAGTTGTGAATATTCTTCCTCCCGTTAATTAAGGATGAGATCAGCTTTTGTAGATGGTGGAGCTGGTGTTTGGGGTGGATGTTCTGCTAGTAACAAGCTTCATGGCACCTGGCGGTGTGATAATTGTTGTGTGACTCAGGGGCATTATGAAAAGCATATGTGAGGAATTCCTCAAAAGTACCAAAGCAGGATTAAGCAGGCACATTCATCACATATAGGAGGTTTTCCTGAGTTCACTGCCACCGTCTGGTACGTGCACGGCGCTTGCAGATCATTAACTCAACTACGTTTACCTGAACTACAACTCCCAGCACAACTGTGCTGCACAAGGCGTATTCCTCATCACGTACAGTTCCTGAATGTCATTATACAGTAATCTGCAGTTGAAGTATGCTGCTGAGCTTGTGTATCTAAGCCTGTCTGCTGAGCTTTTGCGCTGTATCTAAGGCTATGTTCACATTTGTACTGGAGGTGTCTGTCCAGCGCAGATCCCTTATAAATCACCGGATGAAAAAGTGCGGCAAGTCTGACTTTTTCATCTGCTGATTTCAGTTTCAAAAAAGGGGCACCCGACGGAAACCATTCTAGTCAGTGGGAGCCTCGGCACTCCAGCTGCTGTGAAACTACAACTCCCAACATGCTCCATTCACTTCCATGGGAGTTCCAAGAACAGCAGAGCAAGTATGCATGCTGGGAGTTGTAGTTTCACAACACCTGGAGTGCTGACGGTTGCGACACCCGGGCTAGAAGAGAAGACGTTCTGGTGCAGATGTGAACATGGTGTAAGCCGTCTTGTGTGATACTGTCTGCTGAGCGTGTAGCTAAGCCTATCGTGTATGATATGGTTTTAAGCTGTTGTACCTAATCATGTGTGATACTGTTTGCACAGCTGTGTATCTAATCTCCACATGTGTGATACTGCAGTGCTGACTACATGCGCCTAGTCCTATCGATGTGATACTGTCTGCTGAGATGTGTATCTAATCCTATCATATATAATACTGTTTAGCATCTGTTTACTGTATGCTGAGCTATATACCTATCATGTGCTACTCTGTAAGACTTTATGCTAATTTGTCCACTGGGTGGCGCTGTAGTTTCATGAAGATTGTCCAGTATATATCAATAAAGAAACTAAATAACTATAATAATAAAAATAGCAATCTAATAATAATTATGATCTAATAATAATCTAATAATAATATCATATTAATAATCTAATAATTATGATCTAATAATAATAATAATAATCTAATAATAATATCATATTAATAATCTAATAATTATGAACTAATAATGATAATAATAATAATCTAATAATAATATCATATTAATCTAATAATTATGATCTAATAATGATTATTATATTATTATTATTTATTAGATTGTTACTATTATCATTATTAATATTATATTATTGTTATTATTAGATTGTTACTATTATCATTATTAGATTATATTATTGTTATTATTAGATTGTTACTGTTATTATTAGATTATTATTATATTATCTAATAATGATAATAGTAATAATATAATAATATAATATCAATCTAATAATTATGATCCAATAATGATAATGTAGCAATTTTGAAAATCTAACTGATAAAATATTACTACTAATAATATAATAATCTAGTATTAATGTATCTGTCTAGTGTATTATTACATTGCTATGTGATAACTATCGGCGCATTTCCCCAATTCCACAGTAAATCCCAGCCCTTTAGTTTTCTTCTTCTGTTTAGTTGATAATAAAATGAAAGGCATAGCCTGGATTTAGATAAAGGTAGAACCTCTTCACCTAGTAAATCCCCCCCTGCTCCTGCGCCATCACCCTGCGATCCCCTCCGGTCTGTGCTTACTGTGCTGCAGCAGTTTTGTGTCGTACATCCACGTGACTGTTGCGGCCATTCAATACTGCAGAGGGCAGCAGTTTTGTGTCGTACATCCACGTGACTGTTGCGGCCATTCAATATTACAGAGGGCAGCAGTTGTGTCTGTCATTGTCATGTGTACAACATTGTCATCACAGCAGAGACCACCGGAGCTGCAGCACTGGAATGACACAGGATTTATCAGGTGAGTAGTTATTTTTTAAATCTACATCTAATCTTACGAAGGGCTTTTTTTCCGATCAATGTCCAGGCAAAATTGGGCCCATCTCCGACTCCACAGCCCTGCTTTCTCCCAGCCAGACATAACTAAACAATATGACATTATGACATTAGACTGCTGACAGATGAGGATGCCATCGGATGGACTTTTTCATGGCTGTCTCTGTGTCAGCGACTCTTCTTTTTTCCAGAAACTGAAAATTTGCTGATTCGGTTCTGCTTTGTGACTAATTTGTCTATAAATGTTGTGAAACTTTCCATTGTTAGACTTGAGAGGAGTTTTTGCTGCTAAATTTATCACTCTGATAAAATAACAAGTGTTTGCAGCGCGCCCACTCATTCCTGCTGGGCTCTGGCATAATCCAGTCACTTCACCCTGACTGATGGATCCTGGGTCAGGACGCCCGCTGTGTCTGGTTTACTGCAACATCTAGTGCTGAATAGGACCCGTAGTCATGCTGAGACGTATAGTTCAACACTAGGTTAAGAATCTATCATATAAGAGAGCCATACTGTAGCACATATGTAATCTCTGTAGCGCCTGTCAAAGTTATTGGGTGTAAGGTAGTATATGCTATAAATGTAAATATCAAAATGACAGCATGTGTCTAGTTGTCATGGCACTAAGCAGAGCCTGTGCGATAGATAGACAGAAAGTGCCAGTCAGGTGCTGTGATGTAGTATGCTATGCTATGTATGTAAATATTGCTAACCAGGAGCTGTAATATAGCATAATAGGTATGCAAATAGTGCCAGTCAGGGCTGTAATGTAGTATGTAGTATGCAAATAGTGCCAGTCAGGGCTGTAATGTAGTATGCAAATAGTGCCAGACAGGGCTGTAATGTAGTATGCAAATAGTGCCAGTCGGGGGAAATGCCGGGGCTGTAATGTAGTATGCAAATAGTGCCAGACAGGGCTGTAATGTAGTATGCAAATAGTGCCAGACAGGGCTGTAATGTAGTATGTAAATAGTGCCATTCGGGGCTGTAATGTAGTATGTAAATAGTGCCAGTCGGGGCTGTAATGTAGTATGTAAATAGTGCCAGACAGGGCTGTAATGTAGTATGTAAATAGTGCCAGTCGGGGCTGTAATGTAGTATGTAAATAGTGCCAGTCGGGGCTGTAATGTAGTGGAGCTTTACTGGTGTCAGACGGAGGTTCCTTGGGCCCACCATATAACATGATTCTGAGGGCCCACTCTCCAACAACCCCTAAGAAGTAGACCATAATACCCTTCAAACTGGGGTGTCTTCTCCCCGGACCATTATTGTGTGACCAAGGGGTACAGATCCCCAATATTTGGACTGTCTGCTCTCTTTGGGAAAAAGTCTTGGATCACTCTTACGGATAACAGGTCTCTTTATTAAGGCACGGAGAGCTCCATTCCCGCTTATAGTTATCTCTGTCTCAATCAAACACCAGCCCAGTGGTAAGTACAAACCAACTACCCGATCACAACTGTTTAGATTAATGTTTCACAGATTGTTTGTTGATCCAACATCACACTTATTAGGAGTATATGAAGGTTTTTCATTTTCATTTTAGACTTTACTCTTGAGCATGTCCTAATGTGGATATGAAATAATGGAAGAAAAAGCTTTATGTTTATATGGCTTCCCAGACATTGTGTGGGACCCAGCTGTAGACATCTGTGGGACAATATACATATGGTATAGATAGAAATTAACATCTGTAAAGTTTTTTGAGGGTCTCTATGTTTATATAATTCTAGCCCAAACAAGAAACCTTGTTATGGATGCATAGATAATCTTTATGGATATATGTATTAGCTATTTTTGATCGATCATTTAATTTTGCATTGTCTTTAAAGTGACGTGTGTGTGTGTATAGATATTTTTTTTATATTTTTTTATGCATTTTTATACTTTTCTGCATATTGTACACTTATTTTAGCAATTCATGCTGTTTTTATGATCTGATTAAGTTAAGAGACACACACACATACAGTACAGACCAAAAGTTTGGACACACCTTCTCATTCCAAGAGTTTTCTGTATTTTCATGACTATAATAATTGTAGATTCACACTGAAGGCATCAAAACTCTGAATTAACACATGTGGAATTATATACTTAACAAAAAAGTGTGAAACAACTGAAAATATGCCTTATATTCTAGGTTCTTCAAAGTAGCCATCTTTTGCTTGGATTACTGCTTTGCACACTCTTGGCATTCTCTTGATGAGCTTCAAGAGGTAGTCACCTGAAATGGTTTTCACTTCACAGGTGTGCCCTGTCAGGTTTAATAAGTGGGATTTCTTGCCTTATAAATGGGGTTGGGACCATCAGTTGTGTTGTTCAAAAGTCAGGTGGATACACAGCTGATAGTCCTACTGAATGGAGTGTTAGAATTTGTATTATGGCAAGAAAAAAACAGCTAAGTAAAGAAAAAATGAGTGGCCATCATTACTTTAAGAAATGAAGGTCAGTCAGTCCGAAAAATTGGGAAAACTTTGAAAGTGTCTCCAAGTGCAGTGGCCAAAACCATCAAGCGCTACAAAGAAACTGGCTGACATGAGGACCGCCCCAGGAAAGGAAGACCAAGAGTCACCTCTGCTGCGGAGGATAAGTTCATCCGAGTCACCAGCCTCAGAAATCGCAGGTTAACAGCAGCTCAGATTAGAGACCAGGTCAATGCCACACAGAGTTCTAGCAGCAGACACATCTCTACAACAACTGTTAAGAGGAGACTGTGTGCAGCAGGCCTTCATGGTAAAATAGCTGCTAGGAAACCACTGCTAAGGACAGGCAACAAGCACAAGAAGAACACAAGGAATGGACATTAGACCTGTGGAAATCTGGGCTTTGGTCTGATGAGTCCAAATTTGAGATCTTTGGTTCCAACCACCGTGTCTTTGTGCGACGCAGAAAAGGTGAACGAATGGACTGTACATGCCTGGTTCCCACCGTGAAGCATGGAGGAGGAGGTGTGATGGTGTGGGGGGGCTTTGCTGGTGACACTGTTGGGGATTTATTCTGAACCAGCATGGTTACCACAGCATCTTGCAGCGGCATGCTATTCCATCCGGTTTGCGTTTAGTTGGACCAACAGGACAATGACCCCAAACACACCTTCAGACTGTGTAAGGGCTATTTGACCAAGAAGGAGAGTGATGGGGTGCTACGCCAGATGACCTGGCCTCCACAGTCACCAGACCTGAACCCAATCCAGATGGTTTGGGGTGAGCTGGACCGCAGAGTGAAGGCAAAAGGGCCAACAAGTGCTAAGCATCTCTGGGAACTCCTTCAAGACTGTTGGAAGACCATTTCAGGTGACTACCTCTTGAAGCTCATCAAGAGAATGCCAAGAGTGTGCAAAGCAGTAATCAAAGCAAAAGGTGGCTACTTTGAAGAACCTAGAATATAAGACATATTTTCAGTTGTTTCACACTTTTTTGTTAAGTATATAATTCCACATGTGTTAATTCATAGTTTTGATGCCTTCAGTGTGAATCTACAATTTTTATAGTCATGAAAATACAGAAAACTCTTGGAATGAGAAGGTGTGTCCAAACTTTTGGTCTGTACTGTATATATATATATATATATATATATATATATAACACACTACCCTTCAAAAGTTTAGGGTCCAATGATGATAACATTAAATGAATGAGAAATACCCTCTATACATTGTTAATGTGGTAAATGACTATTCTAGCTGCAAACGTCTGGTTTTTAATGTAATATCTACATAGGTGTATAGAGGCCATTTCCAGCGACCATCACTCCAGTGTTCTAATGGTACATTGTGTTTTCTGTGTAAGAAGGCTAATGTATGTTTAGAAAACCCTTATGCAAGTATGTTAGCACAGCTGAAAACAGTTTTGCTGGTTAGAGAAGCTATAAAACTGACCTTCCCTTGAGCTAGTTGAGAATCTGGAGCATTACATTTGTTGGTTCAATTAAACTCTCAAAATGGCCAGAAAAAGAGAACTTTCATGTGAAACTCGACAGTCTATTCTTGTCCTTAGAAATGAAGGCTATTCCATGCGAGAAATTGCCAAGAAACTGAAGGTTTCCTACAACGGTGTGTACTACTCCCTTCAGAGGACAGCACAAACAGGCTCTAACCAGAGTAGAAAGAGAAGTGGGAGGCCTCGCTGCACAACTGAGCAACAAGACAAGTACATTAGAGTCTCTAGTCTGAGAAATCGACGCCTCACAGGTCCTCAACTGGCAGCTTCATTACATAGTCCCCGCAAAACGCCAGTGTCAGCGTCTACAGTGAAGAGGCGACTCAGGGATGCCGGCCTTCAGGGCAGGTGGCCAAGAAAAAAGCCATATCTGAGACTGACTAATAAAAGGAAAAGATTCATATGGGCAAAAGAACAGACATTGGACAGAGGAAGATTGGAAACAAGTGTTATGGACAGAAGAATCGAAGTTTGAGGTGTTTGGATCACACAGAAGAACATTTGTGAGACGCAGAACAACTGAAAAGATGCTGGAAGACGCCTGACGCCATCTGTCAGCATGGTGGAGGGAATGCGATGGTCTGGGGTTGGTGCTGGTAAAGTGGGAGATTTGTACAAGGTAAAAGGGATTGTGAATAAGGAAGGCTATCACTCCATGCACCACCATGCCATACCCTGTGGACAGCGCTTGATTGGAGCCAATTTCATCCTACAACAGGACAATGACCCAAAGCACCTCCAAATTATACAAGAACTATTTAGGGAAGAAGCGGCAGCTGGTAATCTATCTGTAATGGAGGGGCCGGCGCAGTCACCACATCTCAGCCCCATTGAGCTGTTGGGGGAGCAGCTTGACCGTATCGTACGCAAAAAGTGCCCATCAAGCCAATCCAACTTGTGGGAGAGGCTTCTGGAAGCATGGCGGGAAATGTCTCCAGATTACCTCAGCAAATTAACAGCGAGAAGGCCAAAGGTCTGCAATGCTGGAATTGCTGCAAATGGAGCATTCTGTGACCAAAGCAAAGTCTGAAGGAGAAAATTATTATTTCAAATAAAAATCATTATTTCCAAGCTTGTCAATGTCTTGTCTATATTTTCTATTCATTTTGCAACTCATTTGATAAATAAAAGTCTGAGTTTTCATGGAAAACACAAAATTGTCTGGGTGACCCCAAACTTTTGAACGGTAGTGTGTATTGTGTGTGTGTGTGTGTATATATATATATATATATATATATATATATATATATATATGATTTTTAAGGTTTTTATTTGTGTTGCACTTGATAAAGGGGAGCCCTTCCCTGAAACGCGTTGTGCCTTCCATGCCTTAATAAAGAGACCTGTTATCCATAAGAGTGATCCAAGACTTCTTCCCAAAGAGCGCAGACAGTCCAAATTTTGGGGATCTGTACCCCTTGCTTTCTTGCATATCTTAGTACATCCGGCTTCCCGCTGACACTAGACGGATCTGCTGCCACCCCCACCACCTATAAGAACCTGTATGTTGTTGTGACCAATTCACAACACTCAAAGGTGAGGAGCCATCTTGGTCACTTATTTTGTATACTTTATCCTCACATTTGGATCCTAGACAGATCTACAGTATTTTGGCCGCTCGGTGTCCTTTTCTGTATTTGTGAGCACATTATTGTGTCCACTGCAGGATCCTCCGGTACTCTGGTCGGCCAGTCCGACACTGAGCTTTATGGCTTGTTACTGACTGTGGTGTCAGCCATTTATAAAGGAGTCGGAGTCTGGCTGGTCCTTTGGCCTTTGACACAAGGGCATTATGGCGGTCACTCCTCATAGGGTCCATATCAGGGCCTGGACAAAGGGTAGACCTGGCCTGTAATGTCTGGTATCACTGTGCAGACCCTACTTTTAACAGATGCTACATGGTATTCCTATGGGGAATGTTAGGACAATTAGATTGTCAGCTCTGTGGGTGTGAACACACCCTACAATAATAATAATGTGGATATCAGACACTTAGGGGATGTAAATGAGTTCATTTTTAACTCTGCTCTTGTTTCAGGGCTTCAGATTACCAGAGCGCTGCCCGATCCTGCTCCTTCCATAGAAACTAGGTCAGATGTCAGCAATATTACCGGACTGCTACGGGATCCGTCAGCTGGGTGTCTGACAGCGTGAATAGGGGAGGGGATCTGACAAGATATAATGGGAGACTGCTTAAAGGGGAATTCCACCTTTACTCATATCGTTGTAGGATGTGCGGAGACGACCTGTATACTGGCAGTATAAGTGTAAGCTGAGGTTATTTCACTGCCACTAGGTCGGCATTTACTGTAAGGACCCTTGAAATTCAAGGACTCTTCAGATGAAGGGGCCACTAGATGAGCGAGGCTTAGAAAATATTCTGAAATGTTTAGTGCAGGGGTCAGTCGCCTCCAGCACTCCAGTGGATTTGGAACTACGACTCCCAGCATGCTCTATTCACAGCTATGGGATGAGTTGTAGATTCACAACTGGAGTGTTGAGGGTTGCCGACCCCCGGACTAAGGGGCTCCGAATCTTTTATAGATTGTTCATGATTCTGAGAATAAGATATAGTCACATGCATGGGATGCTGATTGTGGACTGGATGCAGAATCCATCACATGTGAACAAGTCCTAAGAGTGCTCAATACCCGGTGCACTATAGTTACTACAGCACCGGGATTACCCTTTAAGCAGTTGCCTATTGTATCCTGCAGGAAAAGGGTTAAACTATCTGCAGCAAAGAGTAAAAACATATGAGGTCAGAAATACAGAAAGCTGCATCTGGCCCATTGTATCCCGGCCCTGTGATAAGAGATTCCTTCACTCCCTGTGGATGTCAACAATAGACAATTCCATCCCGGTCACTTTATCTCTTGTCGTCTCTTCCCTCCATCTGCAAAAAGACAGAAAAACATCAGAATTGACATTACGCCTCGCCCCATGCTGTATGTTCAGGAACTCCCCCCTTCTAATCCCTGTGGATGGGACCTTCCTGTTATTGTCAGGCAGGAAGTATAGTGAATGGGTCAGATCCAAGTGTGTGCGTGTGGGGGGAGGGCTGTGAAGATCTTCCCTATCTATGAGACTAGTTTATGTCTACATTTCTATTATGTCAAGGAATGAGCCAAAATAATCGCCGCCCAGAAACTTCCTTAGTTTAGAAATAAAAGGCTCCGCCATCAGAATTGTTTTTTGGAACTGACCCTGACAATACAGCAGCTTGCTATAGCGCCCCCTATGCGGGAATCTGGCGGAAAAGGTTTTGTCAGGAGGATGCGGGGACCCCGAGATCATCCACTAAATGTGTACAATATACCGCATACCCTGGGATGTAAGGCAGCAGAATTTCACTTTGTTATACTGTCTGTTGACTTGGTGTATCTAATCCTATTGTGTGATACGGTCTGCAGAGCTGTGTATCTAACCCCATCATAAGTGAAAATGTCTGCAGAACTGGTGCATTTTATCTAAGCTAATTTCTGCTGAATTAAAGCCTGTCATGTGTGGTACTGTCTACAAGACTGTGTATCTAAGCTTGTTATGTGTGATACTATCTGCTGAGCTGGTGCATTTAACCCCCCCCCCCCCCCCCGTGTAAGATACCTTTTGTGGAGATGCTGTATCTAAGCTTATATAATACTATCACCTGTGGTACTGTCTGCTAAGCCATGTATCTGATCCTATCATGTGTGGTACTGTCTGCTGAGCTGTGTATCTAATCCTATCCTGTGTGGTACTGTCTGGTAAGCTATGCATCTAATCCTATCATGTGTGGTACTGTCTGCTAAGCTATGTATCTAATCCTATCATGTGTGGTACTGTATATTGAGCTATGTATCTAATCCTATCATGTGTGGTACTGTATATTGAGCTATGTATCTGTTCCTGTCGTGTGTGGTACTGTCTGCTGAGCTGTGTATCTAATCCTACCTTGTGTGGTACTGTCTGCTGAGCTGTGTATCTAATCCTATTGTGTGTGGTACTGTCTGGTAAGCTTTGTATCTAATCATTTCACGTGTGGTACTGTATGCTGAGCTGTGTATCTAATCCTATTGTATGTGGTACTGTCTGCTGAGCTGTGTATCTAATCCTACCATGTGTGGTACTGTCTGCTGAGCTGTGTATCTGATCCTATCCTGTGTGGTACTGTCTGCTGAGCTGTGTATCTAATCCTACCATGTGTGGTACTGTCTGCTGAGCTGTGTATCTAATCCTATCCTGTGTGGTACTGTCTGCTGAGCTGTGTATCTAATCCTACCTTGTGTGGTACTGTCTGCTGAGCTGTGTATCTAATCCTACCTTGTGTGGTACTGTCTGCTAAGCTGTGTATCTAATCCTACCATGTGTGGTACTGTCTGCTGAGCTGTGTATCTAATCCTACCTTGTGTGGTACTGTCTGCTGAGCTGTGTATCTAATCCTATTGTGTGTGGTACTGTCTGGTAAGCTTTGTATCTAATCATTTCACGTGTGGTACTGTATGCTGAGCTGTGTATCTAATCCTATTGTATGTGGTACTGTCTGCTGAGCTGTGTATCTAATCCTACCATGTGTGGTACTGTCTGCTAAGCTGTGTATCTAATCCTACCATGTGTGGTACTGTCTGCTGAGCTGTGTATCTAATCCTATCCTGTGTGGTACTGTCTGGTAAGCTGTGTATCTAATCCTACCTTGTGTGGTACTGTCTGCTAAGCTGTGTATCTAATCCTACCTTGTGTGGTACTGTCTGCTGAGCTGTGTATCTCAGCCTGCGTTTTGCATTGCTGTCTTCTGAGCTATATCTATTACTTTAATGTGTGATAATGTCTAAGAAGGTGTATCTAACTCTCACATGTCACATGACCACCTGGTGTATAGTCACACTGGACGAATCGGGGCACAACACTGATTGTAAAGATTATTCGCTTTTCTGTTATGTAAATTTTGTGAAACAAAATTTTTAAAAATTTCAAAATAAAACAAAAAATTGAAGCCAGTGGTTAAAAGTACAAAAGTGTCTGGGACCGAGCGGGCCTGCGCCTGTGACTCTTCCCGCTCCATCGCTGTTGTTTTTAGCGCTCTGTCACTTTGACATTCGTGGAGAGACATGTTCAGGGTCGTCTCCTTCTGCTGATGTCACTGGTTGTGTTTTTGGTATCTGCCATGACCTCTTTCCCACATTGGGTGCGTTTGCGGTGTCTGTCTGTCGCCATCTCTTTCCCGTGTGTCGTAGAACGGATATGAGGGTTTCCTGTGAGGCGCTGAGGTCAGGAGCCGCTCAGAGTTATCAGTTCTCACTTCTTCCTGTATTTCTCTGTCCTTGAAATCATAAACTGATAACAAAGCCGAAAATATGACAAAATTCTACTTTTTGTTGACAGATACAACAAGCGGATGACAGAAAGCTATATTATAGGAAGTAAAGGAAGTGTCACTGACAGCAGAAACATAATTATTCATGTTATTGTACATAGGAGGTAGTATTACTGTATAGTAGTTATAGTACTACCTCCTAGAGTATAATAAGCGGGGGCTCCACTTATTATACTGTGGGGTCTGAAGAGACCCCACAGTATAGTAATAGCTAGTGAGTGGCGAAAATTGGTATATTATACTGTGTGCAGGGACTACTATGGGACATAATATGGTGTGCAGGGACCACTATGGGACATAATACGGCGTGCAGGGGCTGCTATGGGGCATAATACGGTGTGCAGGGGCCACTATGGGACATAATATGGTGTGCAGGGACCACTATGGGACATAATACGGCGTGCAGGGGCTGCTATGGGGCATAATACGGTGTGCAGGAGCCACTATGGGACATAATACGGTGTGCTGAGGCTACAATGGGATATAATACGGTGTGCAGGGGCCACTATGGGATATAATACCATGTGCTGAGGTTACTATGGGATATAATACCATGTGCTGAGGCTACTATGGGACATAATACGGTGTGCTGAGGCTACTATGGGACATAATACAGTGTGCAGGAGCCGCTATGCGATATAATACCATGTGCAGGGGCTGCTATGGGATATAATACCCTGTGTAGAGGCCACTATGGGACATAATACTGTGTGCCGAGGCTACTATGGGATATAATACTGTGTGCTGAGGCTACTATGGGACATAATACTGTGTGCAGGAGCTGCTATGGGATATAATACTGTGTGCTGAGGCTACTATGGGACATAATACTGTGTGCTGAGGCTACTATGGGACATAATACAGTGTGCAGGAGCTGCTATGGGATATAATACTGTGTGCTGAGGCTACTATGGGATATAATACTGTGTGCTGAGGCTACTATGGGATATAATACTGTGTGCAGGAGCTACTATGGGATATAATACTGTGTGCTGAGGCTACTATGGGATATAATACTGTGTGCTGAGGCTACTATGGGACATAATACTGTGTGCTGAGGCTACTATGGGACATAATACAGTGTGCAGGAGCTACTATGGGATATAATACTGTGTGCTGAGGCTACTATGGGATATAATACTGTGTGCTGAGGCTACTATGGGACATAATACCGTGTGCTGAGGCTACTATGGGACATAATACCGTGTGCTGAGGCTACTATGGGACATAATACGGTGTGCAGGAGCCGCTATGGGATATAATACTGTGTGCTGAGGCTACTATGGGACATAATACTGTGTGCTGAGGCTACTATGGGACATAATACTGTGTGCTGAGGCTACTATGGGACATAATACAGTGTGCAGGAGCTGCTATGGGATATAATACTGTGTGCTGAGGCTACTATGGGACATAATACTGTGTGCTGAGGGTACTATGGGACATAATACTGTGTGCAGGAGCTGCTATGGGATATAATACTGTGTGCTGAGGCTACTATGGGACATAATACTGTGTGCTGAGGCTACTATGGGACATAATACTGTGTGCTGAGGCTACTATGGGACATAATACTGTGTGCTGAGGCTACTATGGGACATAATACAATGTGCAGGAGCTGCTATGGGATATAATACTGTGTGCTGAGGCTACTATGGGACATAATACAGTGTGCAGGAGCCGCTATGGGACATAATACAGTGTGCAGGAGCTGCTATGGGATATAATACTGTGTGCTGAGGCTACTATGGGATATAATACTGTGTGCTGAGGCTACTATGGGACATAATACGGTGTGCAGGAGCTACTATGGGACATAATACTGTGTGCTGAGGCTACTATGGGATATAATACTGTGTGCTGAGGCTACTATGGGATATAATACTGTGTGCTGAGGCTACTATGGGACATAATACCGTGTGCTGAGGCTACTATGGGACATAATACGGTGTGCAGGAGCCGCTATGGGATATAATACTGTGTGCTGAGGCTACTATGGGACATAATACTGTGTGCTGAGGCTACTATGGGACATAATACTGTGTGCTGAGGCTACTATGGGACATAATACAGTGTGCAGGAGCTGCTATGGGATATAATACTGTGTGCTGAGGCTACTATGGGACATAATACTGTGTGCTGAGGGTACTATGGGACATAATACAGTGTGCAGGAGCTGCTATGGGATATAATACTGTGTGCTGAGGCTACTATGGGACATAATACTGTGTGCTGAGGCTACTATGGGACATAATACAGTGTGCAGGAGCTGCTATGGGATATAATACTGTGTGCTGAGGCTACTATGGGACATAATACTGTGTGCTGAGGCTACTATGGGACATAATACAGTGTGCAGGAGCTGCTATGGGATATAATACTGTGTGCTGAGGCTACTATGGGATATAATACTGTGTGCAGGAGCTGCTATGGGATATAATACTGTGTGCTGAGGCTACTATGGGACATAATACAGTGTGCAGGAGCCGCTATGGGACATAATACAGTGTGCAGGAGCTGCTATGGGATATAATACTGTGTGCAGGAGCTGCTATGGGATATAATACTGTGTGCTGAGGCTACTATGGGACATAATACTGTGTGCTGAGGCTACTATGGGATATAATACTGTGTGCTGAGGGTACTATGGGACATAATACAGTGTGCAGGAGCTGCTATGGGATATAATACAGTGTGCTGAGGCTACTATGGGATATAATACTGTGTGCTGAGGCTACTATGGGATATAATACTGTGTGCTGAGGGTACTATGGGACATAATACAGTGTGCAGGAGCTGCTATGGGATATAATACTGTGTGCTGAGGCTACTATGGGATATAATACTGTGTGCAGGAGCTACTATGGGATATAATACTGTGTGCTGAGGCTACTATGGGATATAATACTGTGTGCTGAGGCTACTATGGGACATAATACTGTGTGCTGAGGCTACTATGGGACATAATACAGTGTGCAGGAGCTGCTATGGGATATAATACTGTGTGCTGAGGTTACTATGGGACATAATACGGTGTGCTGAGGCTACTATGGGACATAATACAGTGTGCAGGAGCTGCTATGGGATATAATACTGTGTGCTGAGGCTACTATGGGATATAATACTGTGTGCTGAGGGTACTATGGGACATAATACAGTGTGCAGGAGCTGCTATGGGATATAATACTGTGTGCTGAGGCTACTATGGGATATAATACTGTGTGCAGGAGCTGCTATGGGATATAATACTGTGTGCTGAGGCTACTATGGGACATAATACTGTGTGCTGAGGCTACTATGGGACATAATACAGTGTGCAGGAGCTGCTATGGGATATAATACTGTGTGCTGAGGCTACTATGGGATATAATACTGTGTGCAGGAGCTGCTATGGGATATAATACTGTGTGCTGAGGGTACTATGGGACATAATACAGTGTGCAGGAGCTGCTATGGGATATAATACTGTGTGCAGGAGCTGCTATGGGATATAATACTGTGTGCTGAGGCTACTATGGGACATAATACTGTGTGCTGAGGCTACTATGGGACATAATACTGTGTGCTGAGGCTACTATGGGATATAATACTGTGTGCTGAGGCTACTATGGGACATAATACAGTGTGCTGAGGCTACTATGGGACATAATACTGTGTGCTGAGGCTACTATGGGACATAATACAGTGTGCAGGAGCCGCTATGGGACATAATACAGTGTGCAGGAGCTGCTATGGGATATAATACTGTGTGCTGAGGCTACTATGGGATATAATACTGTGTGCTGAGGCTACTATGGGACATAATACGGTGTGCAGGAGCTACTATGGGACATAATACTGTGTGCTGAGGCTACTATGGGATATAATACTGTGTGCTGAGGCTACTATGGGATATAATACTGTGTGCTGAGGCTACTATGGGACATAATACCGTGTGCTGAGGCTACTATGGGACATAATACTGTGTGCTGAGGCTACTATGGGACATAATACAGTGTGCAGGAGCTGCTATGGGATATAATACTGTGTGCTGAGGCTACTATGGGACATAATACAGTGTGCAGGAGCTGCTATGGGATATAATACTGTGTGCTGAGGCTACTATGGGATATAATACTGTGTGCAGGAGCTGCTATGGGATATAATACTGTGTGCTGAGGCTACTATGGGACATAATACAGTGTGCAGGAGCCGCTATGGGACATAATACAGTGTGCAGGAGCTGCTATGGGATATAATACTGTGTGCAGGAGCTGCTATGGGATATAATACTGTGTGCTGAGGCTACTATGGGACATAATACTGTGTGCTGAGGCTACTATGGGATATAATACTGTGTGCTGAGGGTACTATGGGACATAATACAGTGTGCAGGAGCTGCTATGGGATATAATACTGTGTGCTGAGGCTACTATGGGATATAATACTGTGTGCAGGAGCTACTATGGGATATAATACTGTGTGCTGAGGCTACTATGGGATATAATACTGTGTGCTGAGGCTACTATGGGACATAATACTGTGTGCTGAGGCTACTATGGGACATAATACAGTGTGCAGGAGCTGTTATGGGATATAATACTGTGTGCTGAGGTTACTATGGGACATAATACGGTGTGCTGAGGCTACTATGGGACATAATACAGTGTGCAGGAGCTGCTATGGGATATAATACTGTGTGCTGAGGCTACTATGGGATATAATACTGTGTGCTGAGGGTACTATGGTACATAATACAGTGTGCAGGAGCTGCTATGGGATATAATACTGTGTGCTGAGGCTACTATGGGACATAATACTGTGTGCTGAGGCTACTATGGGACATAATACAGTGTGCAGGAGCTGCTATGGGATATAATACTGTGTGCTGAGGCTACTATGGGATATAATACTGTGTGCTGAGGCTACTATGGGACATAATACTGTGTGCTGAGGCTACTATGGGACATAATACTGTGTGCTGAGGCTACTATGGGACATAATACTGTGTGCTGAGGCTACTATGGGACATAATACTGTGTGCTGAGGCTACTATGGGATATAATACTGTGTGCAGGAGCTGCTATGGGATATAATACTGTGTGCTGAGGCTACTATGGGACATAATACTGTGTGCTGAGGGTACTATGGGACATAATACAGTGTGCAGGAGCTGCTATGGGATATAATACTGTGTGCTGAGGCTACTATGGGACATAATACTGTGTGCTGAGGCTACTATGGGACATAATACTGTGTGCTGAGGCTACTATGGGACATAATACAGTGTGCAGGAGCTACTATGGGACATAATACTGTGTGCTGAGGCTACTATGGGACATAATACTGTGTGCTGAGGCTACTATGGGACATAATACAATGTGCAGGAGCTGCTATGGGATATAATACTGTGTGCTGAGGCTACTATGGGACATAATACAGTGTGCAGGAGCCGCTATGGGACATAATACAGTGTGCAGGAGCTACTATGGGACATAATACTGTGTGCTGAGGCTACTATGGGATATAATACTGTGTGCTGAGGCTACTATGGGATATAATACTGTGTGCTGAGGCTACTATGGGACATAATACCGTGTGCTGAGGCTACTATGGGACATAATACGGTGTGCAGGAGCCGCTATGGGATATAATACTGTGTGCTGAGGCTACTATGGGACATAATACTGTGTGCTGAGGCTACTATGGGACATAATACTGTGTGCTGAGGCTACTATGGGACATAATACAGTGTGCAGGAGCTGCTATGGGATATAATACTGTGTGCTGAGGCTACTATGGGACATAATACTGTGTGCTGAGGGTACTATGGGACATAATACAGTGTGCAGGAGCTGCTATGGGATATAATACTGTGTGCTGAGGCTACTATGGGACATAATACTGTGTGCTGAGGCTACTATGGGACATAATACAGTGTGCAGGAGCTGCTATGGGATATAATACTGTGTGCTGAGGCTACTATGGGACATAATACTGTGTGCTGAGGCTACTATGGGACATAATACAGTGTGCAGGAGCTGCTATGGGATATAATACTGTGTGCTGAGGCTACTATGGGATATAATACTGTGTGCAGGAGCTGCTATGGGATATAATACTGTGTGCTGAGGCTACTATGGGACATAATACTGTGTGCTGAGGCTACTATGGGATATAATACTGTGTGCTGAGGCTACTATGGGATATAATACTGTGTGCAGGAGCTACTATGGGATATAATACTGTGTGCTGAGGCTACTATGGGATATAATACTGTGTGCTGAGGCTACTATGGGACATAATACTGTGTGCAGGAGCTACTATGGGACATAATACTGTGTGCTGAGGCTACTATGGGACATAATACAGTGTGCAGGAGCTGCTATGGGATATAATACTGTGTGCTGAGGTTACTATGGGACATAATACGTTGTGCTGAGGCTACTATGGGACATAATACAGTGTGCAGGAGCTGCTATGGGATATAATACTGTGTGCTGAGGCTACTATGGGACATAATACTGTGTGCTGAGGCTACTATGGGATATAATACTGTGTGCAGGAGCTGCTATGGGATATAATACTGTGTGCTGAGGCTACTATGGGATATAATACTGTGTGCTGAGGCTACTATGGGACATAATACTGTGTGCTGAGGCTACTATGGGATATAATACTGTGTGCTGAGGCTACTATGGGATATAATACTGTGTGCTGAGGCTACTATGGGATATAATACTGTGTGCTGAGGGTACTATGGGACATAATACAGTGTGCAGGAGCTGCTATGGGATATAATACTGTGTGCTGAGGCTACTATGGGATATAATACTGTGTGCAGGAGTTACTATGGGACATTATTCTGTATAACGGTGTGTTTTCTGTATTAAGGATGTGTTTTGTGCAATTTTTTTTGTGCAAAAATGCACCATGTGAATGCAGTTTTACATCGAAGTAAACGTACTAGTGGCCTAAGAATACAGCTGCATCCAGATACATAGTGTGTCTCCACCATAAGGGTGCCGCCATACGCTGCTCCTGGACACATTTACCACTAATCGGGGGCTGCACATGGACTTTCATTGCTTCTAATGGGAAAGTACAGGAGCGTCCCAGGAAATAGCAGTAAGCACATGTGTCCTGAAGCATCTGGTGGCAGCACTTCTGTGTTACGGTTTGTGGTATATGACTTTAGTTTAGGGGTCGTCAGACTTACACTTATTGACCGGCACTCCGAGGACCTCATCTTTGATTTTTTAATTAAAATTGGCACGCCGAACAAAAAAAGGTTGCCTACCCCTGACTTATTATATGTGCCTTGCCAGCTTTATAGACACTGACCCACTCTCCATTCTCTAGTATGGCAGTAGCGTCTAGTGTTTGGTGACTCTGTACCATCCCGGCATATCCTGCACATGTAATGAGGCCTGAAAGAATGAACATTTTCAGGATTCCTGCATGGTCACATGTCCTGATGAGTCAGCCAATACCCACAGGGTGTGAACAGCGCACATGGAAACAGCCTGACAACATAACCATCTCTGAGCCCTGGAGCTGGAGTAACCAGGGATAGAAAATACCCATAGATCTGTCACCAGGACAACCAAAAACATGGAGGACAAACTACTGACCACAGCGGGAAGGGGTATACGCTAGGGAACAAACAGAAACACACAATTGTATTACATATCTATATCCTCTCCAACTCCCATTTCCTATCTATCTATCCTATCTGTAGCCATCCAATTATTTATTATTATTTTTATTATTAATAATATTTACAAGTATCTCTTATCAATCTATCATCAAATTTTTCTATATATTTATACCAGACTAGGGCTTTGTCTTTAGGCATCTGGTATTCCATTTACAGTATAATATGTAAGGCTTGGGCCTTAGTGCGTCACTTGCGTGGGTTTGAACGTCACGGGATGCCCCGAAGATGGTGACAGTCCTAGAAAGGCAGAGGACATCCTAGAAAGGCAGATTCTCCACATACCAGATAAGCTGCACGCTATGATTTTCTATGGCCAGTTGACAGCTTTCTATGGGAGAGGCAACCACAAAGCACATAGCAATCATTGCAGAGGACACAAAAATACTTCAGGTGCAGTGGTCACATGACGCCTTCTGGTGCCGCATTATAATCAGGTTATGAACCGCCAGTGGCAGGACTCTATATGATTATTGATCCATAACAGCAACCACTACCCTGGGAGGAAGTCTATTTTATAGGTTTTTATACACTACATGTATATACTTACTATCTACAAGAATATAATCCCTATAATACTGCCTGTTATGTAAAAGAATATAACTACTATAATACTGCCCCCTATGTACAAGAATATAACTACTATAATACTACCTCCTATGTACAAGAATATAACTACTATAATACTGCTCCTATGTACAAGAATATAACTACTATAATACTACTCCTATGTACAAGAATATAACTACTATAATACTACCTCCTATGTACAAGAATATAACTACTATAATACTGTTCCTATATACAAGAATATAACTACTATAATACCGCTCCTATGTACAAGAATATAACTACTATAATACTGCCCCCTATGTACAAGAATATAACTACTATAATACTACTCCTATGTACAAGAATATAACTACTATAATACTGCTCCTATGTACAAGAATAGAACTACTATAATACTGCTCCTATGTACAAGAATATAACTACTATAATACTGCCTATGTACAAGAATATAACTACTATAATACTACTCCTATGTACAAGAATATAACTACTATAATACTACTCCTATGTACAAGAATATAACTACTATAATACTGCCCCCTATGTACAAGAATATAACTACTATAATACTGCTCCTATGTACAAGAATATAACTACTATAATACTGCTCCTATGTACAAGAATATAACTACTATAATACCGCTCCTATGTACAAGAATATAACTACTATAATACTGCCCCTATGTACAAGAATATAACTACTATAATACTACTCCTATGTACAAGAATATAACTACTATAATACTGCTCCTATGTACAAGAATAGAACTACTATAATACTGCTCCTATGTACAAGAATATAACTACTATAATACTGCCTATGTACAAGAATATAACTACTATAATACTACTCCTATGTACAAGAATATAACTACTATAATACTAGTCCTATGTACAAGTATAATACTATAATACTGCCCCCTATGTACAAGTATATAACTACTAGTAATATTCCTATGTACAAGGAGTATAACTACTATAATACTCCTCCTATGTACAAGGATATAACTACTATAATACTGCCCCCTATGTACAAGAATATAACTACTATAATACTACCTCCTATGGGCAAGTATATATACTACTATAATACTCCTCCTATGTACAAGAATATAACTACTATAATACTTATCTTCTATGTACAAGAATATAACTACTATAGTAGTGCTCCTATGTACAAGAATATAACTACTATAATAGCTAGCCTATTATAGTAGTACTATAATACTGCTCCTATGTACAAGAATAGAACTACTATAATACTAGCTATGTTGATATAACTACTATAATACTACCTCCTATGTACAAGAATATAACTACTATATAGTATAGTTATATTCTTAGGTATATTCTTGTACATAGGAGGTAGTATTATAGTAGTTATATTCTTGTACATAGGAGTAGTATTATAGTAGTTATATTCTTGTACATAGGAGTAGTATTATAGTAGTTATATTCTTGTACATAGGAGCAGTATTATAGTAGTTATATTCTTGTACATAGGAGCAGTATTATAGTAGTTATATTCTTGTACATAGGAGCAGTATTATAGTAGTTATATTCTTGTACATAGGAGCAGTATTATAGTAGTATATCTTGTACATAGGAGCAGTATTATAGTAGTTATATTCTTGTACATAGGAGCAGTATTATAGTAGTTATATTCTTGTACATAGGAGCAGTATTATAGTAGTTATATTCTTGTACATAGGGGGTAGTATTATAGTAGTTATATTCTTGTACATAGGAGGTAGTATTATAGTAGTTATATTCTTGTACATAGGAGGTAGTATTATAGTAGTTATATTCTTGTACATAGGAGGTAGTATTATAGTAGTTATATTCTTGTACATAGGAGTAGTATTATAGTAGTTATATTCTTGTACATAGGAGGTAGTATTATAGTAGTTATATTCTTGTACATAGGGGGCAGTATTATAGTAGTTATATTCTTGTACATAGGAGGTAGTATTATAGTAGTTATATTCTTGTACATAGGAGCAGTATTATAGTAGTTATATTCTTGTACTTAGGAGTAGTATTATAGTAGTTATATTCTTGTACATAGGAGCAGTATTATAGTAGTTATATTCTTGTACATAGGAGTAGTATTATAGTTTGGGTTAGTACGTAGAGGATCTGAATTGACCACTCTTTTTGGGAGCCTTATTTGTCCTTATTGCAGTTGTCGCTTCCCTTCCTCCGCTCTGGAGATGACTTGATATAAACCTGCAGTAATATACGGTATAGAGTGACTTCACTATGTAGCTCAGGACTGATAAGCACATGGGTTCGGCGCTGCCTGTGTTGGTGCTTCTTTGCTTTTCCTGCACCAGTAATGTTATGTTATTTTCTATCCTTTACCTGCAGGATGATAGCTGACGTGTAATTGGTTGCTATGACAACACCACTGTCCCTCTTTTCACTCATTTATCAGCCTAAAACTAGTCAGACATATGAGGTGCACTCTCCACTGGTGATGGGGTTATGAAGACTGGTGTTACTTGATAAATCTTCCCCACATGTCCTGTGTGTGTTAGGCTCCGTGTACACGACCATGTGCTTGCAGTGTACTAGCTGTGATTTTTGACGCTGACCTATTATTTTCTATGGCCCCGTACACGTGACTATGTATATCGGGTCTGTGTGGAGGGCAGTGAGCCCAGGGAAAATAAGAGGGCATGTCCTATTCCTGTTCATTTTGTTGGAAATAAATGGGTCCGTGATCTCATCCTTGTGTCGTCGGTGTCGCTTTCCCACAGATCTTCGTATGCATACGTACATGTAGTCTTATATTAGACCATAAAACTGCCTCAAATCCTATCCTAGTCCCAGGTCTAATGAACTGACCTGGATCCCTATGAAGCTACATGGTGGCCGCAGTACGGCCCTTTTTAGTAACGTGGCTGAATTTCATCAGTGTGAATACGCCCTTAGGCTGTGATGGTTGTGCGCTGCCTCATCCCTGCTGCAAAATACCACAATTTTGTAATGTGGTTATTGGACTTGCTGTTTTTACAAGTGAATTGCAGTTTTTAACACGTTTTTTTATGTATAAATTGCAGGGCAATAAAAGGGTTGTAAAATGTGTGTGATGTGCAAACTACTGCAATGTGTGAATTACAGCCTTAGGTGTATAACAAGGAATGTTCCCACTCACTGACAGAAAGCAGAGGGCTTGAAAATGATGGTGAAACTTAACTATATTCGTTTCTTTAGTGTATTTGCCTACATTTCAGTACAATAGGTCACACTATGTACCAACCCCAGCCTTCTCGCCATTATGAGCCCAAGTGATTGGGGTCTGCCACTTAGGGGCGCCGTTAGCCATGTCGGCCTCCTCTAGTGCCCCAATAACAGCCTTACGGTATAAGGGTAGTGCCAGCCATGGGGCCTTATCTGGACGCCAAACGCCCAGAATGAATTATCGTCTCCTGGCATCTTTGGGCAAACAAAGGCTTAAAACCTGCACAACCCAAGAGACAAAGCTGCAATGCAGTCCAGCGGGCGGTGATGTGACTCAGCTGGCTGTGCATGCAGCAGGATTGTACGCTCCTCGCCGTATATCGGGGGCCTCATGACTGCTGCAGGCTGAGGGGCTGCTCCATGTCTGCAGAATACAGATGAGATCCTGGAGATGGATCCTCCTGGCGTGTTGTAGCTCGCTCACACAGGGTGGGGTGGGGGAATCTCAGCTTTTCAGGTCTTGGAGGGAGAAGGAAATCTCTACGTGAAGCCTCACACCTTCATGATCTCTGCAAAACAAGAGGACACCTGTTACTGGTCAACGCACAAGTGTGGGGGGAGGAAGATACAGGCCCAGCAAGGGCAATGACTGAGGTTGGCTGAGCATTGAATTAGAAGACCTAGGTAACAGGGACCGGAGGATACAATGGAGCAGAAACCAACATTCACCCTACAGAAAGCCTTGCTGCAGCCCGTGAAGATGTGCATGCTGGATATGCCCCTGCTGGTGGATCAGGAGGTGAGTAGACCCCTTGCATCACAAATGCCTTGTTACCCTGTGCCAGGGGTGGGTGGACTCTGTTATATATCATGCTGGAAGAAGGCTGCAGACGCCCCCCGGCCACAAAGGCCGAATGATGGTTGGGCGTCTTGTAATAGTATTGTTGTTGTTAGGTTGTGCCCCAGCGAGAGGAGCCACTTAAAGCAACATGCGCTATAATTAGATATAGTATACTGGCGATATATAGTAGCGTAGCCTAGCTTGTAAACATGGAGGGTAACCCCTAATTTATCACGGGAACAAGTGGTGTATATGGTGCACGTGAAATAATTATCACCTGATTATGTATTCATTAAACGACTACTAATTACCCTTGTAGCACTGCCCTCCTCTGCCCTGGTAATAGTCAGCGCTGGAGAGTCAAAGGCCAAAGACGAACGATCCACCCAATGCGTATTGGACAGGATTCGCTGATTCAGTTTGTAGAGTTTGTTTACTTTTGACACATTGTAACGAAAACCCAGCAAATCAGATCCTCCTATTGTGTCCTGTGGGGTGAATTCTGCTGACATTGACCCGTCCTATCACTTGTCTGAGGTTATTAGAGAATCGCCGCTAATGTGTAGTGTCAGGATAGTAGCACAATGCACGTGTGTAAGGGGGTCATTATGTCATGTATGGCTCTGTATATGTCAGTGAATGGAACTGTACATGTCCCATCTCACAGCTGAGGGTTTGTTACAATTGTGTGCATTAAAGACAATTCAGACTGAAGGTGGGGGGAACATTTGCCATGTTTTTATGCTTTGTTATGACATGGGGGTCCCCTCAGGACCTCCCTCTACTAACCAGAGCCATGGAAGGGTGTCCTTTGTTAGTGGGTTGCTAGTAGTGGGTTCATTGGCGTCCATGTGTTATACCCATTGATTTCAGTGGGCACCATGAAGCGTAAGAGCACCAGGAATTGTGGGGGGTCCAGTCACGGAAGAACATCCCCTTTAACATGGGAAAGAGTCTGGCTGCAGGTGACTGTTGCGTTGCTCTTGGCTTGTATCCATCATTGCCACATCTCCGATCATGATAGATTGGTGTAATCCTTTCCATCAGGAGGGACATCTCTGTTTCCTTTGGCAAGTAAATGGTCCTTACTATGCAGAACATAAGGAGGAGCATTGTACACATAGCCAAGGAGCAGCGTCATCTCCTCGCTCGCAGGACTTTTACACTTCACAACATTCAGTTTCATTCAGACAGCGGCCGTGTCATCCGAAAACATCTGGTGATTCACAAGGTGAACATTTCACATCCATAGCAACGCACTCTCATTTCTGATCTGTTTGCAAACAGTACAATTCTTAGGAAATCCACAATCCTATGGCCGTGTGTATACAGGCCAGAGAGTACCCTAACCATATACAGCATACATGTATGCAAATAGTTAATATAAAGAGACTGAATAGTGAGTGCAGCTCTGGAGTATAATACAGGATCAGTAATGTAATGTATGTACACAGTGACTGTACCAGCAGAATAGTGAGCGCAGCTCTGGAGTATAATACAGGATGTAACTCAGGATAAGTAATGTAATGTATGTACACAGTGACTGCACCAGCAGAATAGTGAGCGCAGCTCTGGAGTATAATACAGGATGTAACCAGGATCAGTCAGGATAAGTAATGTAATGTATGTACACAGTGACTGCACCAGCAGAATAGTGAGTGCAGCTCTGGAGTATAATACAGGATGTAACTCAGGATCAGTACAGGATAAGTAATGTAATGTATGTACACAGTGACCGCACCAGCAGAATAGTGAGTGCAGCTCTGGAGTATAATACAGGATAAGTAATGTAATGTATGTACACAGTGACTGCACCAGCAGAATAGTGAGTGCAGCTCTGGAGTATAATACAGGATAAGTAATGTAATGTATGACACAGTGACTGTACCAGCGAATAGTGAGCGCGCACTGGAGTCTAATACAGGATAAGTAATGTAATGTATGTACACAGTGACTGTACCAGCAGAATAGTGAGTGCAGCTCTGGAGTATAATACAGGATATAACTCAGGATCAGTACAGGATAAGTAATGTAATGTATGTACACAGTGACTGCACCAGCAGAATAGTGAGTGCAGCTCTGGAGTATAATACAGGATAAGTAATGTAATGTATGTACACAGTGACTGCACCAGCAGAATAGTGAGCGCAGCTCTGGAGTATAATACAGGATGTAACTCAGAATCAGTACAGGATAAGTAATGTAATGTATGTACACAGTGACTGTACCAGCAGAATAGTGAGTGCAGCTCTGGAGTATAATACAGGATGTAACTCAGTATCAGAACAGGATAAGTAATGTAATGTATGTACACAGTGACTGCACCAGCAGAATAGTGAGCGCAGCTCTGGAGTATAATACAGGATAAGTAATGTAATGTATGTACACAGTGACTGCACCAGCAGAATAGTGAGCGCAGCTCTGGAGTATAATACAGGATGTAACTCAGGGTCAGTACAGGATAAGTAATGTAATGTATGTACACAGTGACTGCACCAGCAGAATAGTGAGCGCAGCTCTGCAGTATAATACAGGATAAGTAATGTAATGTATGTACACAGTGACTGCACCAGCAGAATAGTGAGCGCAGCTCTGGAGTATAATACAGGATAAGTAATGTAATGTATGTACACAGTGACTGCACCAGCAGAATAGTGAGTGCAGCTCTGGAGTATAATACAGGATGTAACTCAGGGTCAGTACAGGATAAGTAATGTAATGTATGTACACAGTGACTGCACCAGCAGAATAGTGAGTGCAGCTCTGGAGTATAATACAGGATATAACTCAGGATCAGTACAGGATAAGTAATGTAATGTATGTACACAGTGACTGTACCAGCAGAATAGTGAGCGCAGCTCTGGAGTATAATACGGGAACTAAGGATCGTACAGGATAAGTAATGTAATGTATGTACACAGTGACTGCACCAGCAGAATAGTGAGCGCAGCTCTGCAGTATAATACAGGATAAGTAATGTAATGTATGTACACAGTGACTGCACCAGCAGAATAGTGAGCGCAGCTCTGGAGTATAATACAGGATAAGTAATGTAATGTATGTACACAGTGACTGTACCAGCAGAATAGTGAGTGCAGCTCTGCAGTATAATACAGGATGTAACTCAGGGTCAGTACAGGATAAGTAATGTAATGTATGTACACAGTGACTGTACCAGCAGAATAGTGAGCGCAGCTCTGGAGTATAATACAGGATAAGTAAATAATATATATACACAAAAACAACACCAGCAGAATAGTGAGCGCAGCTCTGCAGGATCAGTACAGGATAAGTAATGTAATGTATGTACACAGTGACTGCACCAGCAGAATAGTGAGCGCAGCTCTGCAGTATAATACAGGATAAGTAATGTAATGTATGTACACAATGACTGCACCAGCAGAATAGTGAGCGCAGCTCTGGAGTATAATACAGGATGTAACTCAGGATCAGTACAGGATAAGTAATGTAATGTATGTACACAGTGACTGTACCAGCAGAATAGTGAGCGCAGCTCTGCAGTATAATACAGGATGTAACTCAGGATCAGAACAGGATAAGTAATGTAATGTATGTACACAGTGACTGTACCAGCAGAATAGTGAGCGCAGCTCTGGAGTATAATACAGGATAAGTAATGTAATGTAGCGGGGATGTGGGGGTCGGGTATGGTGTCCGGGTCGGTGTGATGTATGTACACAGTGACTGTACCAGCAGAATAGTGAGCGCAGCTCTGGAGTATAATACAGGATGTAACTCAGGATCAGTACAGGATAAGTAATGTAATGTATGTACACAGTGACTGCACCAGCAGAATAGTGAGCGCAGCTCTGCAGTATAATACAGGATGTAACTCAGGATCAGTACAGGATAAGTAATGTAATGTATGTACACAATGACTGTACCAGCAGAATAGTGAGTGCAGCTCTGCAGTATAATACAGGATGTAACTCAGGATCAGTACAGGATAAGTAATGTAATGTATGTACACAGTGACTGTACCAGCAGAATAGTGAGTGCAGCTCTGGAGTACAGGATGTATTATTCTGTAGTATGTGCACATTGGGTGGTCTTTACTCACTGCTGACTGTTGTGTACGGTTCTAAGTCTCCAGTTACAGATATGGATTATGAGCAGATTATAGCCCAGCTGGTGACTGACGCCCCTTGGCATGGACACGGAGTATTTCATGAAAGGATTTCCTTATTGGCAGAGTGTGGGGTTTGATAAGGACACGCTGTAAGCTGTGGTGGACCTGCTGTATATGAAGCTGTCTAAACCTGCTGCTGGTTACTCAGCCCCCCAGAATACACCGCTGCATAGCTGTCAGTATACCCCTCACCACTGAGGGTTTGGTACAATTGTATCCTGTCTTAGTCCATCCTCTGTGAGCTAAACAGCGTAAACTTGCACTAAAACACTGTAACAAATTATCAGGTCAGTTTTAAGTGTTGTTTTACTTCCGGTGCATTGTAACAAATCCTCAGCTGTTTTCAGTCTCCTGATGTAACTAATAATGTTCCCATTCACTGACATGAAGCAGAGGAGACAAACCATTAAACCATCTGGAAAGTTACAGGACTTTTTATTATTTTCCCATCCTGACTGGTTTCACATTCAGGTTTGCTGGTTGATGATGTATAATTAACCCTTTCCAGACATCTATTAGGAAGTCCCCGACCTTTCTTATAAGCCACACACTTATTCCTTGACTCATTCGCGCTCTAGTTGGGGTTTGCTGTGCCAGCAGCTAACCTGGCATTAAGTGGGTGTTCCTAGCAGTAAGTAAATAAGTCAGAAGTAAGAAGATGACGGAGGAATGTTCAGTCCTAACAATCGCAGTATTTATCCTGTACTAGAAGGAAATGCCTTTAAGAGCTGGTTACAAGCAGCTCCCAGGTATGAACAAGCGACCAGCCCCACACGAGGAGCCCATGACTCTGAAGAAGGACAACCTGTACCTGAACTACCTAGCCAAAATCTTGGAGACTTTCTGCCTCCACGTCCCGGTGCCAAGCATGGTAAGCTGCCACTTTATAGCTATAACCTGTTTAGTGCTGACATGTTGCATTGCACCGTGTTACATGAGGGGTTGTAAGGTTCGCCCTCCCTGTACCAACAGACCATGCTGATACTATGAGCCATATATTTGCCCCCTCAGGGGTCAGAGATCCCCTTCACTGGCCAGTGGTGGTGGTAAATGTCCGCCTATTGTTGGTGAATGGCCACCACTGAGAGGTTTATGGTGCTTAGTGAATTGCTGCCCCTTAGTTGTGAATCTTTTGCTTCAGTGTGAATGGCCGCCCATTGGTGGTGAATGACTACTTGACCTGGTGGATCGGCACACCGTGGAGGTGAATAACTCTCTCTATGTAGGGTATGACTATCTGGCGCATTACCATGTACTGCAGGTGAATTCTCTTTGTGAATATCTGCCCCTTGGTACAGGGGGTTCTATGGGGGTGTATGGTTGCCCCTTGGTACTGAATGACCACTTGGTGTACGGCTGCCTGGCAGATTGGCACCCCCTAGAGGTGAATGGCTGTCTCTGTAGTGTTTGACCACCTGGTGAGTGGCCGCCTACTGGTATTGAATTGCCGCTTATTTCTGGTAACTGGCCACCAGTTCATAATACTTAGTGTATTTTTCAGTAGTGAGCGGTCCCTTCGGGGGTAAACGACCACCCCACAGTGGTGGATGACCCCGGAGGCACATGGCCGCCTGCTGGATTGGTGCTCTCTGGAGGTGAATGGCTGCCTAACACTAGTGGTTAATGGTGCTTAGTGAATGGTCGCTCCTCGGTGGTCAATCACTTGGTAGTCAGGGGTCATGTGAGGGAAATGGCGGCCTCTTGGTGGTTAACGTTGCCCCTACATAGTTAACGGTCACTTGGTGAGACAGAAGTGATTTAATGGCTTGTGAATATAATACTGGGGCACAGTGATAGACTCCCATAGTAGGTAGGGTGGATTGAATTTCTGCTCTATAGTAACCTAGTGGATCACCTGACACAGTATGGGGCTCTGTGATCTGGGCTCGATGGCCGGTGTCCTGTCCTTAGAGATTGTTGACCTCTTTAGAGGGGGCTGTTATGCCCAATGGTTGCCCATAGACTAGAGCAGAGACGACATCCCGTACCCCACACAGATCACACGTGTGCACTGAGCCTAACGCAGACATCATTTATGCCGTCACCCTGGAGGTTTTAGCTTCGGCTTTAATTTTCTAATTATCTGTGATTACAGAGACGAGTCTGCAGAATCTTTAGCGGTTTTACATCTGTGAACCAAATTCACTGATTTCTAGGCCAAAAATCCTTTAGGTGATGACAGGGATGTGGGCAGGGGTGTAGCTATAGGTGATGCAGCGGAACCAATTTCTACCGGGCCCTGGAGCCTGAGGGGCCCACAAGTCCTCTCTACAACATAAGAAGACGCCAGTATTATACATAACACATAATAAATGGGGGGCCCATTACATTACAGCATTGGGGCCTAGGAGCTTTCAGTTATGCCTTGGCATGGGGGGCACATGTAAACGGGACGTCATTTTTGTTAGAGAATGTGAGCGGTTTATTTCCCCAAGTACAATGGGAGAATTGGTCAAGGGTGTGAATACTTATGCAATGTGCTGATCCCTGGTTTACTGACTATCTATATGACCTTTGCTTGGAAATGACATAATATGAGCGGCAGTGTCCAGAGAAATCAGAACCCTATTCTATAGAAAGTGATATAGATTTCATTGGAAATTTCCAATATGAAACTTCTGACAAATGAGTCACATGCACTCCAGCGCCTCCTCTGCGCCTCCTCAGCGCCTCCTCTGCGCCTCCTCTCATTCCCAGAAATCACACGTCGCATTCACAAAAAGGATAAACAATGGTGAATTAGCTGAGTCTGTTCATTGATGGCTGCGGGGTTCCTGATAGTCACGTGGCCCTCCGCCCGGCTCCTGCGGACACTTCTGTTGTCTCAGCAATGGACAGGGCGTTGTGAAATCCGGGCTGTGGTTTTGTGGAGGAGCCGCAGCACAACGTGATTGGAGTCTTTTCAGAATTCACAAAACCTCATTTTATGCAAGTCTTGCAAATAAATGAGATTTGTGGTTAACTCCTTGCTGGATGGATGACTTCTTTGTTTTGCAGATCCTTGATGCACATAGAGAAGAGGAGGGTAATGTTAGAAAACGGGGCCCACTTCTAATACAAACTACTGCCGTGTACCCCACTGTAATAGGATGGGTGAGAATGGAACTTACCGCCTGCTCCCATCCCATGGCAGCGCCATATTGGGTCAGTTTAACCCCTTATTTGGTGGTGGCATGGTGATGAGATTCATGGATAGGTTCACTCGATCCATGGGGAAAGAGAATGGCGCCCATCGATGCCCAGGCCACAGGTGAACACTTGTTTGGTCGACATCCTTTCCTACCTATACCCTCTCCCCCATGTATATGCACAGACTCTCCTCCATGTGTGCATGCATGGCTGAGAGGAGAGTAGGGGTGTGCTCTAGCAGAGGATTTTGGAGCTGAGAAGGAGTGGAAGGCAATGAGAGACGCTGAAAAAAGATCCCTCCTCAATCTTCCCCCAACTGACTCAGCCGCCAGATCCGCAGTGCACGGCGCAGGTTGCTGAGCTCCATTGTGTCCGACACGCCACAGGGAGGGAATGTGGAGAGGATTCTTTGATAGAAGATTTCTCAGTATGAACGCCCCCTAAGCCACTGGCAGATACCTCTCATAGGAAGGATTGGGCATGACAAATTCACCAGTCCTGCCACAATGGGATAACTATAGAAGGATGAAAGCCTTATATGTGACCTGATGGTTAGCTGGGTGGGGGAGCCCCAAAGGCTTCCTCTGGCCAGCTATTCAGGGATCTCTGTGCCTCATGCACCATTGCCATGGAGAGCCCCGTCACAAGCCCCCTGTGCATGTACCGGACACATAAGAAGCTCACGATGGTCGCGATTCTTAAATTCTCATTAAAATCCGATAACATTTAGGGAAGTGGACGGGAATGACCTGCGTGTATAACCTCAGAATCTTGGCCTGGTCCGGGTTTACATAGGGTCACCAGCACTTCCTTGTTTTGCTGAAATTTGCTGCAGTTTTCATTACTCTAGAAATTTTCTGTCCACCTTTGTGATGCTTTACTGGGAATACTGGGTCAGCACATTGAATGGCCGCGCCATCCTGTTTGTCATTCGTAATCACTTTGTATTCACCAAGCCTGTTAATACTTCTTAGTATGGACGACATAAATGGTCTTATAGAAGCTACTGAAAATGTGCTGTCTGTTTGGTGTCTATAGCGTCTGTGCAGACCCGTGCGTCTCCGTGGTAACAGACAACAAACCCTTTGTAGTCTGATTCTGCAGGTATATTTCTTCTAGGTGTCCATACTTCTTTGTAGCATACATTCGGTATAGTTTGGAGCGTCAGCTCCTCTGCGGCAGTGCCGGTTCTCTGTACAGTATATCATGGTGACAGATATATATACTGCTAATTCTGCAGAATAGTTTGTACGGTGCTGATGGTCCCGGATGGACATTTGATTTCCCTTTCCAGGAAGATCCCGGGTCACGATGGACGACCTCTCCTGACACATCTGTTATTGCTCCACAATGCCTGGAATGGAGTCCTGCAGTGTCCTAGATAACCGCGCCAGCAGCGCACCTCTCTGTGCCGCCCCTGCCAGGAGTAATGTCAGCCCTCAGCATGTTGTTCTGGAAAGGCCACCGGAAACCGCACTGCCTGGATGTCACTGGATAATATTCCAGGACCAGGAGACTGTCGTGTCTCTGCAGCTATGTAGGGCACATATCTATTATGCATGTGTGTGATACATCTGGTCTGGAAATGTTGTCGCAGGTGTCACTGGCTAAGCTTGTAGCTCTGAGGAGGCTCCAGGCACTGGCTGCAATCTTCTAAAAATCTTTAGCAAGTTAAAGGAATAGTCTATAAAAGCAATATACTGTGTTCTACCTATTGCAGGGCCTGAGGCGGCGGAGCCGGATGCAAGAATTCAGTTTGCACCAAAGAGAGAATCCCTGACGTGAGTTATATCTGAAATCTATGCCAGTCCCTGGATAGGGGATAACTTACAGATCTGTGAGGGCGTCCGCTCAGACCCCCACTGATCAGGAGACAAAACGCCCCTGTCCTACATGGAGCAGTGGTCAGGCAGCGGCCGCAACTCTCCATTCACTTCAATGGTAGCGCTGGAGATAGCCAAGCGCTCCCATTGTAATGAAGGTTCGCTGTTCTCCTGATTTAGTGGGTGTATGAGTGGTCGGACCCCACTGATCTGCAAGTTATTCCCTATCCTATGGGAAAACCCCCTATAAGTGTATGACCACCTGTAAGGTGCATAGATAACACAGCCGGCCCTAGACTACACATTGTTCTTATTTGTACGTTTCCATTGAATCTGCTTACAGTCTAATGTCTATGGAGACAGTCTATTGCTCTCTGATGTCTACTTTCAGGGGTAACAAAAAATTACGCAGTTTGGGGTCCCTCCTGTATCATCCTATTCTTTGTCGGGATCCCTCCGTCTCATCCTACTTTGCGGGTCCCTCCCGTCTCATCCTATTCTTTGGCGGGATCCCTCCTGTCTCATCTCACCCTATTCTTTGGCGGGATCCCCTCCCGTCTCATCCTATTCTTTGGCGGGATCCCTCCCGTCTCATCCTATTCTTTAGCGGGATCCCTCCCGTCTCACCCTATTCTTTGGCGGGATCCCTCCCGTCTCATCCTATTCTTTAGCGGGATCCCTCCCGTCTCATCCTATTCTTTGGTGGGATCCCTCCCGTCTCATCCTATTCTTTAGTGGGATCCCTCCCGTCTCATCCTATTCTTTAGTGGGATCCCTCCTGTCTCATCCTATTCTTTGGCGGGATCCCTCCCGTCTCATCCTATTCTTTGGCGGGCCCCCGCGGGATCCCTCCCGTCTCATCCCTATTCTTGGCGGGATCCCTCCCGTCTCATCCTATTCTTTGGCGGGATCCCTCCCATCTCATCCTATTCTTTCCCCCAACATAAGACTCTTAAGTAGGATTTAGTAAAAAGATTTCTGTCCCAGTCATTCCAGGTGACATTCTCAGATCCTTCGCTGTCACATCTTGAAGTCCTTGACTGCATCGTCTTCATGGCGTGGATGAGGAGATCACTGACTATAAATAGTCTGTGGTTGTGCCATTCAGATGGGCGACCTCATACAAACATCTGCTCTTCTGCCGAGGCGCCCTCTTCCCAGCAGCGAGGCGTGAAAGTGATAGCAGATCTGAGCTCATTAGCATTCTTGTCAGGACACATCACTGCATCATACAGTCCTATTAACAGCCTGCTGGGGGTCTTAGTTATGGCCGATGATGTCATCTTTTCCCACTCCCTCCACAATATAACAGCCTGCCTAATAAAGACGATGTGCACCATGGAGGCGGCTCCTTATATCAGCCCTTAGCGGGACATGACTGGAGCTGAGAGGGCCGGAGTCCAGGCTGCTGAAAATGAAGCCTGATCTCAGATCTCTGCTTGCTGTCAGTGAACTGAAACATTCTGATTTCTTCCCATCCCAAGGCCTTGTTCACACTTTCAGGATTTGGTCCAGGTTTAGAGCACTATGTTTAATGTATAGGGCTCCATTCCCTTGATAGTGGTCATAAGAATGTTCCTTTGTCTTCAGCCGGCCTTGTTATGTGCCAGCGTACCCAGGGGCCATAATGCAAACCACGCAATATCATGTGGTCCCGGTGATCAGGGCGCCCCACATTGGTGAGTTGTGTTATGGCATTTTTTGGCTGCTACCTATTTACCCTCGTGTCCCTACTCCTGTCCAAGTCAGCCTCTGCTTCAGTCACCCGGGGGCATTGCCCACTATGTCTCAATGTTCTTCAGCATTGCAGTCTACTGACTAGTGCCCCCTTAAGGGTGAAGCAGAGGCGAGCACGGACAGGCGGGTAAACTATCAGCCACTTACCTGTTGGAATAATCCGATAGGTAGCGGCCTCACGTGTCACTCTGTGGGGGCCAAAGGGCCCTGAGTACCTTTTTTTGAACTGTGTAGGAAGGCGCAGAAGACGGAAGGTGACCAAAGTGTATTGGTATATATGGCATTCTAGTGTATAGCTATAGAGGTATACATCAGCAGATAATCCTAGTGTATACCACTGAGACTGAGGCGCTGTGTGCAGGCTGCTTAAGACACATCAGTCTGAGTCCTGACTGCTCAGCCTGGAGGTTTTGTGATGTAGATCTCAGTAAACTCCACTATCGCTGTACATGGCCACACTACTCTCCATGGCTGGGATATTCTCCTGTACTGAGAGTAACACAAGACACACAATGTCTGACCTGACACGATCTTGTTGTTGTTGTTGACAATTTACTGCCATGTCAATACCAGCTATCCCCTGATAAATGAGCGCAGCGTGATCCTGTGCCCGCAGTGACATCATACGCACAAGCTAATATGGATAAATGTTCAATTAGGGCGGCGAGACACATGACAGGGGCAAATAACATCTCACAGACAATAAATGTTCTCATCCCGCAAGGACCCAGCAAGTCCAGCTCCAAATGTCAGCTCTGTGATCTCACTGTATAGCTGCACATCTACAGTGTCAGTACAATAGTAGTTATACATAGGGGGCAGTATTATAGTAGTTATATTCTTGTACATAGGAGCAGTATTATAGTAGTTATATTCTTGTACATAGGAGCAGTATTATAGTAGTTATATTCTTGTACATAAGAGCAGTATTATAGTAGTTATATTCTTGTACATAGGGGTAGTATTATAGTAGTTATATTCTTGTACATAGGGGGCAGTATTATAGTAGTTATATTCTTGTACATAGGAGGAGTATTATAGTAGTTATATTCTTGTACATAGGAGGTAGTATTATAGTAGTTATATTCTTGTACATAGGGGCAGTATTATAGTAGTTATATTCTTGTATATAGGAGCAGTATTATAGTAGTTATATTCTTGTACATAGGAGGTAGTATTATAGTAGTTATATTCTTGTACATAGGAGGTAGTATTATAGTAGTTATATTCTTGTACATAGGAGCAGTATTATAGTAGTTATATTCTTGTACATAGGTAGTATTATAGTAGTTATATTCTTGTACATAGGAGCAGTATTATAGTAGTTATATTCTTGTACATAGTAGTATTATAGTAGTTATATTCTTGTACATAGGAGCAGTATTATAGTAGTTATATTCTTGTACATAGGAGCAGTATTATAGTAGTTATATTCTTGTACATAGGAGCAGTATTATAGTAGTTATATTCTTGTACATAGGAGTAGTATTATAGTAGTTATATTCTTGTACATAGGGGCAGTATTATAGTAGTTATATTCTTGTATATAGGAGCAGTATTATAGTAGTTATATTCTTGTACATAGGAGCAGTATTATAGTAGTTATATTCTTGTACATAGGAGTAGTATTATAGTAGTTATATTCTTGTACATAGGAGCAGTATTATAGTAGTTATATTCTTGTACATAGTAGTATTATAGTAGTTATATTCTTGTACATAGGAGCAGTATTATAGTAGTTATATTCTTGTACATAGGAGCAGTATTATAGTAGTTATATTCTTGTACATAGGAGCAGTATTATAGTAGTTATATTCTTGTACATAGAGGGTAGTATTATAGTAGTTATATTCTTGTACATAGGAGTAGTATTATAGTAGTTATATTCTTGTACATAGGAGTAGTATTATAGTAGTTATATTCTTGTACATAGGAGTAGTATTATAGTAGTTATATTCTTGTACATAGGAGTAGTATTATAGTAGTTATATTCTTGTACATAGGAGCGGTATTATAGTAGTTATATTCTTGTACATAGGAGCAGTATTATAGTAGTTATATTCTTGTACATAGGAGCAGTATTATAGTAGTTATATTCTTGTACATAGGGGGCAGTATTATAGTAGTTATATTCTTGTACATAGGGGGCAGTATTATAGTAGTTATATTCTTGTACATAGGGGGCAGTATTATAGTAGTTATATTCTTGTACATAGGGGCAGTATTATAGTAGTTATATTCTTGTACATAGGAGTAGTATTATAGTAGTTATATTCTTGTACATAGGAGCAGTATTATAGTAGTTATATTCTTGTACATAGGGGCAGTATTATAGTAGTTATATTCTTGTACATAGGGGGCAATATTATAGTAGTTATATTCTTGTACATAGGAGCAGTATTATAGTAGTTATATTCTTGTACATAGGAGTAGTATTATAGTAGTTATATTCTTGTACATAGGAGTAGTATTATAGTAGTTATATTCTTGTACATAGGAGCAGTATTATAGTAGTTATATTCTTGTACATAGGGGGCAGTATTATAGTAGTTATATTCTTGTACATAGGAGGCAGTATTATAGTAGTTATATTCTTGTACATAGGGGCAGTATTATAGTAGTTATATTCTTGTACATAGGAGTAGTATTATAGTAGTTATATTCTTGTACATAGGAGCGGTATTATAGTAGTTATATTCTTGTACATAGGGGGCAGTATTATAGTAGTTATATTCTTGTACATAGGGGGCAGTATTATAGTAGTTATATTCTTGTACATAGGAGGTAGTATTATAGTAGTTATATTCTTGTACATAGGAGCAGTATTATAGTAGTTATATTCTTGTACATAGGAGCAGTATTATAGTAGTTATATTCTTGTACATAGGAGCAGTATTATAGTAGTTATATTCTTGTACATAGGAGTAGTATTATAGTAGTTATATTCTTGTACATAGGGGCAGTATTATAGTAGTTATATTCTTGTACATAGGAGGCAGTATTATAGTAGTTATATTCTTGTACATAGGAGTAGTATTATAGTAGTTATATTCTTGTACATAGGGGCAGTATTATAGTAGTTATATTCTTGTATATAGGAGCAGTATTATAGTAGTTATATTCTTGTACATAGGAGTAGTATTATAGTAGTTATATTCTTGTACATAGGAGTAGTATTATAGTAGTTATATTCTTGTACATAGGAGCAGTATTATAGTAGTTATATTCTTGTACATAGGGTAGTATTATAGTAGTTATATTCTTGTACATAGGAGCAGTATTATAGTAGTTATATTCTTGTACATAGTAGTATTATAGTAGTTATATTCTTGTACATAGGAGCAGTATTATAGTAGTTATATTCTTGTACATAGGGGGCAGTATTATAGTAGTTATATTCTTGTACATAGGGGGCAGTATTATAGTAGTTATATTCTTGTACATAGGGGGCAGTATTATAGTAGTTATATTCTTGTACATAGGGGGCAGTATTATAGTAGTTATATTCTTGTACATAGGAGTAGTATTATAGTAGTTATATTCTTGTACATAGAAGTAGTATTATAGTAGTTATATTCTTGTACATAGGAGCAGTATTATAGTAGTTATATTCTTGTACATAGGGGGCAGTATTATAGTAGTTATATTCTTGTACATAGGAGCAGTATTATAGTAGTTATATTCTTGTACATAGGGGCAGTATTATAGTAGTTATATTCTTGTACATAGGAGTAGTATTATAGTAGTTATATTCTTGTACATAGGAGCGGTACTATAGTAGTTATATTCTTGTACATAGGGGGCAGTATTATAGTAGTTATATTCTTGTACATAGGGGGCAGTATTATAGTAGTTATATTCTTGTACATAGGAGGTAGTATTATAGTAGTTATATTCTTGTACATAGGAGCAGTATTATAGTAGTTATATTCTTGTACATAGGAGCAGTATTATAGTAGTTATATTCTTGTACATAGGAGTAGTATTATAGTAGTTATATTCTTGTACATAGGAGGCAGTATTATAGTAGTTATATTCTTGTACATAGGAGCAGTATTATAGTAGTTATATTCTTGTACATAGGAGTAGTATTATAGTAGTTATATTCTTGTACATAGGAGTAGTATTATAGTAGTTATATTCTTGTACATAGGAGTAGTATTATAGTAGTTATATTCTTGTACATAGGAGCAGTATTATAGTAGTTATATTCTTGTACATAGGAGCAGTATTATAGTAATTATATTCTTGTACATAGGGGGCAGTATTATAGTAGTTATATTCTTGTACATAGGGGGCAGTATTATAGTAGTTATATTCTTGGACATAGGGGGCAGTATTATAGTAGTTATATTCTTGTACATAGGGGGCAGTATTATAGTAGTTATATTCTTGTACATAGGAGTAGTATTATAGTAGTTATATTCTTGTACATAGGAGCAGTATTATAGTAGTTATATTCTCGTACATAGGGGCAGTATTATAGTAGTTATATTCTTGTACATAGGGGGCAATATTATAGTAGTTATATTCTTGTACATAGGAGCAGTATTATAGTAGTTATATTCTTGTACATAGGAGTAGTATTATAGTAGTTATATTCTTGTACATAGGAGTAGTATTATAGTAGTTATATTCTTGTACATAGGAGCAGTATTATAGTAGTTATATTCTTGTACATAGGGGGCAGTATTATAGTAGTTATATTCTTGTACATAGGAGCAGTATTATAGTAGTTATATTCTTGTACATAGGGGCAGTATTATAGTAGTTATATTCTTGTACATAGGAGTAGTATTATAGTAGTTATATTCTTGTACATAGGAGCGGTACTATAGTAGTTATATTCTTGTACATAGGGGGCAGTATTATAGTAGTTATATTCTTGTACATAGGGGGCAGTATTATAGTAGTTATATTCTTGTACATAGGAGGTAGTATTATAGTAGTTATATTCTTGTACATAGGAGCAGTATTATAGTAGTTATATTCTTGTACATAGGAGCAGTATTATAGTAGTTATATTCTTGTACATAGGAGCAGTATTATAGTAGTTATATTCTTGTACATAGGAGTAGTATTATAGTAGTTATATTCTTGTACATAGGAGTAGTATTATAGTAGTTATATTCTTGTACATAGGAGTAGTATTATAGTAGTTATATTCTTGTACATAGGAGCAGTATTATAGTAGTTATATTCTTGTACATAGGGGGCAGTATTATAGTAGTTATATTCTTGTACATAGGAGCAGTATTATAGTAGTTATATTCTCGTACATAGGGGCAGTATTATAGTAGTTATATTCTTGTACATAGGAGTAGTATTACATAGCGGGCAGTATTATAGTAGTTATATTCTTGTACATAGGAGTAGTATTATAGTAGTTATATTCTTGTACATAGGAGGCAGTATTATAGTAGTTATATTCTTGTACATAGGAGCAGTATTATAGTAGTTATATTCTTGTACATAGGAGCAGTATTATAGTAGTTATATTCTTGTACATAGAGGCAGTATTATAGTAGTTATATTCTTGTACATAGGAGTAGTATTATAGTAGTTATATTCTTGTACATAGGAGGTAGTATTATAGTAGTTATATTCTTGTACATAGGAGTAGTATTATAGTAGTTATATTCTTGTACATAGGGGGCAGTATTATAGTAGTTATATTCTTGTACATAGGAGTAGTATTATAGTAGTTATATTCTTGTACATAGGAGTAGTATTATAGTAGTTATATTCTTGTACATAGGAGTAGTATTATAGTAGTTATATTCTTGTACATAGGAGTAGTATTATAGTAGTTATATTCTTGTACATAGGAGTAGTATTATAGTAGTTATATTTTTGTACATAGGAGCGGTATTATAGTAGTTATATTCTTGTACATAGGGGGCAGTATTATAGTAGTTATATTCTTGTACATAGGGGGCAGTATTATAGTAGTTATATTCTTGTACATAGGAGGTAGTATTATAGTAGTTATATTCTTGTACATAGGAGCAGTATTATAGTAGTTATATTCTTGTACATAGGAGCAGTATTATAGTAGTTATATTCTTGTACATAGGAGCAGTATTATAGTAGTTATATTCTTGTACATAGGAGTAGTATTATAGTAGTTATATTCTTGTACATAGGAGTAGTATTATAGTAGTTATATTCTTGTACATAGGAGCAGTATTATAGTAGTTATATTCTTGTACATAGGGGGCAGTATTATAGTAGTTATATTCTTGTACATAGGAGTAGTATTATAGTAGTTATATTCTTGTACATAGGAGTAGTATTATAGTAGTTATATTCTTGTACATAGGAGTAGTATTATAGTAGTTATATTCTTGTACATAGGAGTAGTATTATAGTAGTTATATTCTTGTACATAGGAGTAGTATTATAGTAGTTATATTCTTGTACATAGGAGCGGTATTATAGTAGTTATATTCTTGTACATAGGGGGCAGTATTATAGTAGTTATATTCTTGTACATAGGGGGCAGTATTATAGTAGGTATATTCTTGTACATAGGAGGTAGTATTATAGTAGTTATATTCTTGTACATAGGAGCAGTATTATAGTAGTTATATTCTTGTACATAGGAGCAGTATTATAGTAGTTATATTCTTGTACATAGGAGCAGTATTATAGTAGTTATATTCTTGTACATAGGAGTAGTATTATAGTAGTTATATTCTTGTACATAGGAGCAGTATTATAGTAGTTATATTCTTGTACATAGGGGGCAGTATTATAGTAGTTATATTCTTGTACATAGGAGCAGTATTATAGTAGTTATATTCTTGTACATAGGGGCAGTATTATAGTAGTTATATTCTTGTACATAGGAGTAGTATTATAGTAGTTATATTCTTGTACATAGGAGCGGTACTATAGTAGTTATATTCTTGTACATAGGGGGCAGTATTATAGTAGTTATATTCTTGTACATAGGGGGCAGTATTATAGTAGTTATATTCTTGTACATAGGAGGTAGTATTATAGTAGTTATATTCTTGTACATAGGAGCAGTATTATAGTAGTTATATTCTTGTACATAGGAGCAGTATTATAGTAGTTATATTCTTGTACATAGGAGTAGTATTATAGTAGTTATATTCTTGTACATAGGAGGCAGTATTATAGTAGTTATATTCTTGTACATAGGAGCAGTATTATAGTAGTTATATTCTTGTACATAGGAGCAGTATTATAGTAGTTATATTCTTGTACATAGGAGCAGTATTATAGTAGTTATATTCTTGTACATAGGAGTAGTATTATAGTAGTTATATTCTTGTACATAGGAGGTAGTATTATAGTAGTTATATTCTTGTACATAGGAGTAGTATTATAATAGTTATATTCTTGTACATAGGGGGCAGTATTATAGTAGTTATATTCTTGTACATAGGAGTAGTATTATAGTAGTTATATTCTTGTACATAGGAGTAGTATTATAGTAGTTATATTCTTGTACATAGGAGTAGTATTATAGTAGTTATATTCTTGTACATAGGAGTAGTATTATAGTAGTTATATTCTTGTACATAGGGGCAGTATTATAGTAGTTATATTCTTGTACATAGGAGCAGTATTATAGTAGTTATATTCTTGTACATAGGAGCAGTATTATAGTAGTTATATTCTTGTACATAGGAGTAGTATTATAGTAGTTATATTCTTGTACATAGGAGCGGTATTATAGTAGTTATATTCTTGTACATAGGAACGGTATTATAGTAGTTATATTCTTGTACATAGGAGCAGTATTATAGTAGTTATATTCTTGTACATAGGGGGCAGTATTATAGTAGTTATATTCTTGTACATAGGGGGCAGTATTATAGTAGTTATATTCTTGTACATAGGGGGCAGTATTAAAGTAGTTATATTCTTGTACATAGGGGGCAGTATTATAGTAGTTATATTCTTGTACATAGGAGTAGTATTATAGTAGTTACATTCTTGTACATAGGAGTAGTATTATAGTAGTTATATTCTTGTACATAGGAGTAGTATTATAGTAGTTATATTCTTGTACATAGGAGCAGTATTATAGTAGTTATATTCTTGTACATAGGGGGCAGTATTATAGTAGTTATATTCTTGTACATAGGAGCAGTATTATAGTAGTTATATTCTTTTACATAGGGGCAGTATTATAGTAGTTATATTCTTGTACATAGGAGTAGTATTATAGTAGTTATATTATTGTACATAGGAGCGGTACTATAGTAGTTATATTCTTGTACATAGGGGGCAGTATTATAGTAGTTATATTCTTGTACATAGGGGGCAGTATTATAGTAGTTATATTCTTGTACATAGGAGGTAGTATTATAGTAGTTATATTCTTGTACATAGGAGCAGTATTATAGTAGTTATATTCTTGTACATAGGAGCAGTATTATAGTAGTTATATTCTTGTACATAGGAGTAGTATTATAGTAGTTATATTCTTGTACATAGGAGGCAGTATTATAGTAGTTATATTCTTGTACATAGGAGCAGTATTATAGTAGTTATATTCTTGTACATAGGAGCAGTATTATAGTAGTTATATTCTTGTACATAGGAGCAGTATTATAGTAGTTATATTCTTGTACATAGGAGTAGTATTATAGTAGTTATATTCTTGTACATAGGAGGTAGTATTATAGTAGTTATATTCTTGTACATAGGAGTAGTATTATAGTAGTTATATTCTTGTACATAGGGGGCACTATTATAGTAGTTATATTCTTGTACATAGGAGTAGTATTATAGTAGTTATATTCTTGTACATAGGAGTAGTATTATAGTAGTTATATTCTTGTACATAGGAGTAGTATTATAGTAGTTATATTCTTGTACATAGGAGTAGTATTATAGTAGTTATATTCTTGTACATAGGAGTAGTATTATAGTAGTTATATTCTTGTACATAGGAGCAGTATTATAGTAGTTATATTCTTGTACATAGGAGCAGTATTATAGTAGTTATATTCTTGTACATAGGAGTAGTATTATAGTAGTTATATTCTTGTACATAGGAGCGGTACTATAGTAGTTATATTCTTGTACATAGGGGGCAGTATTATAGTAGTTATATTCTTGTACATAGGGGGCAGTATTATAGTAGTTATATTCTTGTACATAGGAGGTAGTATTATAGTAGTTATATTCTTGTACATAGGAGCAGTATTATAGTAGTTATATTCTTGTACATAGGAGCAGTATTATAGTAGTTATATTCTTGTACATAGGAGTAGTATTATAGTAGTTATATTCTTGTACATAGGAGGCAGTATTATAGTAGTTATATTCTTGTACATAGGAGCAGTATTATAGTAGTTATATTCTTGTACATAGGAGCAGTATTATAGTAGTTATATTCTTGTACATAGGAGCAGTATTATAGTAGTTATATTCTTGTACATAGGAGTAGTATTATAGTAGTTATATTCTTGTACATAGGAGGTAGTATTATAGTAGTTATATTCTTGTACATAGGAGTAGTATTATAGTAGTTATATTCTTGTACATAGGGGGCAGTATTATAGTAGTTATATTCTTGTACATAGGAGTAGTATTATAGTAGTTATATTCTTGTACATAGGAGTAGTATTATAGTAGTTATATTCTTGTACATAGGAGTAGTATTATAGTAGTTATATTCTTGTACATAGGAGTAGTATTATAGTAGTTATATTCTTGTACATAGGAGTAGTATTATAGTAGTTATATTCTTGTACATAGGAGCAGTATTATAGTAGTTATATTCTTGTACATAGGAGCAGTATTATAGTAGTTATATTCTTGTACATAGGAGTAGTATTATAGTAGTTATATTCTTGTACATAGGAGCGGTATTATAGTAGTTATATTCTTGTACATAGGGGGCAGTATTATAGTAGTTATATTCTTGTACATAGGGGGCAGTATTATAGTAGTTATATTCTTGTACATAGGAGGTAGTATTATAGTAGTTATATTCTTGTACATAGGAGCAGTATTATAGTAGTTATATTCTTGTACATAGGAGCAGTATTATAGTAGTTATATTCTTGTACATAGGAGTAGTATTATAGTAGTTATATTCTTGTACATAGGAGGCAGTATTATAGTAGTTATATTCTTGTACATAGGGGCAGTATTATAGTAGTTATATTCTTGTACATAGGGGGCAGTATTATAGTAGTTATATTCTTGTACATAGGGGGCAGTATTATAGTAGTTATATTCTTGTACATAGGAGCAGTATTATAGTAGTTATATTCTTGTACATAGGAGCAGTATTATAGTAGTTATATTCTTGTACATAGGGGGCAGTATTATAGTAGTTATATTCTTGTACATAGGGAGCAGTATTATATTAGTTATATTCTTCTACATAGGGGGCAGTATTATAGTAGTTATATTCTTGTACATAGGAGCAGTATTATATTAGTTATATTCTTCTATATAGGGGGCAGTATTATAGTAATTATATTCTTGTACATAGGAGGTAGTATTATAGTAGTTATATTCTTGTACATAGGAGTAGTATTATAGTAGTTATATTCTTGTACATAGGGGGCAGTATTATAGTAGTTATATTCTTGTACATAGGAGTAGTATTATAGTAGTTATATTCTTGTACATAGGAGTAGTATTATAGTAGTTATATTCTTGTACATAGGAGTAGTATTATAGTAGTTATATTCTTGTACATAGGGGGCAGTATTATAGTAGTTATATTCTTGTACATAGGGGGCAGTATTATAGTAGTTATATTCTTGTACATAGGAGCTAGTATTATAGTAGTTATATTCTTGTACATAGGAGCAGTATTATAGTAGTTATATTCTTGTACATAGGAGCAGTATTATAGTAGTTATATTCTTGTACATAGGAGTCAGTATTATAGTAGTTATATTCTTGTACATAGGAGGCAGTATTATAGTAGTTATATTCTTGTACATAGGGGCAGTATTATAGTAGTTATATTCTTGTACATAGGGGGCAGTATTATAGTAGTTATATTCTTGTACATAGGAGGCAGTATTATAGTAGTTATATTCTTGTACATAGGAGCAGTATTATAGTAGTTATATTCTTGTACATAGGAGCAGTATTATAGTAGTTATATTCTTGTACATAGGGGGCAGTATTATAGTAGTTATATTCTTGTACATAGGGGGCAGTATTATATTAGTTATATTCTTGTACATAGGGGGCAGTATTATAGTAGTTATATTCTTGTACATAGGAGCAGTATTATATTAGTTATATTCTTGTACATAGGGGGCAGTATTATAGTAGTTATATTCTTGTACATAGGAGCTAGTATTATAGTAGTTATATTCTTGTACATAGGAGCAGTATTATAGTAGTTATATTCTTGTACATAGGGGGCAGTATTATAGTAGTTATATTCTTGTACATAGGGCAGTATTATAGTAGTTATATTCTTGTACATAGGAGCAGTATTATAGTAGTTATATTCTTGTACATAGGAGCAGTATTATAGTAGTTATATTCTTGTACATAGGAGGCAGTATTATAGTAGTTATATTCTTGTACATAGGAGCAGTATTATAGTAGTTATATTCTTGTACATAGGAGGGAGTATTATAGTAGTTATATTCTTGTACATAGGAGTGTAGTATTATAGTAGTTATATTCTTGTACATAGGGGGCAGTATTATAGTAGTTATATTCTTGTACATAGGGGCAGTATTATAGTAGTTATATTCTTGTACATAGGAGCAGTATTATAGTAGTTATATTCTTGTACATAGGAGCAGTATTATAGTAGTTATATTCTTGTACATAGGAGCAGTATTATAGTAGTTATATTCTTGTACATAGGAGCAGTATTATAGTAGTTATATTCTTGTACATAGGGGGCAGTATTATAGTAGTTATATTCTTGTACATAGGGGCAGTATTATAGTAGTTATATTCTTGTACATAGGGGCAGTATTATAGTAGTTATATTCTTGTACATAGGGGGCAGTATTATAGTAGTTATATTCTTGTACATAGGAGCAGTATTATAGTAGTTATATTCTTGTTTGTACGTGGGAGTAGTATTATGTTAGTTATATTCTTGTACATAGGGGGCAGTATTATAGTAGTTATATTCTTGTACATAGGAGCAGTATTATATTAGTTATATTCTTCTATATAGGGGGCAGTATTATAGTAGTTATATTCTTGTACATAGGAGCCTAGGTATTATAGTAGTTATATTCTTGTACATAGGAGCAGTATTATAGTAGTTATATTCTTGTACATAGGAGCAGTATTATAGTAGTTATATTCTTGTACATAGGGGGCAGTATTATAGTAGTTATATTCTTCTATATAGGGGGAAGTATTATAGTATTCTGTTCTCTGTATACTCTTTAGTGTGAGGACACAATATCCCATATTTCTGGACTCCTGTAAGTTCTAGGTTTTCTGTATAATTGGCCTTTCCTGAATCATTGACATTACAGTGTTGGTGTTGCTGTGGTGGTTAAATGTATTTTTTGTGCCGGCCTGTAGATCTATATTTTGAGTGATACCCACTAAAATGTAAGTCTAATAAAAGTGACATTTTGTGCCCACATATAATACCGCCATACAGTACACAAATAACAGATCCATTCTACCCCTATACAACAATACTATACAATCCCTGGTAACACTGCCCTAATAGCTTTGCTATATCTTGCTTCTATAAGATTGGGGATGGGGGTGCAGGGGATTCCCTTTTTGCCCCTCCTGCTATTCAGTCCTGATACTTTCATTGTTCTGTTGACCCTTTGTTATGAGTTCTGTGATCTCTTTCCTGACCGAGCAGTTTCAGGATATTTCTCTGTTTTTGCAGCAGGGGAGGATGAAGCCCGGGTCTGATGGTCACGTCACAGGCTGACTGTACTCCTCATGTGCCAGCCTGTGGCCAACACAAAAAAGGGCCCTATTGTTCTGTCCTGTGCCCCTCCACCCCCCGCCCTACCAGCAAAAGCCAGAACCCGCAACAAACATTCCAGCACAATGACAGCTCCTGTACTCACTGTCCTGGTGAACAATTGTGTACTCAGCGCTGAGCGGCAGAGAAGTCTCTGTCACTTGTCATTCTGGGCTCTTGCAAAACGACGACAATATAAAGTCTGTGAAAAACCGCAACAGGTGCCGCTCACAGCACAATCCATTGTCAGGAGACCCGTAAGCATTGTCATGATGTCATAGACAGACATATAGAGGCCGCTATGGATACATGTGACAAGTGATATAGGTGCTTTACTGGTGCAAAGAACCCACTGTATACTGAGATACCCCTATAGTGTACTCATAGCGCCTGGTCCTTCAGAATAAGGAGAGGAGAGGCCGACTGTAGGACAGGGGAATACAATCTATTACTATCTGTTATCAGCCACGTCAGGAGAGGAGAGGCCGACTGTAGGACAGGGGAATACAATCTATTACTATCTGTTATCAGCCTTGTCAGGAGGGGAGAGGCCGACTGTAGGACAGGGGAATACAATCTATTACTATCTGTTATCAGCCACGTCAGGAGAGGAGAGGCCGACTGTAGGACAGGGGAATACAATCTATTACTATCTGTTATCAGCCATGTCAGGAGGGGAGAGGCCGACTGTAGGACAGGGGAATACAATCTATTACTATCTGTTATCAGCCATGTCAGGAGGGGAGGCCGACTGTAGGACAGGGGAATACAATCTATTACTATCTGTTATCAGCCACGTCAGGAGGGGAGAGGCCGACTGTAGGACAGGGGAATACAATCTATTACTATCTGTTATCAGCCATGTCAGGAGGGGAGAGGCCGACTGTAGGACAGGAGAATACAATCTATTACTATCTGTTATCAGCCATGTCAGGAGGGGAGAGGCCGACTGTAGGACAGGGGAATACAATCTATTACTATCTGTTATCAGCCACGTCAGGAGGGGAGAGGCCGACTGTAGGACAGGGGAATACAATCTATTACTATCTGTTATCAGCCGTGTCAGGAGAGGAGAGGCCGACTGTAGGACAGGGGAATACAATCTATTACTATCTGTTATCAGCCACGTCAGGAGGGGAGAGGCCGACTGTAGGACAGGGGAATACAATCTATTACTATCTGTTATCAGCCATGTCAGGAGGGGAGAGGCCGACTGTAGGACAGGGGAATACAATCTATTACTATCTGTTATCAGCCACGTCAGGAGGGGAGAGGCCGACTGTAGGACAGGGGAATACAATTTTTTTGTTTCTGTCAGGAGAGGAGGGCCGACTGTAGGACAGGGGAGTACAATCTATTACTATCTGTTATCAGCCATGTCAGGAGGGGAGAGGCCGACTGTAGGACAGGGGAATACAATCTATTACTATCTGTTATCAGCCATGTCAGGAGAGGAGAGGCCGACTGTAGGACAGGGGAATACAATCTATTACTATCAGTTATCAGCCACGTCAGGAGGGGAGAGGCCGACTGTAGGACAGGGGAATACAATCTATTACTATCTGTTATCAGCCATGTCAGGAGAGGAGACTGTAGGACAGGGGAATACAATCTATTACTATCTGTTATCAGCCATGTCAGGAGAGGAGAGGCCGACTGTAGGACAGGGGAATACAATCTATTACTATCTGTTATCAGCCATGTCAGGAGGGGAGAGGCCGACTGTAGGACAGGGGAATACAATCTATTACTATCTGTTATCAGCCATGTCAGGAGGGGAGAGGCCGACTGTAGGACAGGGGAATACAATCTATTACTATCTGTTATCAGTCATGTCAGGGGGGGAGAGGCCGACTGTAGGACAGGGGAATACAATCTATTACTATCTGTTATCAGCCACGTCAGGAGGGGAGAGGCCGACTGTAGGACAGGGGAATACAATCTATTACTATCTGTTATCAGCCATGTCAGGAGGGGAGAGGCCGACTGTAGGACAGGGGAATACAATCTATTACTATCTGTTATCAGCCATGTCAGGAGGGGAGAGGCCGACTGTAGGACAGGGGAATACAATCTATTACTATCTGTTATCAGCCATGTCAGGAGGGGAGAGGCCGACTGTAGGACAGGGGAATACAATCTATTACTATCTGTTATCAGCCACGTCAGGAGAGCAGAGGCCGACTGTAGGACAGGTGAATACAATCTATTACTATCTGTTATCAGCCATGTCAGGAGGGGAGAGGCCGACTGTAGGACGGGAATACAATCTACTGCTCTCTGTTATCAGCCATGTCAGGAGGGGAGAGGCCGACTGTAGGACAGGAGAATACAATCTATTACTATCTGTTATCAGCCATGTCAGGAGGGGAGAGGCCGACTGTAGGACAGGGGAATACAATCTATTACTATCTGTTATCAGCCATGTCAGGAGAGGAGAGGCCAACTGTAGGACAGGGGAATACAATCTATTACTATCTGTTATCAGCCATGTCAGGAGAGGAGAGGCCGACTGTAGGACAGGGGAATACAATCTATTACTATCTGTTATCAGCCATGTCAGGAGAGGAGAGGCCAACTGTAGGACAGGGGAATACAATCTATTACTATCTGTTATCAGCCACGTCAGGAGAGGAGAGGCCGACTGTAGGACAGGGGAATGCAATCTATTACTATCTGTTATCTGCCATGTCAGGAGGGGAGAGGCCGACTGTAGGACAGGGGAATACAATCTATTACTATCTGTTATCAGCCATGTCAGGAGAGGAGAGGCCGACTGTAGGACAGGGGAATACAATCTATTACTATCTGTTATCAGTCATGTCAGGGGGGGAGAGGCCGACTGTAGGACAGGGGAATACAATCTATTACTATCTGTTATCAGCCATGTCAGGAGGGGAGAGGCCGACTGTAGGACAGGGGAATACAATCTATTACTATCTGTTATCAGCCATGTCAGGAGGGGAGAGGCCGACTGTAGGACAGGTGAATACAATCTATTACTATCTGTCAGCCATGTCAGGAGGGGGAGAGGCCGACTGTAGGACAGGTGAATACAATCTATTACTATCTGTCAGCCATGTCAGGAGAGGAGAGGCCGACTGTAGGACAGGGGAATACAATCTATTACTATCTGTTATCAGCCATGTCAGGAGAGGAGAGGCCGACTGTAGGACAGGGGAATACAATCTATTACTATCTGTTATCAGCCATGTCAGGAGGGGAGAGGCCGACTGTAGGACAGGGGAATACAATCTATTACTATCTGTTATCAGCCATGTCAGGAGGGGAGAGGCCGACTGTAGGACAGGGGAATACAATCTATTACTATCTGCTATCAGCCATGTCAGGAGAGGAGAGGCCGACTGTAGGACAGGGGAATACAATCTATTACTATCTGTTATCAGCCACGTCAGGAGGGGAGAGGCCGACTGTAGGACAGGGGAATACAATCTATTACTATCTGTTATCAGCCATGTCAGGAGAGGAGAGGCCGACTGTAGGACAGGGGAATACAATCTATTACTATCTGTTATCAGCCATGTCAGGGGGGAGAGGCCGACTGTAGGACAGGGGAATACAATCTATTACTATCTGTTATCAGCCACGTCAGGAGAGGAGAGGCCGACTGTAGGACAGGGGAATACAATCTATTACTATCTGTTATCAGCCATGTCAGGAGGGGAGAGGCCGACTGTAGGACAGGGGAATACAATCTATTACTATCTGTTATCAGCCACGTCAGGAGGGGAGAGGCCGACTGTAGGACAGGGGAATACAATCTATTACTATCTGTTATCAGCCATGTCAGGAGAGGAGAGGCCGACTGTAGGACAGGGGAATACAATCTATTACTATCTGTTATCAGCTACGTCAGGAGGGGAGAGGCCGACTGTAGGACAGGGGAATACAATCTATTACTATCTGTTATCAGCCACGTCAGGAGAGGAGAGGCCGACTGTAGGACAGGGGAATACAATCTATTACTATCTGTTATCAGCCACGTCAGGAGAGGAGAGGCCGACTGTAGGACAGGGGAATACAATCTATTACTATCTGTTATCAGCCATGTCAGGAGGGGAGAGGCCGACTGTAGGACAGGGGAATACAATCTATTACTATCTGTTATCAGCCATGTCAGGAGAGGAGAGGCCGACTGTAGGACAGGGGAATACAATCTATTACTATCTGTTATCAGCCATGTCAGGAGAGGAGAGGCCGACTGTAGGACAGGGGAATACAATCTATTACTATCTGTTATCAGCCATGTCAGGAGGGGAGAGGCCGACTGTAGGACAGGGGAATACAATCTATTACTATCTGTTATCAGCCATGTCAGGAGAAGAGAGGCCGACTGTAGGACAGGGGAATACAATCTATTACTATCTGTTATCTGCCATGTCCACCAAACTTGACCGCTCTTAAATGGGATGAAGTGCAGATATATATGTATTCCCCCATTCCAATGCTGATTTAGGTCAGTATATTCACATCCTCTTTATACATATATACTGCTTGCAGGTTGCTCCATCTATGTATACACTGTTACTATACAGTACGTACCCCTGACATTTTTGTCATATTTGAGGATAACCTGTAGAGCCCCGATGACTGACATGTGTGTTGCGGGTGATAAATGACACACTGTGACAGCTGCTCTGCTGAGACAGAACAAGGCTGGAATGTCCCCAGGAGCAGAATCCACCTCTGGTGTCTCATCCTCTGGTGTCTCATCCTCTGGTATCTTATCCTCTGGTATCTCATCCTCTGGTGTCTCATCCTCTGGTATCTCATCCTTTGGTATCTCATCCTCTGGTATCTTATCCTCTGGTATCTCATCCTCTGGTATCTCATCCTCTGGTATCTCATCCTCTGGTGTCTCATCCTCTGATATTCATAGTAGCTGAAATTCCAACCCCGTTTTGTCCCCTTCATTGCCAGATCGGACATCACACATCCATGGCGCTGACCTATAAAGTTAATAGATGATCCCGCTGATCATGTAAGGGGCGCTAAATGTGTTTGGTCAGGAAATACATGGAGATAAGTAAAGCTGCTTTGTGTGTGGCACCATTTCCAGTTCTAGATGTAGCCTGCAGTGTAAAGTACGGTTACATCCCGGGTCAGGTCTAGATCTCCAGAATGAAATCCTCCATTCTTTACACTGCAGGCTTGAAACCAATGCATATTACACACCAGGTTTATAATAGAAAGTGACTTCTGTTGTCTATGGTTAAGCAGGTTCTGAACCCCTTTAAGAGGGTCTTTTTAAAGGGTAACTCCAGACACTGTATAAACTAACTTATAATGCGTGCAATTTCCTTTTTCCCCCATTCCTATCATAGTTTGCCATAAAAGTTTATTTTTTTTTCTCCTACGTTCTTACACAAGTTTTCCCGCTCTCATTCTGAGTTGTTGATGTCTTGAAGTGCCTGACCCCGTAGGAATTGCCATCCTGATGGTGGGAGAGAAAGGGTTGGGGGCAAACTGGCCTATGTACGGGCAGGTCTAGCTGGTTCATTCCCGGATACATCTCTGGGAATGTCAAGCACTAGGATAGGGATCAGCCTGGCACCCCACATGCTGTGAAACTACAACTCCCAGCATGCTCCATTCCCTTCTATGGGTGTTCTAAGGACAGCAGAGCAGGTATGCATAGTACGTGTTGTAGTTTCATAGCAGCTGGATCGCTGAAGGTTTCCTACCCCTGGGATACGCTGACAGGTGTGTGTTCACATTCCTTCCACTAGGTGGTGCGCTAGACCCAGGTAATGGGAACGTGACAGGTGTGTATTGTGCAGCATACCGGACCAGTCAGTATGGCTAAGGCGCTCAGATAACCCTGGTGGTGCACTGAGGAGTCCTCGTATGACCGAGTAGCTGGGTGATATCTCCTATCATGGCAGTACAGAATCCCGCCAAATTATCTGCAACAAGCCGGGCCCAGATAGTATCTCTAACCCTCCTAGTAGGGGTACAATGGCGGATGCTGCAGAGCAGACAGGAGCGATAATACTGCGGCACCGGATTGGGGAGCCCCCATTGATACTGGTAATAGCAGGGGCTCCCCAGTCCGGTCCCTCAGTATTATCGCTCCTGTCTGCTCTGCAGCATCCGCCATTCATTGACCTCAGTGAGGGTCTGATCATTATCTCGCGGCGGGACCCCTGGTCATCAGACTGCCCAGGGATCTGCACCCATGTGGACCCCCAATCCTTATACTGGAGGGCCTTGCAAGACTAGCTGTAATGCATTTCTTACATACCGGAGGGGAGGATATAGGAGTCCCCTTATGGTGTTACCATAGTCCTGACCCCCACCAGCATCCTGGGGCAGGTGGGCATCATGGAAGAGAAGTGCAGTAACACCAACCAGGGCAAGTAAGATGGGGCCAGTCACAGTGTGCATATCCCTAGTCTCATATCGGCCTTTGCTATCCCCCATCCCATAGCAAAGGCCGAATTGATCTCAAGTTAGCAGCAATTAAAGCCATTCTCCTTAAAGACTTATGGCAAGCAATGCCCCTATCTGCCTTAAGATGGCTTTAGGGTTATTGGACATTCCAGCAGTTTATGTGTTGAAGTTGCAGCCGGAGAATACTAGAAGAGCGGGTTAACTTTCTCTGGTTTTCCTTGTTTTTGCGTGGGTGTAGCTGAGAGGAGACCTCTCTCTGCCAAGGGTGAGCTCCTTGCCTCAGTCACTGACAGGCAGCTGTGGAGGATCTGAGGGGGTTATGGCATGATCTCGCTGCTGGTGCAGAAGGGAGCAGAATCCAGGGGTCCCGCTGCAGAACCTCGGCTTCTCATGAAGGCAAGGCCTGTGTGTGCATGTCTCTTCTCCGTCTCTATCTCTCACAGCTGGGGGGGCTAGGCCTAAGCTATGGTGTCCGCTCCGCAGCTGCAGGAGTAACGTCTTACTTTCTGGGGGGCGCAGGACTTGTGTTGTCACTTTGCTGTTGTGCAGGCTTGGGGGGCACTTTGTTTTTGCTATTAGTGCATGGGGGGGCGATGGAAAATAAAACTTTACTCGGATGTCTGTATAAGTCAGGGGCCGAGAAAGCAGTCATCGTATCCTCCATGGTTGTGTCTCCAACAGCCCGTCTCATCTCCATATACCCCTCTCCCCAAACTAGGAGATGTTCAGATTGGGCAGAATTGCAATTGGGAACCATCATTAAAGGGTTTAGAAGGCTTTCCCTCCCTGATGTAACGCCTCCACTTCAGGGTACTTGCACACAAATAGGATTTACATGCAGAAAATCTGCACCGAAATCCGCATGTACTGTGTATGCACCGAAATCTGCATCAGCTGGCTTGGATTCTGGTGCAGGTTTTCGTACATGTTGATACAGATTTCATTGAAGATTTTGAGGCCACTTTTTGACATGCTTTGGATTTTAAAGTCTGCTCAGAAAAAAATGTACATCATGTGCATGAGGAATAGAATCACTCCTTGACTGTAATACTAATGGTTTAGTATATAATCCTGATCATGTGCATGACAACAATACTAGTCCTGGACTCAGAGGGTAAGGCGGCATGGACGGTACATGGATGTTATCTGTGTGCGCCTCCGCAGACCCATCGATATGCTTCAGTCACACAGGCCCTCCTTCCTCAGGGCACCCCCACCTCCAGTACTATTTGTGGGTTTCGCCCTGACAAGAGCCCGCTGAGATAACAGAAATGCAAGTGATGTTTTATAAAGAATCCCTTTCCTGGCAGCGCGCTGGGATATTCCCAGAACTGGACAGGTTTCTGTTTTTATTCTTCAGGATCACGATGTGACGGTCCTGTACTGGAAAACAGTCTGTACACATCTGTATTCACCCCACAGCTATGATAGGCCAAGTAAGGGCGACAGAATCTGCTGCTCGCTGCCCTAATAATGTTATCAGTGACCGTATAAACCAATCTGTAACCGGCTAGCTACACGCACCATAATAATAGGTAGTATGAATAAGGTGCAGTAACATCATGTAACCTGTAGGAGTCACTGTATGGGATACACTATAGCTACAGTAGCTGCAGAGGAACCCCGCGGCACTGGAAAACAGGACGGGCACATATATATCAATGTGATATGGGGAATACTGGTATAACCTGGGGATCTCCTGTATATAATGATATATGTACAGCTGGTATAACCTGGGGATCTCCTGTATATAATTATATATGTACAGCCGGTATAACCTGGGGATCTCCTATATATAATGATATATGTACAGCCAGTATAACCTGGGGATCTCCTGTATATAATTATATATGTACAGCCGGTATAACCTGGGGATCTCCTGTATATAATTATATATGTACAGCCGGTATAACCTGGGTATGTCCTGTATATAATTATATATATATATGTACAGACAGGCTATAACCTGGCATCCCCTGTAATTTATATATATATGTGTGCCGGTATAACCTGGGTATCCTCTGTATATAATTATATATATATGTGACAGCCGGTATAACCTGGGTATCTCCTGTATATAATTATATATGTATTCAGCCGGTATAACCTGGGTATCTCCTGTATATAATATATGTAAGCAGTATATACCTAGGTATATCTGTATATAATTCTATATGTACAGCCGGTATAACCTGGGTATCTCCTGTATATAATTCTATATGTACAGCCGGTATAACCTGGGTATCTCCTGTATATAATTCTATATGTACAGCTGGTATAACCTGGGTATCTCCTGTATATAATTATATATATATATATATATATATATATATATATATATATATGTACAGCCGGTATAACCTGGGTATCTCCTGTATATAATGATATATTGTACAGCCAGTATAACCTGGGTATCTCCTGTATATAGTTATATATGTACAGCTGGTATAACCTGGGTATCTCCTGTATATAATTCTTTATGTACAGCTGGTATAACCTGGGTATCTCCTGTATATAATGATATGTACCATGCTGGTATAACCTGGGCATCTCCTGTATATAATTATATATGTACAGCTGGTATACCCTGGGTATCTCCTGTATATAATTATATATATATATGTACAGCTGGTATAACCTGGGTATCTCCTGTATATAATTCTATATTGTACAGCTGGTATAACCTGGGTATCTCCTGTATATAATTCTATATGTACAGCTGGTATAACCTGGGTATCTCCTGTATATAATTCTATATGTACAGCTGGTATAACCTGGGTATCTCCTGTATATAATTATATATGTACAGCCGGTATAACCTGGGTATCTCCTGTATATAATTATATATATATATGTACAGCCGGTATAACCTGGGTATCTCCTGTATATAATGATATATGTACAGCCAGTATAACCTGGGTATCTCCTGTATATAATTCTATATGTACAGCTGGTATAACCTGGGTATCTCCTGTATATAATTCTATATGTACAGCCGGT
>CAMRHE010000790.1:77500-87500 GCA_947044405.1 Leptodactylus fallax | reverse complement strand
ATATAATTCTATATGTACAGCTGATATAACCTGGGTATCTCCTGTATATAATTCTATATGTACAGCTGGTATAACCTGGGTATCTCCTGTATATAATTATATATATGTACAGCTGGTATAACCTGGGTATCTCCTGTATATAATTCTATTGTACAGCTGGTATAACCTGGGGGATCTCCTGTATATAATTCTATATGTACAGCTGGTATAACCTGGGTATCTCCTGTATATAATTCTATATGTACAGCTGGTATAACCTGGGTATCTCCTGTATATAATTCTATATGTACAGCTGGTATAACCTGGGTATCTCCTGTATATAATTCTATATGTACAGCTGGTATAACCTGGGTATCTCCTGTATATAATGATATATGTACAGCTGGTATAACCTGGGCATCTCCTGTATATAGTGATATATGTACAGCTGGTATAACCTGGGTATCTCCTGTATATAATTATATATGTACAGCCGGTATAACCTGGGTATCTCCTGTATATAATTATATATGTACAGCTGGTATAACCTGGGTATCTCCTGTATATAATTATATATGTACAGCCGGTATAACCTGGGTATCTCCTGTATATAATTCTATATGTACAGCTGATATAACCTGGGTATCTCCTGTATATAATTCTATATGTACAGCTGGTATAACCTGGGTATCTCCTGTATATAATTATATATATGTACAGCTGGTATAACCTGGGTATCTCCTGTATATAATTCTATTGTACAGCTGGTATAACCTGGGGTATCTCCTGTATATAATTCTATATGTACAGCTGGTATAACCTGGGTATCTCCTGTATATAATTCTATATGTACAGCTGGTATAACCTGGGTATCTCCTGTATATAATTCTATATGTACAGCTGGTATAACCTGGGTATCTCCTGTATATAATTCTATATGTACAGCTGGTATAACCTGGGTATCTCCTGTATATAATGATATATGTACAGCTGGTATAACCTGGGCATCTCCTGTATATAGTGATATATGTACAGCTGGTATAACCTGGGTATCTCCTGTATATAATTATATATGTACAGCCGGTATAACCTGGGTATCTCCTGTATATAATTCTATATGTACAGCTGGTATAACCTGGGTATCTCCTGTATATAAATATATATGTACAGCCGGTATAACCTGGGTATCTCCTGTATATAATTCTATATGTACAGCTGGTATAACCTGGGTATCTCCTGTATATAATTCTATATGTACAGCTGGTATAACCTGGGTATCTCCTGTATATAATGATATATGTACAGCTGGTATAACCTGGGCATCTCCTGTATATAGTGATATATGTACAGCTGGTATAACCTGGGTATCTCCTGTATATAATTATATATGTACAGCCGGTATAACCTGGGTATCTCCTGTATATAATTATATATGTACAGCTGGTATAACCTGGGTATCTCCTGTATATAATTATATATGTACAGCCGGTATAACCTGGGTATCTCCTGTATATAATTCTATATGTACAGCTGATATAACCTGGGTATCTCCTGTATATAATTCTATATGTACAGCTGGTATAACCTGGGTATCTCCTGTATATAATTATATATATGTACAGCTGGTATAACCTGGGTATCTCCTGTATATAATTCTATGTACAGCTGGTATAACCTGGGGGATCTCCTGTATATAATTCTATATGTACAGCTGGTATAACCTGGGTATCTCCTGTATATAATTCTATATGTACAGCTGGTATAACCTGGGTATCTCCTGTATATAATTCTATATGTACAGCTGGTATAACCTGGGTATCTCCTGTATATAATTCTATATGTACAGCTGGTATAACCTGGGTATCTCCTGTATATAATGATATATGTACAGCTGGTATAACCTGGGCATCTCCTGTATATAGTGATATATGTACAGCTGGTATAACCTGGGTATCTCCTGTATATAATTATATATGTACAGCTGGTATAACCTGGGTATCTCCTGTATATAATTCTATATGTACAGCTGGTATAACCTGGGTATCTCCTGTATATAAATATATATGTACAGCCGGTATAACCTGGGTATCTCCTGTATATAATTCTATATGTACAGCTGGTATAACCTGGGTATCTCCTGTATATAATTCTATATGTACAGCTGGTATAACCTGGGTATCTCCTGTATATAAATATATATGTACAGCAGGTATAACCTGGGCATCTCCTGAATATAATTATATATGTACAGCTGGTATAACCTGGGGATCTCCTGTATATAATTCTATATGTACAGCTGGTATAACCTGGGTATCTCCTGTATATAATTATATATGTACAGCCGGTATAACCTGGGTATCTCCTGTATATAGTGTATATATGTACAGCCGGTATAACCTGGGTATCTCCTGTATATATGTACAGCTGTACAGCTGGTACCCTGGGTATCTCCTGTATATATTGTACAGCCGGTATAACCTGGGTATCTCCTGTATATAATTCTATATGTACAGCTGGTATACCCTGGGTATCTCCTGTATATAATTCTATATGTACAGCTGGCATAACCTGGGGATCTCCTGTATATAATTCTATATGTACAGCTGGTATAACCTGGGTATGTCCTGTATATAATTATATATATGTACAGCCGGTATAACCTGGGGATCTCCTGTATATAATTCTATATGTACAGCTGGTATAACCTGGGTATCTCCTGTATATAATTATATATGTACAGCTGGTATAACCTGGGTATCTCCTGTATATAATTATATATGTACAGCTGGTATAACCTGGGTATCTCCTGTATATATGTACAGCTGGTATAACCTGGGTATCTCCTGTATATATGTACAGCTGGTATAACCTGGGTATCTCCTGTATATAATTATATATGTACAGCCGGTATAACCTGGGTATCTCCTATATATAATTATATATGTACAGCTGGTATAACCTGGGGATCTCCTGTATATAATTCTATATGTACAGCTGGTATAACCTGGGGATCTCCTGTATATAATTCTATATGTACAGCTGGCATAACCTGGGGATCTCCTGTATATAATTCTATATGTACAGCTGGTATAACCTGGGTATGTCCTGTATATAATTATATATATGTACAGCCGGTATAACCTGGGGATCTCCTGTATATAATTCTATATGTACAGCCGGTATAACCTGGGTATCTCCTGTATATAATTATATATGTACAGCTGGTATAACCTGGGTATCTCCTGTATATAATTATATATGTACAGCCGGTATAACCTGGGTATCTCCTGTATATAATTATATATGTACAGCTGGTATAACCTGGGTATCTCCTGTATATAATTATATATGTACAGCCGGTATAACCTGGGTATCTCCTGTATATAATTCTATATGTACAGCTGATATAACCTGGGTATCTCCTGTATATAATTCTATATGTACAGCTGGTATAACCTGGGTATCTCCTGTATATAATTATATATATGTACAGCTGGTATAACCTGGGTATCTCCTGTATATAATTCTATGTACAGCTGGTATAACCTGGGGGATCTCCTGTATATAATTCTATATGTACAGCTGGTATAACCTGGGTATCTCCTGTATATAATTCTATATGTACAGCTGGTATAACCTGGGTATCTCCTGTATATAATTCTATATGTACAGCTGGTATAACCTGGGTATCTCCTGTATATAATTCTGTATGTACAGCTGGTATAACCTGGGTATCTCCTGTATATAATTATATATGTACAGCTGGTATAACCTGGGTATCTCCTGTATATAATTCTATATGTACAGCTGGTATAACCTGGGTATCTCCTGTATATAAATATATATGTACAGCAGGTATAACCTGGGCATCTCCTGAATATAATTATATATGTACAGCTGGTATAACCTGGGGATCTCCTGTATATAATTCTATATGTACAGCCGGTATAACCTGGGCATCTCCTGTATATAATTATATATGTACAGCTGGTAAAACCTGGGCATCTCCTGTATATAATTATATATGTACAGCCGGTATAACCTGGGTATCTCCTGTATATAATTATATATGTACAGCCGGTATAACCTGGGTATCTCCTGTATATAGTGATATATGTACAGCCGGTATAACCTGGGTGTCTCCTGTATATATGTACAGCTGGTATACCCTGGGTATCTCCTGTATATATGTACAGCCGGTATAACCTGGGTATCTCCTGTATATAATTCTATATGTACAGCTGGTATATACCCTGGGTATCTCCTGTATATAATTATATATGTACAGCTGGTATACCCTGGGTATCTCCTGTATATAATGATATATGTACAGCTGGTATACCCTGGGTATCTCCTGTATATAATTCTATATGTACAGCTGGTATACCCTGGGTATCTCCTGTATATATTGTACAGCCGGTATAACCTGGGTATCTCTGGTATATAATGATATATGTACAGCCGGTATAACCTGGGTATCTCCTATATATAATTATATATGTACAGCCGGTATAACCTGGGTATCTCCTGTATATAATTATATATGTACAGCTGGTATAACCTGGGTATCTCCTGTATATATGTATGCAGCTGGTATAACCTGGGTATCTCCTGTATATATGTACAGCTGGTATAACCTGGGTATCTCCTGTATATAATGATATATGTACAGCCGGTATAACCTGGGTATCTCCTATATATAATTATATATGTACAGCTGGTATAACCTGGGGATCTCCTGTATATAATTCTATATGTACAGCTGGTATAACCTGGGGATCTCCTGTATATAATTCTATATGTACAGCTGGTATAACCTGGATATGTCCTGTATATAATTATATATATGTACAGCCGGTATAACCTGGGGATCTCCTGTATATAATTCTATATGTACAGCCGGTATAACCTGGGTATCTCCTGTATATAATTATATATGTACAGCTGGTATAACCTGGGTATCTCCTGTATATAATTATATATGTACAGCTGGTATAACCTGGGTATCTCCTGTATATAATTATATATGTACAGCTGGTATAACCTGGGTATCTCCTGTATATAATTATATATGTACAGCCGGTATAACCTGGGTATCTCCTGTATATAATTCTATATGTACAGCTGATATAACCTGGGTATCTCCTGTATATATCTATATTGTACAGCTGGTATAACCTGGGTATCTCCTGTATATAATTATATATATGTACAGCTGGTATAACCTGGGTATCTCCTGTATATAATTCTATGTACAGCTGGTATAACCTGGGGATCTCCTGTATATAATTCTATATGTACAGCTGGTATAACCTGGGTATCTCCTGTATATAATTCTATATGTACAGCTGGTATAACCTGGGTATCTCCTGTATATAATTCTATATGTACAGCTGGTATAACCTGGGTATCTCCTGTATATAATTCTATATGTACAGCTGGTATAACCTGGGTATCTCCTGTATATAATTATATATGTACAGCTGGTATAACCTGGGTATCTCCTGTATATAATTCTATATGTACAGCTGGTATAACCTGGGTATCTCCTGTATATAATTCTATATGTACAGCTGGTATAACCTGGGTATCTCCTATATATAATTATATATGTACAGCTGGTATAACCTGGGGATCTCCTGTATATAATTCTATATGTACAGCTGGTATAACCTGGGGACCTCCTGTATATAATTCTATATGTACAGCTGGTATAACCTGGGTATCTCCTGTATATAATTCTATATGTACAGCTGGTATAACCTGGGTATCTCCTGTATATAATTCTATATGTACAGCTGGTATAACCTGGGTATCTCCTGTATATAATTCTATATGTACAGCTGGTATAACCTGGGTATCTCCTGTATATATGTACAGCTGGTATAACCTGGGTATCTCCTGTATATAATTCTATATGTACAGCTGGTATAACCTGGGTATCTCCTGTATATATGTACAGCTGGTATAACCTGGGTATCTCCTGTATATACAGTAATTCTATATGTACAGCCGGTATAACCTGGGTATCTCCTGTATATAATTCTATATGTACAGCTGGTATAACCTGGGGATCTCCTGTATATAATTCTATGTGTACAGCTGGTATAACCTGGGTATCTCCTGTATATAATTCTATATGTACAGCTGGTATAACCTGGGTATCTCCTGTATATAATTCTATATGTACAGCTGGTATAACCTGGGTATCTCCTGTATATATGTACAGCTGGTATAACCTGGGTATCTCCTGTATATATGTACAGCTGGTATAGGTTATAACATAGGGGCAGTATATCAGAGGACTGTTTTCCTGTTTGTCTATATGTAGAAGGTTTCGCTGATGATAATTGATTCTTTCTGTTTCTATATATATCCTTGTACATAGTGTTTTCTGTTTTTCTCTTCTATCATATTGCAGATGTTCTGTATTTTAGGAAGAAATAAACCACAAGATGTTGCAGAATGTACATAACCTACCAGGGTAGCCTTGACTGTGTCTAATTTTATCTGCGGCGTGCGGCCTGGATGAATCACATCAGCACTTTCTTGTGTAATTGCAGAATGGAAGTAATAAAGTAACGTGTCCGCTCTCTGATCGGTTGTCATGGATTGCTAAACAATTTCCGTGCCTTAGAAGACTAACATGTTACGGCCACCTGGAGCTTTCTAGTAAGGATCTGCAGGTGCTTATCTGTATGACTGGTCCGCAAGGAATATAAAGGAGACCGGGCCAGACGCCTGACTCCTTATGTCTAGTAACGCTGACCACCATGCACTGCGGACGGTGAGCGGACGTGCTGCACACACAACATGGCTCAGTTTGTACACTGTTTTCTTCTGGTTGAGATTTGTTTAAGCTACTAGTGTTTGCACCTGTGAATCCTGAGCATATCCATCCCGTGTGAACATACCCTAAGTGTGCTTACTAGTATAATTCACCAGATTCTGGAATGGCTGGACGTCCTGCTATCCTGTTTTTCCAGAACGGTAACTTGTCCAGTTATGTGGCAGTGTCAGGGGATGGGTCAATACAGATTTGTTAATTGGTGGTCAGCCCATGTACAATTTCCAATGGCAACCATATTGGCAGTCACTCAGCTTTCCCAGGTGCAGATGTAACTGGAAACAGCTGAACTGTTTATATACTGTATCGACCTGGGCTAGGGGGTGAAGTATATATTATATTGGTAGGAACGTAGGCGCTGGTAAATACTTGTGACTCTCTTGACATAGGCGCCCCTTAGTGTATGATACTTCATGTCAAACATTTACCGCTTTACAGCCCTTATATTCCCAGAATAGACTCTTGTAAAATCCACAATTATGTAAGAGCTGAAATCTGCTGATGGTAGGTTCCTCTTAGTGCCCTAGTCATGGCAAACATGTATAGTATAGAGAACCCATATATATATATATATATATATATATATATATATATAAGTATAGAGAACCTGCTGTTGGCCCTTGTGAAGGGGATGGGGCTCACGTTGCCCCTTCCTCACAGGTGGAGATGACAATACCCCCGCACCTGCCCTCTATGGATATGCTGTTTGGTACATTGGCCGTGGATACTCTCTCTATGTTACAGTGAGAATAGTGGGGCCCCAGGACATGGGGGCCCCAAATATAATGACTGGCAGTCAGCCCCCCCTCCATAATGCGCAGATGATTCATTGACCCTTATCAGGGAGGATTAGATGTGTCTGGCAATGTGTACAGGTTCCTGGAAGTGTCGGCTCTCCATTACTCACAAATTTTCCAGCCCGAGGGCTGCTCCTGCCTGGAATGAAGATAATGGACGACCGCTGATCCTTTAGAGACTTGGCGTGATAGTTTCAAAGCAGCTAAGAAGTCAGGTGTCATTGAGTTTCGGTAGAACGGTGTTCACACTAGCCTCCTGTTCCCAGGCACGTGCCGCTGCTCATTGTCTCACTGTGTCATCTCATGTTATGTTACAGATAGATGATGAGATTTATCTCATAATGAGGTTCATTACCGCCGCGGTATAACTAGCGCTTCTTCTCTTTCTTAAAGGTAATTAATATAGACGCCTAAATATCAGCTAGAGGCATCAGGAACCTCGCGGCTCGCTGGTACCATATACAGGAACCCTCACTCCTTACCAAAATTGTGGGAAAATCCTTGTTTTGTCATTTAAAGCATGTTTTTGTTTGTCAAAGCGGTTTTGTCTCATTCAGGCCTTTACGGTGAGAGAGAGAGAGATAGATAGATATTTAATTTTCTAAACATTAGCACATTGGTTGAATGGAAATAATATTGTAAATGGGAGGAATACGTACCATAGAGACGGCCCCGACGGCTGCCATAAGCATGGGTTGAGGCTCAGGTTGACCGTCCCTCATGGGCAGAGACGTCCACACCTCTGCAGTTCCTATTGGCCCTGTTGGAAAGGAACGGCTAGGCAGAACTTAGGTGGGCCCCTCATGGGTCGAATTGACCACATGTTGCGCTATAGGCCATTTTGGTGAGGCTTCGGTTGACCTTTCCTCATAGGCGGAGTTGGCTACACCCCTGCAGCTGATGTAGGCCCTGTTGGAACAGAATGGATGGGCTCAGTTTCCGTTAACCCTTTGTAAGGCATGGAGCAGAACACACCCCTTGCTATAATCTGTATAGGAATGAGTGGGTTTATTTTAGGTTGTCCCTTCCTGGGTGGAGTTGAGGTGGTCGAGCGCACCCCTGCAGCTACTATAGGTTCCACTAGGAGGGAAGGGGTAGGTTCAGCTCAGGTTGGCCATTCATGGGTGTTATTGACCACAATGTTAGGGGTGTGGGCATATCTTATAGTGAGGACTATGTGTCCTGTATGGGGCTGGTGTCCAATGCACCAGCTTTAGAAGGGCCCCTCGTCTATATCTGTGCCTGCACCTTAGTATTATATTGTATAAGCATTCCTATGACAGTCACCGCCATCTGCAGGACATCTACTGCATAGAATGAAGGGTGATACACCCGCCGTATCCAATCCGATCTTATCCTACATGGGACTATTAGCATAGAAGCTTTCGATTGGTCTGCTGGAGGTTGCACCATGTTGACGTGGGGGTGTGGCCTGACCCAATCACATTCAATTAGTATCATAACGATACATGTGAGATCCGCATTGTCCTAATGAGCTGAGTCACAGCGCCAGGATCGGCATCTCTATGTAAATCAGAGGGTTAATTGCGGCGCCTCATGTATAGCGGACAGCTAGTGGCGGTGATTTCCATCTCTCTGGAATTTGGCCCTCGTGTTGTTCTTATTAAATAAACATGTTGTACTGATTCACGTTTATATTGCCGGTGCGGCTGAGCGGACGTGTCTGCACACGTGCCTATTCACACTGTATAAACAAATACGTTAGAGCGGGATTGTGTGTTATAGGGCCAGGCGCACGTCTGGGGCTGTTCCCATTGCTGTGCTCTGATACCAGCAGTATCCATTGGACCCCATTGAGCAGAGGGCTTCAATGCAAAATATGTACCGACTCCCGTGTGCCATGTATAATGCTGGTGTCTGATGTTGTAGATAGGCCTCCTCAGCGCCCCCTATAGCTACACCCCTGCCATGGACTGTAATGGCATCTGCCATGGTATTATGTGTGCACTAGATGTTGGTATTATTTTGGTGCTGTATAACATGTTATTTCTATGGCATGGGTCAGCATCCTTCAGAACCCCATCTGTTTGCGAAACTACAACTCCCAGCATGCACACTTGGTCAACTCCTGTGAAAGTGAATGGAGCATGCTGGGAGTTGTAGTTTCAGAACATCTGGAAAGCCAAATGCTGGTGACCCTGTTGTATGATTTGAGTCCTCTGTGATATTTGGGCACGGTTTGGCAGTACTGTATGGTTTGGACAGTTTTACTCTTCTCCGCTGTTCTATAAACCTGGGATGGTCTCCGGGAGAGATCGGATGACTTCACTGATGATATCACATACTGATAAGGGGCTGCCAGAAGAGATCAGATATAGGAGGCCTCCAGAATAATGGCCTGGGCTGCACCAGGTAA
>CAMRHE010000790.1:0-72500 GCA_947044405.1 Leptodactylus fallax | reverse complement strand
AATAAATAGTCAGATCAGCAAAGTCGCCATTTATTACCACATAGTAATGTCAAAAACACCATAAATCTATTAACCTGGGCCATGCACAGGACCTTTACTCATCCCTATGACATCGCAAATCATTACGACCCCCTGTAGTCCCTCCTGTCACAGGAGACCAGCAGTATTATAAGCAGGCCATGCCGAGGTGTGAAGTATGGCCATTTGTATAGTGGGGGACTAGAAAGAACAATTGTCTTTATTCTCTCCCAGAACAGCGCCACTTTTATCCATAGGCTGTATGTGGTATTGCAGTTCACGGTGTATTTATTATAATATAATGGGCCATTTATCAGTTGTTTTTCTGTCCTTCACGCCGTCCGATATACTTACCATTACTTAATGCAAGGAATCTGGTGTAAACAATACCTGAAATCTTCGCTCTGATCCTTTTCTTCGTTTACAAGATGCGGCCGCAGCATCCTCAGGGCACAACATGGCGGTCTTTGGTTGCACAACAGGAGTCGCAGCCAAAATTGTGAGGAAAAAGCGAGATTGGATGTTTAGCATTTACAGCTGTGTACCCGGGTGATGGAAATACTGCAGAGTGAGCAAAATGATGACTGCAGTGAAAATGCGTAGGGTCCCATTGGCTGCCATCTCAGGGCTCCTTTCCCGTGAACTTCCTGTTTTGTCCACATTCCTCAGCAGAACACCGCAGAGCGACAGCTCAGCACTTCTCGGAAATAGCAGGGAAATGGACTTAAAACCCAAAATCCCTCTCCTTGTTTTTATTGGCCTGAACTTGTGACTTTCTAGTCCTGGCTGTAAATATATTACAGGGGGAAAAGTGTTTTTTGTTGACCCTTTAAAATACGTCTCATAAGCCGCTCGGATCCTATAACATCTGGTGCAAGCAGAATCCCACATAGTAATAGGGAACATCTGTGCAGAAGCTTCAGGTCGGTGCTTTCCGTAGCGAGCGGACACTTCGCTTCAGTCATGTTCACATTCAACCCTTTGATCCCAGCCAAAATAGCATGTCATTGCTATGGGGCCCAACTAGTAGAGGCTGGGGCCCCAGACCAAACTGTTTAATACCGCCCCCCCTCGAGCATAAACTCTTACTGTATATACAGCATGTCACTGGCCGCTGTCACAACTATAAGTCCTGGTGGGCCCGGGCTAGGCCACAAGCAACATCAGAATGGGGCCCTTTCTTGTTTGACATCCCTGTCTCCAAATACTGTGATTGATCACACCCGCGCCCCTTGCAAGCAGATGAGCCTTTTGGGGGTGTCTTGCCCATATTTCTAACTTGGTAAAGGGGAGCATTTTGAGCTGCCGCCTCTATCTATATGCTCTATATTCCCCTGGATGACCCTAATAACAGGCTTATATGGCAGGAGGAGATGAGCAGCTGCCAGACACCTCCTGTGCCGATTATCTCTGGACACACACACTTGTTTTTATCAGTCCCTCAGACCTAGGATCGGAGGTGGCTCCCCCTACAGAACGTCGGAGGGGCGTACTGGGGTAGAGGATGCCGGAGCCTGTTAATAATTCGGGTGCATCTCGTCTTAATAAGTTCCTCCCACTATCTATAAGTAGTTACTAAAGCGCAATAGTCAATGGTAAAACTGGTGTTAAATGACCTGACGCGAGGACACAATTGTTGAACGTTTTTTCCTTAAGTCACTTGATCGGTCTGTTCTGTGGAGTCATTCGGTAAGGAAATTGAAAGGGTCGCCAATTATCCGATTAGAAAGTGACGGTGGATTAGGTTTCTGCTCTTTGTGTGAAGGATGAATGAAGAGCGGCTCTAGGGCAGGATAGAGGAGGAGGAGGAAGGCCGGGGTGTTACTAAAAATCACAGATACAACGATGACCCCACTGCCGACTTGTGGGTGCCATAAATAAGATCATAATTGGTGAATGTGGTTGCTCAGAAATCTTTGCTGACCGCCGGGTTGCGGCTCACAATGTGACCACTTTTGCTATCAGTATTGTATTGTATTGGTATGATATTGAGATCTACATGTCGATTGGGTGTCGCACCCCCACAGACCTGATACTGATCACCTTTCCTAAGGAAAACCCCTTTACTGTATATGACTATACTGTATATGTAAGTTATGGTTGACAGGCTGCCCCCACCCTCAGCTGTACTGAACCAAGCCCTAGAGAATTCTGTCAAGATCTAAGTTTAGCAGCCTCGGGGGAATTGAGGTTTTACATCTGCACCTTTGCTACAGCAGCCCCCACTTTAGCATATCCTCTGAGAACTTAAAGGGGTATTGCCCTGTTATAAAGTGCCAGCATCTTCCTAAAATATATCATGATATTAAGATTGATGGGGGTCTGACCTCTAGTAACCCCTCCGATCCTGAGAATGAAGATAGCAGTATCCCTCTAACACCTCAGCGGCAGCACAAATTTCTCTCCGGTCTAGTTTGTTACAGTGTATCAGTGCAGGTAGTGTGTATCCGCCTGGAGTCAGCCTCTTTAGCTCAGATTTAGGGTTACTTAGTGACTTTGTCCACAACTCCCTTTGCCATATTAACCTTCATTCTCTTACATTGGTGAAGAAGTCTCAGGACAACATGGTGATCTTTGGTGTAGCCAACGTCGCCGCGTAGCTCTAGAACTATTCCTATTCACTGACAGCAAGCGGAGCTATAGAAAATGGTGAAGAATTAAAATATAGTCTATTATGTTGCAGAACTTTTCATTATACAAGATTTAGATTTTTTTTGCTTAATAGAGAACTATCCCTTTAAAACTGTATCTGGAAATAGTTATCAGTGTGATATTGTAGATGTGTCACTGTGTACCCTCCTGGCTCTGCTTCATCTGTGCAGGGCGATGCCAGGCCAGTGCCAGACACATCCAGTGCAGGTTTTCTAGCACGCTGAGCCAGATCCCTTGTTTGCATATGGGAGGGTGACGACATGGTTGTTACATCACTGAGTGGGTGTGCGCATAGGGTGAATGGCAAAACCCATAGCCCTGGAAATCCTGCAGTACAGACAGAGAGGAGAGTGCAGAGCTGGAGGACAGAGGCACAGACACTCTGCAGGGGGTCACAGGGCTCTGCACACTTACCTACACAGCACTGGATACATTACATCAACAGCAGAACTCCATACAGGGCACTGGATACATTACATCAACAGCAGAACTCCATACAGGGCACTGGATACATTACATCAACAGCAGAACTCCATACACAGCACTGGATACATTGTATCAAGAGCAGAACCCCATACAGAGCAGTGGATACATTACAGGCAGAACTCCATACAGAGCACTGGATACATTGTATCAAGAGCAGAACTCCATACAGAGCACTGGATACATTACATCAAGAGCAGAACCCCATACAGAGCACTGGATACATTGTATCAAGAGCAGAACTCCATACAGGGCACTGGATACATTACATCAAGAGCAGAACCCCATACAGAGCACTGGATACATTACAGGCAGAACTCCATAGAGAGCACTGGATACATTACAGGCAGAACTCCATAGAGAGCACTGGATACATTACATCAAGAGCAGAACCCCATACAGAGCACTGGATACATTGTATGAAGGACTGTCCTCCCTGTAAACAGAACACAGTCGGTGGATACTTTGTATCAAGATCACAACCCCAGAAAAGCAGGGACTTCATTGAATCAAGGATCCCAGCACTGGAGACTACAACTCCCATCAGAGCTGCGAACACCTTGTACCAATAGAGGATCCCAGTACAGCAGCGAATGTATCGCAGCCAGATCACTGCTCCCTGCAGACCGAGGACTACATTGTATCCGCACAGAGGATATTCCAAGCCTACAAGAACCTTGTAAAACCCAAGGGATACAAAGTGTCAGCACAGTAAAGAGGATCTGGTTACAGGAGATCCTAGGGATAGGGTGTCTAAGCAACCTGCACAGAGGATAGCAGAATTCTGCATCTAGAATTAGGGGTCACAGCTCCTGTAACCCCGTCCCCCTCAACCTGGAAGGAGGGTCCTAGATCAGCCTTCATGCTCTTGGATGAGCTCTGCCCCATAGAGATGCAGAACTGACAAACAATCCCTATGATTTTCCTAATGTTGCTGGAGCCTCATCATGACAAAACCAGCACCCCAGAAAAGATGTTCGATGGCTCCAGGAAGATGAGAAGTCTCTGGGATGGGGTGAAGCTAGAGGTGGCGGGGGACAGCAGTCCGGTGGTCCTCAGCAGCTTCACTCAACTAGACCCTGATCTGCCCCCCTTGGAGGTGAGAGATTGTATTTACCTGACCCCCTGCCCTTGTCCAGGGCTATGCGTGTGAGTGTACTTAGACCTGGCTGATGTGCTTGTTACAGTGTATCAGTGTAGTCCATTCCAGGCTGATACATTGTAACAAGGAATAGATGTGTGAGCAAGACTAGGTCCGGCGGTAAAGCATTTCCATTCAGTGACCGCTGGCAGAGATCTTAAAGTTGGTGCAGAATTGAATCAATAAGTCGATGGAAAGTTCCAGAACTTTGCATTCTAGATCTATTGCATAGAATAAAGGGCTGTTCCATCTACTTTAATACCAGTTTGCATTGCTTAACTATTTAGAGTTAGGTTTTGTGCACACAGTGGGGTTAAAACTGCACTGGAAAAAAATCAAATGCATGTTTAGTGCCGTTTGCTAATGTTACAGGTGACATATTAAATGAGCCTATCTCACTTGTAAAAGCAAGAAACTGCATCAAAACTGCATGCAGCTGTATCTGCACGGTGTGCATGCATCCCAAGTGTCATGTCTGTGTATATTCCTGGTTTATTGTATCTGGGGCTTCACGTTTCATCACTTCGCACCTTTCCTTGTACATTTTGTGTTGGGTTCTCTATGGGCCACTGGTCGGTGAAGGGTTAAACGTGTGCCCCAGTCTTTGTGGCTTGTCTTGGCACCGGTGCCCCGAGGTGAGCGACTTACACCCTGGTAGCAGATGGAATTTTAATCATCGGTGGATTACGGGAGATGGAAAAACCACATCAAGTTCACAGGGATCGGTTTATTGGGCAAAGTTTCTGCTTCCAAAGGATCTGGACTGTGAAAAGGATTAGATGATCAAAGAGAGGAGGGGGCAGAGCGAGAGCCGAGCCAAGAACGGGGAGGGGGTAGTTGTGTTCCTATTTCCATGCTAATGCTGGACCTGAGGCAGCAGGATACAGTCATGGACGCCGCATTATTACCTGGGCTCCAGCCTGACACCTGGACATTATCATGGAAATACCAAGCCTTCATCCTGTTTCATACTTATCTCTATCTAGAAAAGCTGGGTGACAAACAATAGAGCCATCATGAGTGCCACTAAGCCCTCAATAGCAAATCATGGGGAAGTTTCATGACATAACACTGTTGTGTATTCAGGAGTCTCGGAGAGCTGGGTGGTAATATTGGGAATCAATGACAGGTGAATGGAAACTACCGTGTTGTTTTAGGTGTAAGGACAAGTCGTAACTAGGCAAGTGCGCAATGCAGGAGTATCGGAAAGCTGGGTGGTAACCAGTAGAGCCGTAATGGCAGATTACAGGGACTGGCGGTGTGTCATGACATAATTAGTTTGTCTGTTCACTAGTATGGGAAAGCTGGGTGACAACCAATAGGGCTTTCATGACTGTCTCTCAACCTTTCCTGGATGTTTCATGACATAACTAGTTTCTGTTCAGGTTTCTGGGAAAGCTGGGTGGTGAGATTGTATACAAGAGAGTCAAAGACAATTGGAGACTATTCGGTTGTAACTAGAGTATGGGAAAGCTGGGTGACAGCGCTTAGGGCCATCATGACTGTCACTCAGCTTTTCTAAGTCCTGAATGGAAGATCACAGATACTGGGGATGTTTCATTACATAACTAGTTTGTCTAGCTGGGAAAGCTGGGTGGGGATATTGTGAACTAGGGAAGCAGTTGGAGACTTATGTTGTTGATATAGGAGCAAGCACAGGCTGTAACTAGGCAGGCCATTCAGGAGTTTGGAAAAGCTGGGTGGTGATATTGTGTAGTACAGAACCAAAGACACTTGGTTGGAGACTGTTCCTGTTGTAATAGGAGTAAAGACGTATAAAGTCATAAGACAGTTGTGCCATTCAGGAGTCTGGGAAAGCTGGGTGGCTACTTGTATGCGTGCTCTCACCTAAGTTTTCCTGGAGGATAAATCTCACAATAGTATTTGTATCCTCCGGGATTCTATCGGGGTGTTGGATTCTTTTTCCTTCCTTCCGGATCTTCCAGATTTAACCCTTTCTGTCAGCGTGTCATTTACAGCTGGCCGTAGACACCGCGGTTCGGCTCCCATAAGCGTGCCATCCACCTCTTAAAATTCTCCAAATTCTCACTCCAAGGTAAAAAAAATCTTCCATGATAATCATGGCGGCCCCTGGACATGGAGATTGTGGCGGAGATGAAAGCCGCAGACCCCCGCCTTCTATCTGAGGCCCTGAAGGGGTCTTGTTCCGTCTTAATTATTTCCAGGGTGTAATGAGAGTATTTTGTTGTTGTTGTGGATGGAGACATACCGTCCGGCCGACATGACTGTGTCAGCAAGAATTCCACTCCCACTGTGTGAATAATGCCATAGTACACGTGATGAGCCGCAGCGGCGGCGGCCGCAGGGAATGCCAGCAATGAGGAGGATGCCATGGCCGAGCAATGAGGAAGAAAGGACCGGATAGAAAGATAGATAGAAGACTGTGCTAATGAATCATTACATGTCCCGGATTATCTCTTCCTAGGTGCCTGGTGTTCAGGTGACCTGGATTATTGTTTCATACATGTCAGGTTACAGAAGATTCCGGATTATCATTCTATAGATCCTAGATTATAGCAGGAAGGTTGTGGAAGTTTATGGATTATTGCTTCATAGGTGCAGATTATCCGTTATTCTGGACTGGCATTAGATACGGGACAGATGGCCTGGATTATTACTGAATACCCACCGGATTTGGGATCATCCATTAATAGGCAATAGATGATCAAAAATTCTAGATTACGGTTTGATATGTACTAGGTTATCGAAACGTCTGGGTTATTGATTGATGGGTACTACATATTCAAAGGATCTGGATCGGTACTAGATTATCGTAGGTTCTGGATCGGTACTAGATTATCGTAGGTTCTGGATCGGTACTAGATTATCGTAGGTTCTGAATCAGTACTAGATTATCAAAAGTTCTGGATCGGTACTAGATTAGCGTAGGTTCTGGATCGGTACTAGATTATCGTAGGTTCTGGATCGGTACTAGATTAGCGTAGGTTCTGGATCGGTACTAGATTATCGTAGGTTCTGGATCGGTATTAGATTATCGTAGGTTCTGGATCGGGAATAGATTATCGTAGGTTCTGGATCACTACTAGATTATCGTAGGTTCTGGATCGGTACTAGATTATCGTAGGTTCTGGATCGGCACTAGATTATCGTAGGTTCTGGATCACTAATAGATTATAGTAGGTTCTGGATCGGTACTAGATTATCGTAGGTTCTGGATCGGTACTAGATTATTGGATGTTCTGGATCGGTACTAGATTATCGTAGGTTCTGGATCGGTACTAGATTATCGTAGGTTCTGGATCGGTACTAGATTATTGTAGGTTCTGGATCGGTACTAGATTATTGGATGTTCTGGATCGGTACTAGATTATTTTAGGTTCTGGATCGGTAATAGATTATCGTAGGTTCTGGATCACTACTAGATTATCGTAGGTTCTGGATCGGTACTAGATTATTGTAGGTTCTGGATCGGTACTAGATTATCATTAGGTTCTGGATCGGTACTAGATTATCATTAGGTTCTGGATCACTACTAGATTATCGTAGGTTCTGAATTATTGACTGATAGGGTCTAAATTATCGAAGATTCTGAATTATAGGTCCATCATAGAACAATAGACTTGTAATTTGTAAAGGCAGATAAGATGTTACCCCACATTCTGCAGCCGCCGCCATCAGGTGTCTCAGTATTTTAGTACAGAATTCCACAATGTTGTAGAGTAAATTCTAGATTATCAAACATTCTGGATTATCTTTTTCCAAACTAAAAGAATTTCCCTGTAGACCCAATCTGTCTGCTATGCCTTCCCCTACCTCACTGCATCATTATATAACTGGGCACAATGGCATCTCATAAGAAGATGGGTGGGTGGGAGATGGCGGTACGACGAGTTCAAAGAGGTCTTGTGTTTAGATGGGAGAAAGTTGCAGCTTTTTGTATCCAAAGAGAAGTCCATAAAGGCCACACGTAGTGATGTAGAATTGTCTTACTTTTCAGTCGCCATTTGCAACGCCGGCGTTAGCTGTAAGGGTTCTCGCATCATTGTATCAATTATTGCAACAATAACTTTATCATCCAAGCTTAATCGCCAAGTTCTGCAGCCCTGTAAGGCGTCACATTTATTACCAGGTTTCCAAAAATGTCACCCCCAAAAAATTGCAGAGCAACAAAACAGGCGGAGCGTGACTTTCCTCCAGCTGCTGTGGTTGTCAGCTTTAGCTGAGATTGCTTTCTCCTTACAGGAATCATGGATCACATTAAAAGGATGAAGTAAAGTCTCGGCCGCAGGCGTCACACAGCTGTGTACTAATGCAAGCAACATGGCGGCCGCTGTCAGTGTGTGTGTGTGTGCGGGAGGATGGGGGTGCATGTAATAAGAAGGATGAATGTGTAATGCACTTGTGTGTATTGTGTACTGGAATGTATCTGTGTGTATAATGTAGATTAGTGTATCTGCTGTGTACATAATGTGTTATACACTATGCATGTGTGTACGGTGTAGCTATTGTATACTGTATGTATTTATGTACATTTGTGTATATGTAGAGTGTTATATATTACATGTATAGATGAGATTACTTATGTATGCAGATCTGTGCACAGCAAGGAGTTAACATTTTGGAGTAAGCAGAAGGGGCTCTTGTTTATACTCAGAAGAGTTCAAAGGCAGGGGATAGAGTTTTTGTGGCGGCCTCTCCCCCACCCCCTACACATCACATGGGCCTGTTAATATAGAGCAGATGCTGCGTCCTCTTTATCTGCCTCACTACATTCCTCTGCATCCTTTCCCTCTCCGGGATACAGGAATTAGAGAGAGGAGGCCGCACCGCTGACTGACACAGACTGTATACACAGGCACTTCAATAGCAACCTTTTAGACTATCGCTTATATACCAATTCCTAAAATTACTTATAATATCAGCATGACGGCCTATCCCATATATAAGCGAGCGCCATGACGGGTGATTACAGATCATTGTCCCTGTGGCCTGTCCCATACATAAGCAAGTGCCATGCCAAGCGATCATTGTCCCTGTGGCCTGATCCCATACATAAACGAGCGCCATGCCAAGCGATCATTGTCCCTGTGGCCTGATCCCATACATAAGCGAGCGCCATGACAGGCCACTACAGATCATTGTCCCTGTGGCCTGTCCCATACATAAGCGAGCGCCATGACAGGCGATCACAGATCATTGTCCCTGTGGCCTGATCCCATACATAAGCGAGCGCCATGACAGGCGATCACAGATCATTGTCCCTGTGGCCTGATCCCATACATAAGCGAGCGCCATGACAGGCGATCACAGATCATTGTCCCTGTGGCCTGTCCCATACATAAGCGAGCGCCATGACAGGCGATCACAGATCATTGTCCCTGTGGCCTGATCCCATACATAAGCGAGCGCCATGACAGGCGATCACAGATCATTGTCCCTGTGGCCTGTCCCATACATAAGCGAGCGCCATGACAGGCGATCACAGATCATTGTCCCTGTGGCCTGATCCCATACATAAGCGAGCGCCATGACGGGCGATCACAGATCATTGTCCCTGTGGCCTGATCCCATACATAAGCGAGCGCCATGACAGGCCACTACAGATCATTGTCCCTGTGGCCTGTCCCATACATAAGCGAGCGCCATGACAGGCCACTACAGATCATTGTCCCTGTGGCCTGATCCCATACATAAGCAAGCGCCAATCCAAGCTATCATTGTCCCTGTGGCCTGATCCCATACATAAGCGAGCGCCATGACAGGCGATCACAGATCATTGTCCCTGTGGCCTGATCCCATACATAAGCAAGCGCCATGCCAAGCGATCACAGATCATTGTCCCTGTGGTCTGATCCCATACATAAGCGAGCGCCATGACGGGTGATCACAGATCATTGTCCCTGTGGCCTGATCCCATACATAAGCGAGCGCCATGACAGGCCACTACAGATCATTGTCCCTGTGGCCTGTCCCATACATAAGCGAGCGACATGACAGGCGATCACAGATCATTGTCCCTGTGGCCTGATCCTATACATAAGCGAGCGCCATGACAGGCGATCACAGATCATTGTCCCTGTGGCCTGTCCCATACATAAGCGAGCGCCATGACAGGCCATTACAGATCATTGTCCCTGTGGCCTGATCCCATACATAAGCAAGCGCCAATCCAAGCTATCATTGTCCCTGTGGCCTGATCCCATACATAAGCGAGCGCCATGCCAAGCGAACACAGATCATTGTCCCTGTGGCCTAATCCCATACATAAGCGAGCGCCATGACAGGCCACTACAGATCATTGTCCCTGTGGCCTGTCCCATACATAAGCGAGCGCCATGACAGGCGATCACAGATCATTGTCCCTGTGGCCTGATCCCATACATAAACGAGCGCCATGACAGGCCACTACAGATCATTGTCCCTGTGGCCTGTCCCATACATAAGCGAGCGCCATGACAGGCGATCACAGATCATTGTCCCTGTGGCCTGATCCCATACATAAGCAAGCGCCATGACAGGCGATCACAGATCATTGTCCCTGTGGCCTGATCCCATACATAAACGAGCGCCATGCCAAGCGATCATTGTCCCTGTGGCCTGATCCCATACATAAGCGAGCGCCATGACGGGTGATCACAGATCATTGTCCCTGTGGCCTGATCCCATACATAAGCGAGCGCCATGACAGGCCACTACAGATCATTGTCCCTGTGGCCTGTCCCATACATAAGCGAGCGCCATGACAGGCGATCACAGATCATTGTCCCTGTGGCCTGATCCCATACATAAGCGAGCGCCATGACAGGCGATCACAGATCATTGTCCCTGTGGCCTGTCCCATACATAAGCGAGCGCCATGACAGGCGATCACAGATCATTGTCCCTGTGGCCTGATCCCATACATAAGCGAGCGCCATGACGGGCGATCACAGATCATTGTCCCTGTGGCCTGATCCCATACATAAGCGAGCGCCATGACGGGCGATCACAGATCATTGTCCCTGTGGCCTGATCCCATACATAAGCAAGCGCCATGCCAAGCAATCACAAATCATTGTCCCTGTGGCCTGTCCCATACATAAGCGAGCGCCATGACAGGCCATTACAGATCATTGTCCCTGTGGCCTGATCCCATACATAAGCAAGCGCCAATCCAAGCTATCATTGTCCCTGTGGCCTGATCCCATACATAAGCGAGCGCCATGACAGGCGATCACAGATCATTGTCCCTGTGGCCTGATCCCATACATAAGCGAGCGCCATGACGGGTGATCACAGATCATTGTCCCTGTGGTCTGATCCCATACATAAGCGAGCGCCATGCCAAGCGAACACAGATCATTGTCCCTGTGGCCTGATCCCATACATAAGCGAGCGCCATGACAGGCCACTACAGATCATTGTCCCTGTGGCCTGTCCCATACATAAGCGAGCGCCATGACAGGCGATCACAGATCATTGTCCCTGTGGCCTGATCCCATACATAAACGAGCGCCATGACAGGCGATCACAGATCATTGTCCCTGTGGCCTGATCCCATACATAAACGAGCGCCATGACAGGCCACTACAGATCATTGTCCCTGTGGCCTGTCCCATACATAAGCGAGCGCCATGACAGGCGATCACAGATCATTGTCCCTGTGGCCTGATCCCATACATAAGCGAGCGCCATGACAGGCGATCACAGATCATTGTCCCTGTGGCCTGATCCCATACATAAGCGAGCGCCATGACAGGCGATCACAGATCATTGTCCCTGTGGCCTGTCCCATACATAAGCGAGCGCCATGACAGGCGATCACAGATCATTGTCCCTGTGGCCTGATCCCATACATAAGCGAGCGCCATGACAGGCGATCACAGATCATTGTCCCTGTGGCCTGTCCCATACATAAGCGAGCGCCATGACAGGCGATCACAGATCATTGTCCCTGTGGCCTGATCCCATACATAAGCGAGCGCCATGACGGGCGATCACAGATCATTGTCCCTGTGGCCTGATCCCATACATAAGCGAGCGCCATGACAGGCCACTACAGATCATTGTCCCTGTGGCCTGTCCCATACATAAGCGAGCGCCATGACAGGCCACTACAGATCATTGTCCCTGTGGCCTGATCCCATACATAAGCAAGCGCCAATCCAAGCTATCATTGTCCCTGTGGCCTGATCCCATACATAAGCGAGCGCCATGACAGGCGATCACAGATCATTGTCCCTGTGGCCTGATCCCATACATAAGCAAGCGCCATGCCAAGCGATCACAGATCATTGTCCCTGTGGTCTGATCCCATACATAAGCGAGCGCCATGACGGGTGATCACAGATCATTGTCCCTGTGGCCTGATCCCATACATAAGCGAGCGCCATGACAGGCCACTACAGATCATTGTCCCTGTGGCCTGTCCCATACATAAGCGAGCGACATGACAGGCGATCACAGATCATTGTCCCTGTGGCCTGATCCTATACATAAGCGAGCGCCATGACAGGCGATCACAGATCATTGTCCCTGTGGCCTGTCCCATACATAAGCGAGCGCCATGACAGGCCATTACAGATCATTGTCCCTGTGGCCTGATCCCATACATAAGCAAGCGCCAATCCAAGCTATCATTGTCCCTGTGGCCTGATCCCATACATAAGCGAGCGCCATGCCAAGCGAACACAGATCATTGTCCCTGTGGCCTAATCCCATACATAAGCGAGCGCCATGACAGGCCACTACAGATCATTGTCCCTGTGGCCTGTCCCATACATAAGCGAGCGCCATGACAGGCGATCACAGATCATTGTCCCTGTGGCCTGATCCCATACATAAACGAGCGCCATGACAGGCCACTACAGATCATTGTCCCTGTGGCCTGTCCCATACATAAGCGAGCGCCATGACAGGCGATCACAGATCATTGTCCCTGTGGCCTGATCCCATACATAAGCAAGCGCCATGACAGGCGATCACAGATCATTGTCCCTGTGGCCTGATCCCATACATAAACGAGCGCCATGCCAAGCGATCATTGTCCCTGTGGCCTGATCCCATACATAAGCGAGCGCCATGACGGGTGATCACAGATCATTGTCCCTGTGGCCTGATCCCATACATAAGCGAGCGCCATGACAGGCCACTACAGATCATTGTCCCTGTGGCCTGTCCCATACATAAGCGAGCGCCATGACAGGCGATCACAGATCATTGTCCCTGTGGCCTGATCCCATACATAAGCGAGCGCCATGACAGGCGATCACAGATCATTGTCCCTGTGGCCTGTCCCATACATAAGCGAGCGCCATGACAGGCGATCACAGATCATTGTCCCTGTGGCCTGATCCCATACATAAGCGAGCGCCATGACGGGCGATCACAGATCATTGTCCCTGTGGCCTGATCCCATACATAAGCGAGCGCCATGACGGGCGATCACAGATCATTGTCCCTGTGGCCTGATCCCATACATAAGCAAGCGCCATGCCAAGCAATCACAAATCATTGTCCCTGTGGCCTGTCCCATACATAAGCGAGCGCCATGACAGGCCATTACAGATCATTGTCCCTGTGGCCTGATCCCATACATAAGCAAGCGCCAATCCAAGCTATCATTGTCCCTGTGGCCTGATCCCATACATAAGCGAGCGCCATGACAGGCGATCACAGATCATTGTCCCTGTGGCCTGATCCCATACATAAGCGAGCGCCATGACGGGTGATCACAGATCATTGTCCCTGTGGTCTGATCCCATACATAAGCGAGCGCCATGCCAAGCGAACACAGATCATTGTCCCTGTGGCCTGATCCCATACATAAGCGAGCGCCATGACAGGCCACTACAGATCATTGTCCCTGTGGCCTGTCCCATACATAAGCGAGCGCCATGACAGGCGATCACAGATCATTGTCCCTGTGGCCTGATCCCATACATAAACGAGCGCCATGACAGGCGATCACAGATCATTGTCCCTGTGGCCTGATCCCATACATAAACGAGCGCCATGACAGGCCACTACAGATCATTGTCCCTGTGGCCTGTCCCATACATAAGCGAGCGCCATGACAGGCGATCACAGATCATTGTCCCTGTGGTCTGATCCCATACATAAGCGAGCGCCATGACGGGTGATCACAGATCATTGTCCCTGTGGCCTGATCCCATACATAAGCGAGCGCCATGACAGGCCACTACAGATCATTGTCCCTGTGGCCTGTCCCATACATAAGCGAGCGACATGACAGGCGATCACAGATCATTGTCCCTGTGGCCTGATCCTATACATAAGCGAGCGCCATGACAGGCGATCACAGATCATTGTCCCTGTGGCCTGTCCCATACATAAGCGAGCGCCATGACAGGCCATTACAGATCATTGTCCCTGTGGCCTGATCCCATACATAAGCAAGCGCCAATCCAAGCTATCATTGTCCCTGTGGCCTGATCCCATACATAAGCGAGCGCCATGACAGGCGATCACAGATCATTGTCCCTGTGGCCTGATCCCATACATAAGCAAGCGCCATGCCAAGCGAACACAGATCATTGTCCCTGTGGCCTGATCCCATACATAAGCGAGCGCCATGACAGGCCACTACAGATCATTGTCCCTGTGGCCTGTCCCATACATAAGCGAGCGCCATGACAGGCGATCACAGATCATTGTCCCTGTGGCCTGATCCCATACATAAACGAGCGCCATGACAGGCCACTACAGATCATTGTCCCTGTGGCCTGTCCCATACATAAGCGAGCGCCATGACAGGCGATCACAGATCATTGTCCCTGTGGCCTGATCCCATACATAAGCGAGCGCCATGACAGGCGATCACAGATCATTGTCCCTGTGGCCTGATCCCATACATAAACGAGCGCCATGCCAAGCGATCATTGTCCCTGTGGCCTGATCCCATACATAAGCGAGCGCCATGACGGGTGATCACAGATCATTGTCCCTGTGGCCTGATCCCATACATAAGCGAGCGCCATGACAGGCCACTACAGATCATTGTCCCTGTGGCCTGTCCCATACATAAGCGAGCGCCATGACAGGCGATCACAGATCATTGTCCCTGTGGCCTGATCCCATACATAAGCGAGCGCCATGACAGGCGATCACAGATCATTGTCCCTGTGGCCTGTCCCATACATAAGCGAGCGCCATGACAGGCGATCACAGATCATTGTCCCTGTGGCCTGTCCCATACATAAGCGAGCGCCATGACAGGCGATCACAGATCATTGTCCCTGTGGCCTGATCCCATACATAAGCGAGCGCCATGACGGGCGATCACAGATCATTGTCCCTGTGGCCTGATCCCATACATAAGCGAGCGCCATGACAGGCCACTACAGATCATTGTCCCTGTGGCCTGATCCCATACATAAGCAAGCGCCATGCCAAGCAATCACAGATCATTGTCCCTGTGGCCTGATCCCATACATAAGCGAGCGCCATGACAGGCGATCACAGATCATTGTCCCTGTGGCCTGATCCCATACATAAATGAGCGCCATGCCAAGCGATCATTGTCCCTGTGGCCTGATCCCATACATAAGCGAGCGCCATGACGGGTGATCACAGATCATTGTCCCTGTGGCCTGATCCCATACATAAGCGAGCGCCATGACAGGCGATCACAGATCATTGTCCCTGTGGCCTGATCCTATACATAAGCGAGCGCCATGACAGGCGATCACAGATCATTGTCCCTGTGGCCTGTCCCATACATAAGCGAGCGCCATGACAGGCCATTACAGATCATTGTCCCTGTGGCCTGATCCCATACATAAGCAAGCGCCAATCCAAGCTATCATTGTCCCTGTGGCCTGATCCCATACATAAGCGAGCGCCATGACAGGCGATCACAGATCATTGTCCCTGTGGCCTGATCCCATACATAAGCAAGCGCCATGCCAAGCGATCACAGATCATTGTCCCTGTGGCCTGATCCCATACATAAGCGAGCGCCATGACAGGCCACTACAGATCATTGTCCCTGTGGCCTGTCCCATACATAAGCGAGCGCCATGACAGGCGATCACAGATCATTGTCCCTGTGGCCTGATCCCATACATAAACGAGCGCCATGACAGGCCACTACAGATCATTGTCCCTGTGGCCTGTCCCATACATAAGCGAGCGCCATGACAGGCGATCACAGATCATTGTCCCTGTGGCCTGATCCCATACATAAACGAGCGCCATGACAGGCCACTACAGATCATTGTCCCTGTGGCCTGTCCCATACATAAGCGAGCGCCATGACAGGCGATCACAGATCATTGTCCCTGTGGCCTGATCCCATACATAAGCGAGCGCCATGACAGGCGATCACAGATCATTGTCCCTGTGGCCTGATCCCATACATAAACGAGCGCCATGCCAAGCGATCATTGTCCCTGTGGCCTGATCCCATACATAAGCGAGCGCCATGACAGGCCACTACAGATCATTGTCCCTGTGGCCTGTCCCATACATAAGCGAGCGCCATGACAGGCCATTACAGATCATTGTCCCTGTGGCCTGATCCCATACATAAGCAAGCGCCAATCCAAGCTATCATTGTCCCTGTGGCCTGATCCCATACATAAGCGAGCGCCATGACAGGCGATCACAGATCATTGTCCCTGTGGCCTGATCCCATACATAAGCGAGCGCCATGACAGGCGATCACAGATCATTGTCCCTGTGGCCTGTCCCATACATAAGCGAGCGCCATGACAGGCGATCACAGATCATTGTCCCTGTGGCCTGATCCCATACATAAGCGAGCGCCATGACGGGCGATCACAGATCATTGTCCCTGTGGCCTGATCCCATACATAAGCGAGCGCCATGACAGGCCACTACAGATCATTGTCCCTGTGGCCTGATCCCATACATAAGCAAGCGCCATGCCAAGCAATCACAGATCATTGTCCCTGTGGCCTGATCCCATACATAAGCGAGCGCCATGACAGGCGATCACAGATCATTGTCCCTGTGGCCTGATCCCATACATAAATGAGCGCCATGCCAAGCGATCATTGTCCCTGTGGCCTGATCCCATACATAAGCGAGCGCCATGACGGGTGATCACAGATCATTGTCCCTGTGGCCTGATCCCATACATAAGCGAGCGCCATGACAGGCGATCACAGATCATTGTCCCTGAATCGCTATTGCTATTAGTCATGGCCTATTTTATATTTCGGCATTCTTCTATTTTTGGCCCGTTTCTCCCCACCCATCACACAATGCTGCGTTAAGCCACTTGTCAGGACGATGGGGGTTATTAGCAATGCTGGGTGTGTCCTCTCCAGTCGTATTATGTTCTAGGCCTTGCGTGTTACCTGTGCTGCCGGCTGACGTCAGTGTAAATTCTATACATTATATACCCAGGGCCGCTGACAATATATGTGATACGTTACCCCAGTGGGAAAGCCGGCCCCGCGTCTTCGTCTTACGTCTTTCGCCAAATTGCATTATGGCTTATTATCCTTCGAAGATGTAACCGTAACCCGTGATCTTATTGAATTTTATTGTTTTTTTTTAACCCGAGAATGACCTTCCACATTTCTTAAAGGGCAGTTCCATGTGACCTGTATTTTTATCGTAAATTTTTATCGTGAATTTTTATTTTTTTAATTTTTTTTTTGCCCTCCTGAAATTTGTGAAGCTTTTTGGTCAGAGTTTTGCTCCTGGTCTCCCTCCGCCTTTGATTCCCATGATTTGACTCGGTCATTGTTAACCCCATGATGTCGCGTCCCAGATTTTTCATACTTTTTGTAATCCATCATTGTGTTGTTCGCTTATTACGGCCCCAGGACCTGAAACCCTCACTCCTATATGTGACAATGGTGTGTGTAGATAGTGACTAATGGCTGTGATAACATTATATGGGTTAGATTGTGGTAATAGCGTTTAGGTGTATTATTCTGGTATGGGGTCCATAGGTGTCTATAGACATCGGCCTTCAGCCTTGCTGGGCATTGTGTTACAATAAACATCTATATTACAGCACACACAGAAGTCTATGGGGCACTACTACAGCCATATACCTTACATAAATGGAAGCGTACGGGGGGTTTGTGGCCTGTTACTGGTAGACGTAACCTCTGTAAACATGGCGGCACCCCGCATATCTACAGGTCCGTGCAGTGGATCCACATGTATGGGGCTTTACCATAAAGCATGAAGGCTGGAGAGCACCCTCGGGCCCCCGGCTTCCATCCTGGTACGGCCGGCTTTACGGGTACGGCCAGCTTTGTGCCTATGGCCGGTGGCTTTGGTCAGCCCTGACAATTCCTGCTCAAAACAGAAACCTTTATAAAACCAAAAAATTACAAAAGCAGCCAAACCGGATCCCTGAGATCGCGGAAACAGAAAAAAAAAAAAACTCTTTACCGAAAAAAAGCACAAAAAAGAATGTGCTGATAAGGTACGGCGGGGCCGAGGCCCTGAGAGAGTCCACGGGGACAATGTAAGGCCTTTGCCTGTTATCTGCTGTAAAGTTTAATATTTACCTTCCTCGACCTCTCGCCCGACATGGCGGCTTATCTCCTCCAACCTGGATTTACTTTACTACTTTTTGTTTGTTGCGTTAAGGAATAAAAACGTTATTAAAAAGTGACCACGTTGTTGCCCCACGTAGGGTTAAATGTTTCCGGTAAGGTATAGTATTCGCAGTATGGAACGTGAGTGACCCATACGCTTCAACTCATCGCCTCGCGCGATTATTTTTTTTCTTTGCTAGCCTGGAATACAGTTTATTTTTCCTGGCAGCGTTCCTCGCCATCTGCAGATTTCCCCCTCCTCACGAAGCCATTTTGGGAAAAAAAAAAGTTATGAAAAACCGTCAGCCGTAAGTCATGGGAGGTAATTACTGAGAGCCATCGCTGGAACGGATCAATGATCGCGATTTGTGAGCGTATAAAGGGGCGTCGCCAGGATAGACAATGGCGTCCAGACCGGGCGGCACAGCGACCCCCTCTAAATACCCTCCAGGTCTGACCGTCCCGGTGACTACTCAGGACAAGGGGTGCAGCGATGATCATGTGACCTCTGCTCACCTCTGATTGGCTGAGAGGCAGACATGAGGATATTTATCTGTTGTGTATTTCTTCTAATGACTAATTATTTAATTATTGCGTATTTTTGGAGATTTTTGCATTGTCGGAATAGATTCCAGATGTTTTTTTGTTTCTTTTTTTCGTATGATAAATTTTCACAGCGAATGAAACCCAGATGCCTGCTAATTCCGTGACGGAAAGGATTTTCGCCACAGCTTATGTTCGAAGTCCAACATGGCCTCTCAAAATGGATTCCAAGAGGGGGTTCGCGTGAAGTGTTACATTTTTGCAATGTGAGAATTTGTTATTACTTTATCATTTTTTTTCGAAAATTCTAAATTACTCAATTTCTCGAAAGCCTTTCATAGTAGTGGAAAACAGATGACGGCCTCGGGCTGTGGGTAATTTTTTCCTTGGCTGCAGGTGCAGTAACACGGCTGGGGAAGTGAAGGGCCGCTCCGGAGGGAGGATGCTATCATCTCTGATCCTTTAGACTTGAGAATCCTTAAAGGGAAACACCAGGTAAAAGTAATACAATGTATTCTGCTTAGTGCAGGGGCGGAGCATGACACCGTATGTACCTAAAAGTCATGCTCCTCCCCTCTCATGCCCTGCAGTTTTGCTTGGAGTGCCCCTTTAAGAACATTTTTGTTTTTGGGACAGCTGAGCGACTATCATTGTATCTGCCATTTTAATGGTCACACAATATTTTCAGACTCTACTGGTCTTAGAGACCCCTACAGGTCCTTCAATGGCGACCTTTGCTGCGGGGCCTATGGGGTAGGAGTGTTTTTAGGTGGGAGGGTGATGACGCCCCTATATAGTTGGTGTGATACACCTCCGTGTAGGTATCCGGGTCACCGCCGCCATCAGGTTACTTCGATCACATCCTCCTATTTTTCATCTGAAATCTCAGCGTCGGCCATAATTGCAGAAGTGACGCGTCTGGTATTTCCCAGACGCCGCACTTGGATGGATTTTCTGACTCGTTACTTCCCCAATTACTAAGTTTCACTATTTTCTGAAGTCGATGGGGAAAGTAAATGACGGCTCCGTTACTTGTAGGTCAGACGTATTCCCAGGTTGCTTCATCAGCCTGCCAGGGGAGGGGAAAACATGGCGTCCATCACCGTGACCGGTGTCATATGTTTTATCCCCCTGAGCCTTCACTTTCCACAGTAAACACAACAAGCGACCTTCCCAGGAGACATCTGTCTAAAAAGAGCGCCAGGAAAATCAATATGTCTCTCACAAGTCACTTCCCATTGTATTGACTTTGATGGGGGTTGGGGGAGGTCACAATGAAGCGGAGGTCGCGGGTTAGAGAGAGAGCTTAGGCTGTAGAATGTCAAGAGGGCGGCGAATTGGATTAAAAAATAAAATAAAAATTTTAAAATAAAAAATAGAATAAATAAAATTCAAATCTAAAATACATTGATGCAAAAATCTATTAGATTGGGTGTGAAAAAAAAAAGGGGGTGACAATTTATATGGCCACAGATCTAGTAGGCGGGCAGCTGTAATGGCGGCCGTCAGTGATGGACTGGCCCACCATAGTATGGAGGATCCTCCAGCAGAAGACCCCCCCGATCTGAAGGCTACTATGGTCTGTCTCTCTAAGGGTTGGGCACTGGCCGCCATATTGATTGTCAACCCAGATGATACAGAAACCAATACAACGAAGAACAGAATATTTACCAAACCTGACTTTTATTTTCTTATAGATATTTTGAATTCAAAAACTTTAAAAAGCCGCACCAAAAATTTCAGATGTTTCTAACTTGACCCTTTCAGTAATGTAGACATACTGTAAATGCTCCTATATCCTCCCACCACGTGCAGGGACAGACGGGCTTCATGTTTTTGTCCCGTGTAACTTTCTTTTTAGTCATTTTATTTTTGCTTTCCTTTTTCTTTCTTGTCTAATTCTGCTCAGTTTTTCCAGTTTTATTTGTAATTTTTACATATTATTATTATTATTATATTATATATATATATATATATATATATTTTTTTTTTTTTTTTTTTTTTTTTTTTTAAATCTACGTTTCAGATTTTTTATTTGTAATGTTTCATTTATTTTATACCTTTTATTATTTCCTGTTTTGTAATATTTTTTTATATATTTTTTTATTTACTTTAATTTACTTTATGCATTTTTTTGTAATGTTTCATCTTTTTATTTTTTATATTTTTTATTTACTTTTATGCGTTTTTTTGGAATGTTTCATTTATTTTATACCTTTTTATTATTTCCTGTTTTGTTATATTTTTTATATATTTTTTTATATTTTTTTATTTACTTTAATTTACTTTATGCATTTTTTTTGTAATGTTTCATCTTTTTATTTTTTATATTTTTTATTTACTTTTATGCGTTTTTTTGGAATGTTTCATTTATTTTATACCTTTTTATAATTTCCTGTTTTGTTATATTTTTTATATATTTTTTTATTTACTTTAATTTACTTTATGCATTTTTTTTTGTAATGTTTCATCTTTTTATTTTTTATATTTTTTTATTTACTTTTATGCGTTTTTTTGTAATGTTTCATTTATTTTATACCTTTTTATTATTTTCTGTTTTGTAATATTTTTTATATATATTTTTTATATTTACTTTTATGCATTTTTTTTTTGCAATGTTTCATTTATTTTATACCTTTTTATAATTTCCTGTTTTGTTATATTTTTTATATATTTTTTTATTTACTTTAATTTACTTTATGCATTTTTTTTTGTAATGTTTCATCTTTTTATTTTTTATATTTTTTTATTTACTTTTATGCGTTTTTTTGTAATGTTTCATTTATTTTATACCTTTTTATTATTTTCTGTTTTGTAATATTTTTTATATATATTTTTTATATTTACTTTTATGCATTTTTTTTTTTGCAATGTTTCATTTATTTTATACCTTTTTATTATTTCCTGTTTTGTAATATTTTTTATATATATTTTTTATATTTACTTTTATGCATTTTTTTGTCATGTTTCATGCCTTTTTTATTTTTTATATTTGATACTTTTCTCTTTTTCTCCCCTGCTGCGTCTGTTTATAGGTTGCTGGCTGTAAAATAGGACATTTCTCTAACACCCCTCTCCCCTCCCCAGGGTGAATGTTGCTATGGTAACATGTTTTAGGGGCATTGTCAAGTGACCTGGATACAGCGGCCTTGGATTGTGTTAGATCCATAGGGAAGCCGTACATTCCTGTACATGCCCCCTCTTCAGCCATATTGGTATGATTTCTATACCACAATACGGTGGGGAGGGGGGCGATCGATTAGCCGGTGATTATGGACGCGGCGTCTCCAGGAATCCGGGCGCAGGAGGAAGAATTTGGGCGCAAATTCTATCAAGGAAAACCCAAATTTAATGAACTTGCAAATTATGGCATTCCGGAGTAATCACTTCCAGAGATGAATATTCTAAATAGGGTTTAATGTTTTACATTGTCTCAATTTACATATGTAAATGAGCTTGTGTAGGGTGCTCTACTTCCTCTACGTTATCCAGAAATGATGACACCATTGTAGACTGACCTGAGAGGCGCGTTGGGGTGCCCCACACCTTGCCCCACTTTAGTATACAGCGTATAGGCCGCACTGTGCAGCCGTCCATCCATGCGTGTAATTCCCAATGACTCTTTCCAGGAGAGGTCATCTGTACCAGGATGAGACTCTGACTCCAGTCACACTGCTTTTGTTACCAGCAAATGGAGAGAAGCGGCCAAGAGACTCCCCCCGGCCCATCTATTGACTCAAAAAGGGGGCAAAAAACACAAAAACTCTCCTGATTCTGACCACATTACATCTGCTTCAAGTATTTAGTGGGTCGATTTAACTCCGTGTGTAACAAACTACAAGATTAAAGGGAATGTGTCGCCAATTATATAAACCCAGATAGTAAAATCCGTCACTTTCTGTCTAAATTTTCTGATTTTATAGATTTATTTTTTATTCTATTTTCCGTACATGATTATGGGGGCGGCCATCTTGTCTGAGCTTCTCCTCCGCACTTAGTGATCTTCTAGTGACCGATATAAAGACACATGACTTGTATGCTAGTTTAGGTAAAAATTGACCAAAATTAGAATAAAAAAAAAATATATATATATATATTGTAACTTTAAGTTCAAATAATTTATTGTATTTTTATTTTTTTTTCAAGCTTTAAAGAAATTAAATATTTGTTAGAACGTATCTATTTTTATTTCATTTTGCAATGCCCAAAGGCAAAACCGCGCCCCAGACAGATTGGTTGCACCGCAGTCGTTTAACGTACGCAGCTGAAGTGATGATACATTATAGTATTACATAATGGTAAATGATCGGGTATAGAGTGTGGAAATGTTAATCCTCTCTGATTTACGTATTACACAACATCGCGGCCCGGATTAGTGACCTTTCTATTCAGGTGCCACGGCGACAGCCGCCATGTTTAATTGTAGCCTTGTCGTAGATCTCTGCGGCTATAGATAGCTCTATAGACAGACCATAAATACTGATCTGATATCCCAGCCATTGGCTCCGATCCTGACTACAGATTGGTTTATGGCTGCTGTAAAGTTTATAGGTGGGGATTTGCCCCGGCCCAGTGCTGAGGTAGCCATTTTGTCTGCCTTGCCAGTATCCGTGTGACCAGTCTGAACAAATATTCATCCTCCTGATCTGTCCATTGGAATATTTCTTCAGCTTTTACCAGCAGTTTGCTCTCCAGTTGCCTCCGGAGCTGCATTCACTGTTTGCAGTCACCTGAACTCCCACGACGCACGGTTTCCTGTTAATGGCTAATCTGTGGACTTGTAAATGCAGCTTTGGATGTGACTAGTGCGACTTATACAAAACCTGTCCCAATAATACATTATGCAACCGAGAAGCCGGGCGTGTACAAGTCAGCCCCGAGCCCCCTTGGATTATAGCCGTCGGGGGCCCACACGATCTTGTATTGTACTCGGCGGGGGTCATTAAGATGTGTTTTTCTGTAGTCGAATTTCCAAGAAACAATGCCGCGCCTTTTCTGGTTCCAAAATCGGAACAGTCTGTCTCCTGCTGAAGCTAAGAGGTTTATAGGCTTAATCTGCCGCTGAGCTCCTGGCTCGCTTTATGGCGGTGTCACAAGACCCCATGGCGGAGGACGATCGCTCCTTCCGTCTGCACGCAAGGCCTCTGAGTGCGACACTTCACTTTTAAATGTAATAATTTGGGGCACAATTTTTGGTGTTTTGCTTGCTTTATACTTTATCTCCATGACTCTTTGGTCTTCGGCCGCCCTGACTAATGGCTCGCAGCGACAACCAGGGCTACACGTCGTGTTTTGTTTCATAGTGTCACTATGTATCCGGCTATTGTCACCCTATGACTAATACTTGGGTAACTACCACAATAGCTCAGGTGGGGGCGGGGGGTCACATGATCTCAGGCATTCACTTTTTGCTGCAGCTTTGTCTCTTGGTGATATGTCGGAGCTTTTGTTTGTTTTCTGTTTGTTATTGTTCCAAGAAAAGGAAGTCGATGGCGATAGCGATATCCGCGCTGCTATATATAATCCACTGAACCTGAAGCAGAAGTAGGGCAAACAGCGCCCCCGCTAGGCTGAGGGGTAATAGAGGGTGAGGGGTTACGTGCAAGACCCTCTATGATGTAAAAGAACATCTCAGCTGGGCTGTGTGTGAAACTACAACTCCCAGCATGCCCCTTCACTTCTTTTGGCATTCCAAGAACTTGTACTTTGTATCTAAGATGTCCAAAGCAAGAAACCGCACTTAAAGGTTCCCAGTGTGGAGCTTTAAAGGGGTTGTACAGAATTCCCGAAACAGCGCCTCACTTGTCTACAGGTTGCCTGTAGTATTGCAGTTGACTCCGGTGACTGCAATACCAGACACAACCTGTGCGCAGGCATGGCGCTGTTCCCAGAAGAAATCTTGTGGACATTTCTTCCTAAAATCAAGTCCTTGAGTCACCAAATGGTTAAAATCCCATCCAGCCCGGTGACAGCTGAGTGGTCACCAATATGGCTGCCACTACGGCCCCCTGGGGGTTGTTGGCAAACTTTCCAAGAACTTAAATTATCTTGCAAGCAGTGAATCTGGGAAAGCTGGGTGTCTGTCGTATCTAGCGCGGTGTGATTCATCGCTTCTTCCACCGAAACTTTGGAAAAATCCATCATTTTTTGTTATTTCTAGAATTCCTAAGAAAATGTCCTTTTCCTTTGGGGAAGGGGATTAGATTAATCTGACAGTCGCCTCATTGGTGGCGGCTGCTCCTCCATGTCTGTCTGCGTCCTGTCACCTCTGATAACCCCGCACACGCTCTGTGTCCCCCTCCTCCGATACTTTTCGTTTCCTCCTCCATATTGCCGATCTTGGAGTTTCATTGAGACACATTAGCAACTAAGTATAAAAACAAGAAGAAGAAAGAGGAACCGAATGTTACAAACACTGGTTAAATATAAACCGCAACCGCAGTCATGTGACCACACCAAAATAATACAGAATGTAGCTAAATCTGCCTCTAGGAAAGCTGGGTAACAATTAATGTGACTGCCGTGGCTGTGGTGAGGTTGAGGTTGTCACCCAGGCTCCGAGTATTGGTTGTCACACGGCCTTTTCCTGACAACAAGCGGTGTTTATTTTATGCATTGTTAACCCTTGCTGAGCCGCCCCAGCCTCTCTCCCTCCTATTTGCTTATTACCCAGGGTGCCTTGCGGTTATGCATTCACCATGTCTGTTATGAAGGTATTAGATTTGCATGGCCGGCCGAATGCCTGACCTGGTATGAACTCCCCATCCTATATCCGCCCCAGTAGATACAATCCAGAGGTATATTGTACTGTACCTTTAAGAGTCTGAGAGGCTCAGTGGTTAGGAGCGCTGCCTCATACCTCTGCTGCTCCGGCCGCCTCCTCTCTAAGGTGTTATCGCTTGTGGTTCTCTCGCCCTGCAAGCTCGCTTTACCGTCAGCCCACTGGTTTCCAGTATTAGTCAGAACAACCTGCAACTGTGCACCTGAGCTCAGCGCGAGCAACTGTGTATGTGTACACCGTATACCATGGTAATGGCGGTATGTACAGTACCACATACAATACTGTAATACTACCATGTATCTGAGCTCAGCGCGAGCAACTGTGTATGTGTACACCGTATACCATGGTAATGGCGGTATGTACAGTATCACATACAATACTGTAATACTACCATGTATCTGAGCTCAGCGCGAGCAACTGTGTATGTGTACACCGTATACCATGGTAATGGCGGTATGTACAGTACCACATACAATACTGTAATACTACCATGTATCTGAGCTCAGCGCGAGCAACTGTGTATGTGTACACCGTATACCATGGTAATGGCGGTATGTACAGTATCACATACAATACTGTAATACTACCATGTATCTGAGCTCAGCGCGAGCAACTGTGTATGTGTACACAGTATACCATGGTAATGGCGGTATGTACAGTATCACATACAATACTGTAATACTACCATGTAACTGAGCTCAGCGCGAGCAACTGTGTATGTGTACACCGTATACCATGGTAATGGCGGTATGTACAGTATCACATACAATACTGTAATACTACCATGTAACTGAGCTCAGCGCGAGCAACTGTGTATGTGTACACCGTATACCATGGTAATGGCGGTATGTACAGTATCACATACAATACAGTAATACCACCATGTAACTGAGCTCAGCGCGAGCAACTGTGTATGTGTACACCGTATACCATGGTAATGGCGGTATGTACAGTATCACATACAATACTGTAATACCACCATGTAACTGAGCTCAGCGCGAGAGTCCGTGTATGTGTACACCGTATACCATGGTAATGGCGGTATGTACAGTATCACATACAATACTGTAATACTACCATGTAACTGAGCTCAGCACGAGAGTCTGTGTATGTGTACACAGTATACCATGGTAATGGCGGTATGTACAGTATCACAATACTGTAATACTACCATGTAACTGAGCTCAGCACGAGAGTCTGTGTATGTGTACACCGTATACCATGGTAATGGCGGTATGTACAGTATCACATACAATACTGTAATACTACCATGTATCGGAGCTCAGCGCGAGCAACTGTGTATGTGTACACCGTATACCATGGTAATGGCGGTATGTACAGTATCACATAATACTGTAATACTACCATGTATCTGAGCTCAGCACGAGAGTCTGTGTATGTGTACACCGTATACCATGGTAATGGCGGTATGTACAGTATCACATAATACTGTAATACTACCATGTATCTGAGCTCAGCGCGAGCAACTGTGTATGTGTACACCGTATACCATGGTAATGGCAGTATGTACAGTATCACATAATACTGTAATACTACCATGTATCTGAGCTCAGCGCGAGCAACTGTGTATGTGTACACCGTATACCATGGTAATGGCGGTATGTACAGTATCACATACAATACTGTACTACCACCATGTAACTGAGCTCATCGCGAGCAACTGTGTATGTGTGCACCGTATACCATGGTAATGGCGGTATGTACAGTATCACATGAATTACAGTAATACTACCATGTAACTGAGCTCAGCACGAGAGTCTGTGTATGTGTACACCGTATACCATGGTGATGGCAGTATGTACAGTATCACATACAATACTGTAATACTACCATGTATCTGAGCTCAGCACGAGAGTCTGTGTATGTGTACACCGTATACCATGGTAGTGGCGGTATGTACAGTATCACATACAATACAGTAATACTACCATGTAACTGAGCTCAGCGCGAGCAACTGTGTATGTGTACACCGTATACCATGGTAATGGCGGTATGTACAGTATCACATACAATACTATAATACTACCATGTAACTGAGCTCAGCACGAGAGTCTGTGTATGTGTACACCGTATACCATGGTGATGGCGGTATGTACAGTATCACATAATACTGTAATACTACCATGTATCTGAGCTCAGCGCGAGCAACTGTGTATGTGTACACCGTATACCATGGTAATGGCGGTATGTACAGTATCACATAATACTGTAATACTACCATGTATCTGAGCTCAGCGCGAGCAACTGTGTATGTGTACACCGTATACCATGGTAATGGCGGTATGTACAGTATCACATAATACTGTAATACTACCATGTATCTGAGCTCAGCGCGAGCAACTGTGTATGTGTACACCGTATACCATGGTAATGGCGGTATGTACAGTATCACATACAATACTGTACTACCACCATGTAACTGAGCTCATCGCGAGCAACTGTGTATGTGTGCACCGTATACCATGGTAATGGCGGTATGTACAGTATCACATGAATTACAGTAATACTACCATGTAACTGAGCTCAGCACGAGAGTCTGTGTATGTGTACACCGTATACCATGGTGATGGCAGTATGTACAGTATCACATACAATACTGTAATACTACCATGTATCTGAGCTCAGCACGAGAGTCTGTGTATGTGTACACCGTATACCATGGTAGTGGCGGTATGTACAGTATCACATACAATACAGTAATACTACCATGTAACTGAGCTCAGCGCGAGCAACTGTGTATGTGTACACCGTATACCATGGTAATGGCGGTATGTACAGTATCACATACAATACTATAATACTACCATGTAACTGAGCTCAGCACGAGAGTCTGTGTATGTGTACACCGTATACCATGGTGATGGCGGTATGTACAGTATCACATAATACTGTAATACTACCATGTATCTGAGCTCAGCGCGAGCAACTGTGTATGTGTACACCGTATACCATGGTAATGGCGGTATGTACAGTATCACATAATACTGTAATACTACCATGTATCTGAGCTCAGCGCGAGCAACTGTGTATGTGTACACCGTATACCATGGTAATGGCGGTATGTACAGTATCACATAATAGTGTAATACTACCATGTATCTGAGCTCATCGCGAGCAACTGTGTATGTGTACACCATATACCATGGTAATGGCGGTATGTACAGTATCACATAATACTGTAATACTACCATGTATCTGAGCTCAGCGCGAGCAACTGTGTATGTGTACACCGTATACCATGGTAATGGCGGTATGTACAGTATCACATAATACTGTAATACTACCATGTATCTGAGCTCAGCGCGAGCAACTGTGTATGTGTACACCGTATACCATGGTAATGGCGGTATGTACAGTATCACATAATAGTGTAATACTACCATGTATCTGAGCTCATCGCGAGCAACTGTGTATGTGTACACCATATACCATGGTAATGGCGGTATGTACAGTATCACATACAATACTGTAATACCACCATGTAACTGAGCTCATCGCGAGCGACTGTGTATGTGTACACTGTATACCATGGTAATGGCGGTATGTACAGTATCACATGAATTACAGTAATACTACCATGTAACTGAGCTCAGCACGAGAGTCTGTGTATGTGTACACCGTATACCATGGTGATGGCGGTATGTACAGTATCACATACAATACTGTAATACTACCATGTATCTGAGCTCATCGCGAGCGACTGTGTATGTGTACACCATATACCATGGTAATGGCGGTATGTACAGTATCACATGAATTACAGTAATACTACCATGTAACTGAGCTCAGCGCGAGCAACTGTGTATGTGTACACCGTATACCATGGTAATGGCGGTATGTACAGTATCACATAATACTGTAATACTACCATGTATCTGAGCTCAGCACGAGAGTCTGTGTATGTGTGCACCGTATACCATGGTAGTGGCGGTATGTACAGTATCACATACAATACAGTAATACTACCATGTATCTGAGCTCAGCGCGAGCGACTGTGTATGTGTACACCATATACCATGGTAATGGCGGTATGTACAGTATCACATACAATACAGTAATACTACCATGTAACTGAGCTCAGCATGAGAGTCTGTGTATGTGTACACCGTATACCATGGTAATGGCGGTATGTACAGTATCACATACAATACAGTAATACTACCATGTAACTGAGCTCAGCATGAGAGTCTGTGTATGTGTAAACCGTATACCATGGTAATGGCAGTATGTACAGTATCACATACAATACAGTAATACTACCATGTAACTGAGCTCAGCGCGAGCAACTGTGTATGTGTACACCGTATACCATGGTAATGGCGGTATGTACAGTATCACATACAATACTGTAATACTACCATGTATCTGAGCTCATCGCGAGCGACTGTGTATGTGTACACCGTATACCATGGTAATGGCGGTATGTACAGTATCACATGAATTACAGTAATACTACCATGTAACTGAGCTCAGCACGAGAGTCTGTGTATGTGTACACCGTATACCATGGTGATGGCGGTATGTACAGTATCACATACAATACAGTAATACTACCATGTAACTGAGCTCAGCACGAGAGTCTGTGTATGTGTACACCGTATACCATGGTAATGGCGGTATGTACAGTATCACATACAATACTGTAATACTACCATGTAACTGAGCTCAGCACGAGAGTCTGTGTATGTGTGCACCGTATACCATGGTAGTGGCGGTATGTACAGTATCACATACAATACAGTAATACTACCATGTAACTGAGCTCAGCGCGAGCAACTGTGTATGTGTACACCGTATACCATGGTAATGGCGGTATGTACAGTATCACATACAATACAGTAATACTACCATGTAACTGAGCTCAGCACGAGAGTCTGTGTATGTGTACACCGTATACCATGGTGATGGCGGTATGTACAGTATCACATACAATACTGTAATACTACCATGTATCTGAGGTCAGAGAGCGACTGTGTGCACCGTATACCATGGTAATGGTGGTATGTACAGTATCACATACAATACTGTAATACTACCATGTAACTGAGGTCAGAGAGCGACTGTGTACACCGTATACCATGGTGATGGCGGTATGTACAGTATCACATAAAATACATTAATACTACTATGTAACTGAGCTCAGCGCGAGCGTCCATGTATGTGTGCACCGTATACCATGGTGATGGCGGTATGTACAGTATCACATACAATACTGTAATACCACCATGTAACTGAGCTCAGCGCGAGCGTCCGTGTATGTGTACACCGTATACCATGGTAATGGCGGTATGTACAGTATCACATAATACTGTAATACTACCATGTAACTGAGGTCAGAGAGCGACTGTGTGCACCGTATACCATGGTGATGGCGGTATGTACAGTATCACATACAATACTGTAATACTACCATGTATCTGAGGTCAGAGAGCGACTGTGTGCACCGTATACCATGGTAATGGTGGTATGTACAGTATCACATAAAATACATTAATACTACTATGTAACTGAGCTCAGCGCGAGCGTCTGTGTATGTGTACACCGTATACCATGGTAATGGCGGTATGTACAGTACCACATACAATACTGTAATACTACCATGTAACTGAGGTCAGAGAGCGACTGTGTGCACCGTATACCAGGGTGATGAGAAGAATACAGTACTGTGTATCTGAGATGTGATACTGCCTGCTGATCTTCTGTATCTAATCCCATCGTGTGTTTACTATTTGTTGAGTTGTGTATCTAAGCCAGTAATCCCCACCGTACTACACCCCCCATCATTCTCCACACAACACTTAGAAGTTTCTTCTCCCAGCTCTGATTATGAGGAAGTAAAATAATGTAATTTTGGGTATAAACATAAATTCCTGTTTCTGTGGCCATAATTCATGTGCTGACCGGAGGTTTCTATGGCAGCCAATCAGATGGCAGCTCTGAGGATTGCTCAGCAGGTTAGTAGATGTAAGGAGCGATGTGATTGGCTGTAGTGTCCTGGCGCTGGCCTCTGCTCCTGCACATTGTATGGAGGATCCGGCTCCTGGTTTGTTTGTTGCCCAGAGATTGTGTTTGTGTATTAGGTAATGAGCGGCCATTGTCCTAGCCCGGAGCGGGCGGCTGACACCTGTACAGTCACATGACAGCCGAGCACATCAGACCATGGGCACCCGCGTGTGGCCATCCGGCAAATACTGGTACTGACTGCTAAGCCTATGAAGAGTGATACCATCTGCTGAATTGTGTATCTAATCCAGTCCTGTGAGATACTGTTTGCTAAGCTGCTGTATCTATCCTGTGTGATACTGTCTGCGGAGTGGTGTATCTAATCCCATCCTGTGTGATACTGTCTGCGGAGTGGTGTATCTATTCCTATCCTGTGTGATACCGTCTGCGGAGTGGTGTATCTAATCCCATCCTGTGTGATACTGTCTGCGGAGTGGTGTATCTAATCCTATTCTGTGTGATACTGTCTGCGTAGTGGTGTATCTAATCCCATCCTGTGTGATACCGTCTGCAGAGTGGTGTATCTAATCCCATCCTGTGTGATACCGTCTGCGGAGTGGTGTATCTAATCCCATCCTGTGTGATACTGTCTGTGGAGTGGTGTATCTAATCCCATCCTGTGTGATACAGTCTGCGGAGTGGTGTATCTAATCCCATCCTGTGTGATACAGTCTGTGGAGTGGTGTATCTAATCCTATCCTGTGTGGTACTGTCTGCGGAGTGGTGTATCTAATCCCATCCTGTGTGATACCGTCTGCGGAGTGGTGTATCTAATCCCATCCTGTGTGATACAGTCTGTGGAGTGGTGTATCTAATCCCATCCTGTGTGGTACTGTCTGCGGAGTGGTGTATCTAATCCCATCCTGTGTGATACCGTCTGCGGAGTGGTGTATCTAATCCCATCCTGTGTGATACCGTCTCCGGAGTGGTGTATCTAATCCCATCCTGTGTGATACCGTCTGTGGAGTGGTGTATCTAATCCCATCCTGTGTGATACCGTCTGCGGAGTGGTGTATCTAATCCTATCCTGTGTGGTACTGTCTGCGGAGTGGTGTATCTAATCCCATCCTGTGTGATACTGTCTGCGGAGTGGTGTATCTAATCCTATCCTGTGTGGTACTGTCTGCGGAGTGGTGTATCTAATCCCATCCTGTGTGATACCGTCTCCGGAGTGGTGTATCTAATCCCATCCTGTGTGGTACTGTCTGCGGAGTGGTGTATCTAATCCCATCCTGTGTGATACCGTCTGCGGAGTGGTGTATCTAATCCCATCCTGTGTGATACCGTCTGCGGAGTGGTGTATCTAATCCCATCCTGTGTGATACCGTCTGTGGAGTGGTGTATCTAATCCCATCCTGTGTGATACCGTCTGTGGAGTGGTGTATCTAATCCCATCCTGTGTGATACCGTCTGCGGAGTGGTGTATCTAATCCCATCCTGTGTGATACCGTCTGTGGAGTGGTGTATCTAATCCCATCCTGTGTGATACCGTCTGCGGAGTGGTGTATCTAATCCCATCCTGTGTGATACCGTCTGTGGAGTGGTGTATCTAATCCCATCCTGTGTGATACCGTCTGTGGAGTGGTGTATCTAATCCCATCCTGTGTGATACAGTCTGCGGAGTGGTGTATCTAATCCCATCCTGTGTGATACAGTCTGCGGAGTGGTGTATCTAATCCCATCCTGTGTGATACCGTCTGCGGAGTGGTGTATCTAATCCCATCCTGTGTGATACCGTCTCCAGAGTGGTGTATCTAATCCCATCCTGTGTGATACCGTCTGTGGAGTGGTGTATCTAATCCCATCCTGTGTGGTACTGTCTGCGGAGTGGTGTATCTAATCCCATCCTGTGTGATACCGTCTGCGGAGTGGTGTATCTAATCCCATCCTGTGTGATACCGTCTGCGGAGTGGTGTATCTAATCCCATCCTGTGTGATACCGTCTCCAGAGTGGTGTATCTAATCCCATCCTGTGTGATACCGTCTGTGGAGTGGTGTATCTAATCCCATCCTGTGTGGTACTGTCTGCGGAGTGGTGTATCTAATCCCATCCTGTGTGGTACTGTCTGCGGAGTGGTGTATCTAATCCCATCCTGTGTGATACTGTCTGCGGAGTGGTGTATCTAATCCCATCCTGTGTGGTACCATCTGTGGAGTGGTGTATCTAATCCCATCCTGTGTGATACCGTCTGCGGAGTGGTGTATCTAATCCCATCCTGTGTGATACCGTCTGTGGAGTGGTGTATCTAATCCCATCCTGTCTGATACCGTCTGCGGAGTGGTGTATCTAATCCCATCCTGTGTGATACCGTCTCCGGAGTGGTGTATCTAATCCCATCCTGTGTGATACCGTCTGCGGAGTGGTGTATCTAATCCCATCCTGTGTGATACCGTCTGTGGAGTGGTGTATCTAATCCCATCCTGTGTGATACCGTCTGCGGAGTGGTGTATCTAATCCCATCCTGTGTGGTACCATCTGTGGAGTGGTGTATCTAATCCCATCCTGTGTGATACCGTCTGCGGAGTGGTGTATCTAATCCCATCCTGTGTGATATCTCCCTGACCTATACCTATGGTGACGGGTTGGCGCCTTCTCTCTCATGGCCTGGCTCCGCTCCTCGGCTGAAGTGTCAGAGCGCGCGCTATGTTTACCTTGTCAATCTTCTTACAAGAACATTCGCAGCACTTGGCGGGGCTCGTCTCGCTCCAGACTCTCTGACTGCCGTTCTTGTCCCAGGAGCTTACACTCTGTCTGTATATTCAGTGGCGCCCCCTAGTTCCAGCACATAGCTCAGCTGTATTGCATTGTGGGAGATGCAGCCTCTGATGGATGAGGAGAACGACACTTAATCCGCTAACAGGTTTCCTCGCTAATCGTATTTTGTTTATTATGTGATTCGCCTTTTCTTGGCCATCTGCTGGTTGGCAGCTGCCGCGGACGCCGTGCGGTGGGTGTCACTATCCGAGAGGCCCTGGATCCGATTACCAGAGAGGATTATTGTAGGATCTGCTGAGGAGCTTTCCTGGCAGCGCATATAGGAATTCTTAATAATATGCATCCTACATACAGGGGGCGCTGTGGACCTGGGGTCGATGCCAATATGGCGCAGACTGATGGTGTAAATAGTATATACTGCAGTACGATAGTGCTCCGCCATCCAGCTGTGGTAGCTAGACTTCTAATCATAATGATGATGGGTGTGATAGTCCATTAACCCCTTACTTTCTCTCGCCCTCACAGAGCTCCGCGCAGGAGATCGGAGAAGAGGTGGATGACGGTGTTATCTACAGCATTTCCCTGCGGAAAGTGCAGCTCCACCACACGGCCAACAAGGGGCAGCGATGGCTGGGGGTAAGCAGGGTTCCGTCCCCCATGGGCACTGCTGAAGGCGGGCTTGCTGGACCCCGGGATACCACGGTGAGGAAGATAGTGGGATGTGTCTGGGAAGGTGGGGGGGACCTGTGTAAAATCCTGCAAGATATGGTGTCTGTGTGTGTTTTACGTGTATTTGGGCCAGACAGGGACGGGCACAAGCCATGCATGTCTGCCATCTTTGACTAATGCACGACACAAGCGCATGGCATGGTGATGAGCCAAATGCAAACCCTAAAACCAGTTCATGCATCTGCATATGAGCCCATAATACTGTGCAAAAAGTGTCATGGTGGTAAGCGGCCAGGCCAACACTACTCATCTACCTCTGACAACCAATATGGCCGACTAATGAGAGTTGTCACCCTTCCGATGGGCCTATTCTAGGTTTTCGTTCTTCTGACCGCCAACAACATGGCCGCCCTGGCCTTGTATCTTTTACTAGGCACAGACAGAGTTAAATAAAGTGTCTGGGTTGTTTCTATTTCTACCTCTGCCAGACCGAGCGCCTCCCTGTCAAGGACGGGGTGCGGCGGGGATGATGGCGGGCCAAGCTGAGGTCAGCCAAGAGCGTACGGTAACATGCAGCCAACTGAGAATAGTGACCCAGCCGGTCTCCAGGGGGGGAAGAGTTTAGTTTATAGAACCCAAGGACGGAAGTGTAAGCTAAACACTACGGGGAAGAAGAAATATACAATCCTGACATTCCTCTCCTCCCCGGGGACCATCACCAAATAACTCCCCGTGATATGCACAGTCAGCGCTTTACATAGTGACCTAAAGGAAGTAAGCTGATGTAGAATGTTCTAGAAAGGCGACTCCGCTCCCTATATATCTACAGTGTCCCCTGTACCATACCATAGGGAGCATGAGGAGGGACGGGTGACAACCCCATGGATCTGCACATCATCATGTGACTCTCTTGGGGTTTACGATTGAATTGTATAATTCCCCCCTCGCCTTCCTCCTGCTAGACCCGGCCCAAGTTATATCCAAGTATTTCATATAAAACTAATTTTGTCGCTTCCTCTCACTTCACATTGAGCGATGTCTCATGTCACATGGGATTGTCTAAGGGTAAGTTCACATGGAGGAGTTTGAGGCCTCTCCAAATCCCGGCCCTGTGGATCCCGCAGAGCTTTGGCTTTCCACTGCGGGATTGTGTGCTGTATAGTCTCATATACACCCGGACTGATCGAACACGAGCCTTACACGGTGGGAACCCATGACAGGATCAAACACGGCTCTTCTTTCTGAAAAACAACACGTCCGCTGCCGATCCCCATCATGGGTGGCCGATTTCAGGCTGAGTCTAAAACTGAATTTGTGGCAGATTTTGCTGCAAAGTGTGAACTTGCCCTGCACAGTCACCTTAAAGGGGAACTCCACATGAGAACTATACTATGCACACATTATACTAATGCCTGGTGTACATAGCTTGTGATAGATAAAACAGGACAGGTACCTGTAGTCTTCCATGTACACCCAGGAATCTTACTGTAGTTCCTTAGTGATGCCTGTAACCATGGAAACAAGCGGCGGTTACAACGTTGTCAACTATAGATACATTTTTGCATCACTTCCTGTACTCCGTAGGTTTCTGTGACTTTATTGGCAATTTTTCAGGGGAAAGGCCTCTTGTCCTGGAGGGTTAGTTTGACCTAAGAGGGTATAGTCCCTCTCGTACAGTGGGAATATCTTTGGGATTGATCATCCGACACCAGAGACTCTTCTCACGCTGACTTAACCTGCTGCTTGCCATCTAACCACCTCTTTTCTAGTTGATATTTCCATCTCATCATCTCAGATTTGGTATTTGCTGACATTGTGTATTTCTTCCTCTAGTTTGAGAACGACACAGCCCTGAGCCTGTATGAGACATGCAAGGTGCGCACCATCAAGGCTGGGACCCTGGAGAAGCTGGTGGAATACCTGGTCTCCGCGTTCAAAGGCAATGACTCCACCTACGTCACCATCTTCCTGTGCACGTACCGGGCGTTCGCCACCACTAAACAAGTCCTGGACCTGCTGCTGAACAAGTGAGTATGGCCGTGATGTTTGGGGTGTCTCAGCGTGTCTCTGTAAGGTCACGTAACGGATGATCTGTGCTTTATATTACACGGTCAGCCCCGGACTATCTGCACTAAGTCTGACGCCATTGTATAGTAAATTACACGTCTTTTCCCCTTTAAGGTTTGGGCGTCTTCACCCTCAGCTCAACGGCGAACACTCCCATAACACCATAGACGATCGGCTCGAGCTGAAGAAGTAAGTGTGGTCACCTATCTGCAGATGATAATCCTCTGCAGGCCTGATGGCCCTCACCCAGAAATACAAGATGTTCTGCATGAGGAGAGATCTGGACACGGTCACCAGTACTCCACGTGACCACAGAGTCGCATCGGGCGCTTTATCTTTAATACCTTACTTACACACACAATATTTTTTTACTGACCCCTAGTGCAGCAATATGTCTGTAGGATGGCAGGCGGCCATGTTTCTAACTGCTGTGCAGTCTGTTGCTTCCTGCTATTAGCCATATTACTGTAGGGCTGTCTAGTCTATTGCTCCCTGTTATCAGCAGGGAAGAGGCTGCTGCAGTGTAGAAACCTCCTTGTCCCCCCATGATCCCTTATTTGTGTCACACACGTCCATGGTTATATCAGTCACTCCTTATAACACTCCTGTACTATTATAAGCTGCTGAGTTTTTATGTACTGTCCCTTTAATAACATTTCATTAGATTCTGCCTGTCAGCTATAGATCTTGGTAAGGAAGTATTTTTTGCAAAACACAGGGACTTTCCAGACTTCAGTGAAATTTCTTCCCTCCTTGGTCCAGTCCTCACAATCCTGTTCTGTAAGATCAAAGTGTAGAGGAGGGAGGAGGCGACGACTGCAGAGGGTGCCCTGAAAAGCCCCTTCTCGGGTAGGCTTACCTCGTAATCTCGTCTGAGACCTCTAGATGTAAATATAGTACAACCACCCCCATGTATGCAAACCCTAGACATGGCAGCCATTACATTACCAGGGCCTGACCCACAGAGCTGACACTCTACAGCAGACCGGATAGTATTAACCAAGGCATCTCTCTTATTTCAGCACCATCTCATCTATCCTGGGAGCCTGGCTGGATCAGTATTCAGAGGATTTTCGGCAAGCACCAGATTACGTGTGTCTGAAGCAGCTCATTGCGTATGTACGACACAACATCCCAGGCTCGGACCTGGAGCGCAGAGCTCGCAATCTATTGTCTCAGTTCCAGCGGCAGCAAATCAGCGAGTTGGACCAGGATGGTGAGTTACTATAGGACGATATATAATTTACTATAGAAGCGGCTGCCTCTGCTTACGCTAGTAGTTCACGTGACGACCTGTCGCTGACCACACCTTCCCATTGTTTCACAGTTGTGGACCACACAAGCTGCACGTTCCGTCTCGTTGAGGAGAGCGCTCTCTTGGAGGGGAAGCCGGACTTCCTGTCATTCCGACAGGACATGGTGGCAGAACAGTTTACAGTCATGGATGCTGTGAGTACTCCCATTCTGTGCCTTAAGGGTTCATCGATATTGTGTGAGCTGTATGTAGGTTTAACATATATCTCCTCAGCATATAACCTGGCTGCACAGGATAGGTCACCCGTATCAGATCAGTTCACCCTGAAGCAGTCAGCTGATGGAGGTATATAAGGTATACAGCTACAGTCTATGTCTTTGTATACTGTATACAGCTTCCAGCTCTGTACACTGTAGTGGTGGCGCCTGGAACTGCAGCTCCTCTCCCATTAACTTCAATAGGAGCAGAGCCGCTTCTGGCCATATCCCTTTATATTCAGCTGATCTGTGCGGGGTCAGAGTATTGGACCCCCACTGATTTAATACTGATGACATATCCTGTGGACAGATGACCATATCCATTACCCATTGGTCTCGGACAACCCCTATGACTCTCTGTGCAGTGGATTTGGAGCTCTGTATCAGATAAAAAGCTATAAAACCACCTCGTTTGTATCTCAATATCCTCTTTTTTTTATAGGACCTCTTTAAGAAAGTAGTGCCATATCACTGCCTGGGTTGTATCTGGTCCCAAAGGGATAAGAAAGGCAAAGAACATCTGGCGCCTACCATACGCGCCACCGTCTCTCAGTTCAATAGCGTCACCAATTGCGTTATATCCACGTGCCTGAGCGACCGGTCGCTGAAACCCCAGCAGAGAGCGAAGGTAGTGGAGCGCTGGATAGACGTGGCCAGGGTGAGTGCACGGAAGTCTCCTCGACAAATCGTCTCTGTCATGTTTGCTCGGGGCCCTTGTAATCTGTACTCTGTGTCTATAGGAATGTCGCATCCTGAAGAATTTCTCATCTCTCCGCGCCATTCTGTCGGCTCTCCAGTGCAACGCCATCCACAGACTAAAGAAGACATGGGATGAGGTGTCACGGTGAGCACACAATACACGGCTGCAGGGTATGCTGGGTGTTGTAGTTGTGCACCAGCTGGACTGTACATAACATGCAATATTCTATTTCAGGGAAAGCTTCAGGACGTTCTCAGAACTCTCCGAAATCTTCTCCGATGAGAACAACCATTCCTTGAGCCGGGAGCTGTTAATAAAGGTGAGGAGGGGGCTCAGCTCATCATCATGATATGTGGTCCTAAGGGGTTGTACAGGAAGGGCTGCTTTATGACTGAAACAGCCCCACACCTGTCCATGGCTGTTTGTGGTATTGCCGCTTGGCTCCATTGAAGTGAATGGGAGTGAGCTGCAGTACCACACACAGCCTGTGGGCAAAAGAGGGGCTTGTTTTTGGAAGAAGGCAGACATTTTACTGTCCAAGTCCCTTTAAAAGAAGCCATGCATGAAGTTGCAGTCACATGGGGTGTTAAATGGACAGGTCGCTGGTTTTCGTCTGTCCTATGTTGCAGCTGAAGCTCCTGCTGTGTTTCTGCACACGTCATGCGTGTGGGGCACCCCTGATATGATTCATGTGTATGTGCCAGACACGTCTGTAGGCTGCTGTTAGGTCACTGCCCTTATCAGCGAGGAAACCCTCTGCACACGCCCTTACACGTCAGGCCAAGTGCACGTTCAGTGTGTCAGACTGGGCGTGCTGGTGAACATCACAGATACAACATGTAGGAGGCCGAGGGATTCCCTCCTCTTATCTCCAGTGTAAATGTCAGCCCAGATCCGTCCAGCTTCCAGTAATACAACCACGTCAGTGCCAGCTTACCTCAAGCGGGCACCTAAAGGCCTGCCACATTCCCAGAATTCCCCTGACCTCAGAGGCAGCTGCACCTTTCTATCCCTGCTTTATAGCAGCAGCAGCCGCCGCCATGTCCTACACGACGCTGCCGCCTCCTAATCCTGGCCACATAACAAACTTGGGATCGGTCACATGGATTCTACCCATCATTGCCAAGTGCCTTTAACCACAAAACAATTGCTCGCACATAGTTTAGATTGCATCTCGCCGATCTGGCGTTGTGTCAGACAAACAATGCGTGGGAAGGCGGAGCCTTGATTCAATAGCTTTAGGCCGCAACCGGCGCCTGTCCAGATGTGGGCGATCTACCAGGAATGTAACGTGATTGATCCCACCCTTGTGTTGTGAAGTGTTTGCTAGTTACCCTCCATAACTCTTTGTTAACCTTTTGCTTTTCAGGAGGGAACTTCCAAATTTGCAACCCTGGATATTAATCCTAAGAGGGCGCAGAAGAGACACCAACAGCAAAGAGAAATGGTGAGGATTGCCTCCATATTCTACATATAGATCCCATACTATATAGCGGGCGCTGATATAATCTGTACATGGAGATTGTGCACTAGGATGTGCGCCCTCTAGGGTTCACTTGTAGTATCGCTAATTTTTTTTTTTTTTTTTTTTGTGCTATATGCAGGGCGTCATGCAAGGAACCATTCCTTACCTCGGCACTTTTCTTACTGACCTGGTGATGCTGGACACGGCTATGAAGGATTATTTAGAGGTCAGTACCCCTGACCCCATGTCCTGATTGTAGGGTATCGGCAGCCATGTTTACTTAGTAATATGTTGTGTATTTGTCCATAGGGGGGCTTTATCAACTTTGAAAAGAGACGGAAGGTGAGTTATTTAATAATCCTATTGTAGACCTTCGGTTTTATATCAATGTCCACCGGTTTTGTCGCTTCCTTTGGACTCATTTGTGTATTTTTGCGCTTTTCTAAGGAGTTTGAGGTGATCGCTCAGATAAAGCTGCTGCAGTCGGCCTGTAACAACTACAGTTTCATCCCAGAAGAGGCATTTGTGGAGTGGTTTCACAGCGTGGAGCGGCTGACGGAAGCGGAGAGGTAAGAGGACGAGTGTGAACAGCGCCTGCCAGGATATCGGATGTCTATAAGGCCATTCGTGCAGTTTTCTAATAGTTTGATAATCTGGCGCCCGCTGATGCCGGATTTCCGGACATTTATAGTCTTTGTCTCAGTACTGACTAGTTTTGTCTTGGGCCGCAGCTACAGCCTGTCCTGTGAGATCGAACCTTTATCTGAATCTGCAAGCAACACATTAAAGGCCAAGAAAAACACGGGGATCATCAAGCGATGGAGCGAGTGAGTAACCCTAGATTTAAAGAGACAGTACACGCAAGATATTAGTGCGGCTGGTTAGACATTGGTTCTGCAGAGGACATCAAGCCCCCCATATACTCCCAACATCAACCCTTCCAAACTGATAAGTCACTAGAGGGGGGGTACGCAGCTGCAGAGATTGGCACCACGTCGCTGAAGGTTTCCATTAACTATTTTGTTTCCTGCAGCCGTCAACCTCCCAGCTCAGAGCCCTGCGCCAGCGTCAGCTCGCACTCAAAGTCCTTCGACCAGCTGAAATGCAGCCCCCACCTCTGCGGAAGCGACGCCACAGACTCTGTCAGTGTGACGTCCGCTGGATCCAGCAGCTCTGACGTAGAGGAAATCAACATCAGCTTTGTGCCCGAGTCCCCGGATTGTCAGGAGAAGAAGGTACGAGAGGAACAGCCCAAAGATCCACCGGCACAGGCCACAGAACGCTGTGCTCCCCTGGGGGTCAGTCCCTGCTCTCTGTGTTTTACTGTGTTGGAAAGGATGATAGAAAATACTTGTATTATACAGTATAAGCAGAAATTCCACCCCTCAAAATAAATGGAACTGTCTGCAAGAAGGATGAAGTCAAATGGGCAGTCTCCCTCTACAGGTTGCGTCTGGTATTGCAGCTTAGCTTCGCTCACATGAATTGGGCTGAGCTGCAGTACCACAAACAACCTGGAGACAAAGGTGGCGCTGTTTATGGAAGAAAGGAGCCATGTAGGTTTCCTCCTAGACAACCTCTCTAGTTACAGCTGCTGCTATATATATTGTGGATGGCTGCTTCCATTGGGGGTGTCACCCAGCTTTCCCAGGCTTCTGAGCAGTAATGCAGTTCTGTCTCATGCTGCAATACTAAAGACTATGAAAGTGTATATAGTTTTATTCTGGGAAAGGTTTTGTTGTCACCCAGCTTTCCCATAATCAGCTATATTTGAGATTTTAGGGGTTCAGTTTCTATCTGTGCTTGTTGTCTCTGTATCGATGTATATGATAATGTGACGCCGGCCGTACATGATGACGCCACTCGCAGCGTACGCCATTTTATCCTTCTATAATACACGGACTCGTCACTAGTGTGTTACATAAAGTCCGTCGTCTGCAATATCTGACTCCATTTTGTCCTTCTAGTTCTGGGAGTCGACGTCGCTCTCGTCTCTGGACACGTCCGGTATTGGATCGGGGTCCAGCAGCGCATCTTCATCATCCGTCTCTTCTACGCCTGTCTCTGCCTCTCGGACGCACAAGCGCTCGGTCTCGGGGATCTCCAGTTACTCGTCTCTTTCTCTTCCCCTCTACAACCAGCAGATTGATGATTGCTGCATCATCCGGGTCAGCCTAGACGTGGACAACGGCAACATGTACAAGAGCATCCTGGTGAGTTACCCCATAAGCTGCCCTGTCCAGGCCGGGCCGGGCCTAAGTGTCGGGCTCTGTGGTTGGCCCTGGGGTCACGGTGCTGAGAATGAAAGGAGCGGCCATGTAACATATAACATGCCCCATCATCATCATCTGGGTTTAGTTGGGAGCCCCATACATGAGATAACCAGTCCCGCGAAATGGTCAGGATTTGCCAAACTTGAAGGAGCTTTCGAGGACATACTAATAGATTACCTATCCTTTAGCGATAATAACAATTACAGATCACTGGTGATCCAACACCTGGGACCCCTGTATCAGCTGACGCTCCACTTCACAGGCCATGCGACATCATATTCATCAGTCACATGAGCTGTTTGCAGCTCAGTCCCATTCAAGTGCATGTGCTGAGCTGCAATACCGAGCACAGCCACTGTACAATTGAACGGCGCTGTGCTTCGTTTTCTGTGAAGAGGCTGCAGTCTGATCGTTGGGGGTCCTGCGTGATAAGATCCCTGCTGATCTTCACTTGATGACCTGTCCTAAGGAGGTAGGTGCTCGTAAATCCCCTCTGACCGTCCTATCACTTTCTCTTATATCTACAGGTGACGAGTCAGGATAAGACCCCCGTAGTGATCCGCAAAGCCATGGCCAAACACAACCTGGATGGGGAGCGGGCGGAGGACTACGAGCTCGTTCAGATCATTTCCGAGGAGAGAGGTAATGGAATTTCTTTACACTTAGACCGGTCCTGGGGGCTTTCTGTGCAACTTGTGGCTGGTTTCGGCTACTTAAAGGGAAAGCGGCTGCTAGTGCCCGGCCATGTATACTCTGAGGAAATGGCGCAATAAGATGTCACACAAGTATTGGGGTAGATGTAATACCGTATGCACCTTACAGGGTAATCCCAGTCAGATGGGGCAGTGACCATCAATATGGCTACTGGTGCAGCTCACCCAGCTTTCCCAGACATGGAACAGCAATGCAGTGATTATATATGACTTATCGATACATACAGAGCTCTGAATTTTGGCTAATAACATTTGTTTTCCGTCTTTCCTCAGAGCTGAAGATTCCGGATAACGCCAACGTCTTTTACGCCATGAACTCAGGAGCCAACTATGACTTTATACTGAAAAGACGCGGTTTTTCCAAAGGGGTAAAAATCAAGCACGGATCCAGCTCCACGTTACCCCGAATGAAACAGAAAGGACTCAAGATAGCGAAGGGCATCTTCTGATACCCCAAGTAGGCTCACTGTACCCCAGCCCGAGCTCTGGAGGGATCCGAGAGGATAGCGCCATTGTGTCCTATGGAATGAGCCCCCGGGTGGCTCCGCCCCTCACGCCTGACTATACAAAACTGTGACAAGTGGCAAAAACCACGAGTAGAGATTGAGGGTCTCATCTGAACTGACGCCAAATAACGGCCAATGTGAGGCCATCAGGACCCGGAATCCGCCTCCATGCCACAGGTGCCTTTAAGGGAAGGGGGTTGAGTAGATGAGAAGCGACCAGCCTGTGCCACGCCCAGGGTGCCAGTATTAGCGCAGGATGAGGACAAAATGGAGCCAACCCAGTCATGGGTGTGGACAGTTACAAGAATCGGCGCAGATTCGTAAGGCTGTGAGAGGCCGACCAGCCCCACGCTAGCCATCTTTCCCCTTAAAGGGACCTTAATGTACATAGACTCCCTGTGGATACCACAAATCTCTGCATTTTATACAAAAAAACACAAAACGAAAAAAAAAGCACTTTGTAAAAACAGAAACTTTTGTTTTTCTAATTAACCCTTAAAAAGCTGGAGGCGCCTGCGACGGCCCCTCGTCACCACTGCAGGGTTCATCACTAAAGCCAGGCTCGCTATGGGCCAGAGATATCAACGCATTCTCCTCCCCCCTCAACCCATCCAGCATCTCAAACCGCACCAAAGATCCCACGCCGCAACGCATCACCCCGTCCTGCGCGAATCACAGGGTTAAACCGCGCTCCCGGCTCCGTCATCTGCTGTAAATATTTACCTGAAATTTTCTTATTTTTGTGTCAAAAAAAAAAAAAAAAAAACTATTGGGGCCAAATGACTAATTTTCACCGGTTTGCCGCGGTGGCGGCTGTGAAGGTCGGACTTGCGGAGGGGAGATTATTATTATTTTTTTTTAGTGTAAAAATGTTTTTCATTTATTTTTTAGTGTAAAAAAATATCCTTTTTTTTATCATTTTTCCCTTTCTGAATATTTATTGGTTGTAAATAGAGGCCAGAGCGATATTCCGCCATTTTACGTCTGTTTTGGCGCTTTTTTTTCCGTTCTTGTATAGATCACCCCCGTTCCGCTTGCTTAATCTCCTGTTTTTGCAGTGAAAGGGTTAAAAAAATATTAAAAAAAAAAAAAAATTTCCCTCCCTTGTATGGAGAGTGGTGATTGGATTGTGACCAGGTAGTGGCTGATGCTGATTGGGCCATTTCAGCAGTGATGTCATCAGACCTGATCGCCGTGGCGATAGCGCCATTGTTTACAGGTAGGATTTTCTGTTTGCTCAGATTGAGCCCTCCGGCCGCGGATCTTCCGGTCGGACCGGTTCTTGTGCACACATTCCCTGCGGCCTTCACTATTTGCACAATCAGGTCAGATTTCCACATTTTCAGGGTTTATTTTTCAGACCGCCTCACGTGAGGCTGTAAATCCAAGATGGCGGCCGCAGTGGGTTTGCTGGTGTCATGGCCGCGTTTACTGCCTGTATACAATAACCAAAAGACGACAAGGCGAGGAGCTCGCCGGATTTGCCGTTATCGGACTCCATCACCTTCTTGAACTGAAAAGCCATCGTGGAGTCCGGCGGGCGCCCGGTAATGGCGGAGTTATGACTCCCTTGTCCGCGCCGTGGCTCTGCTGGGTCACTTACTGCATCGATGCCTTTTGTATTTATGGCCGGCATCTTGTTGGGTTTTATAAACCTGCGTTTCGGCCTTGGCTGGCAGCGAGGAGACGGGAACTAATGCGATAGCGCCGACATTATACTGATGTAGCAGAGCTGAGGGTGTCATTCAGTAATGACTAGTAATGCATGTTTACCTGCAGTCCTGGTGACAAACTCAGCTCTGCTATATCTGTACATTGTCATACTAAAGTCTTAAAGGGGTTGTCCAGGACTGTGATGTCACATGACCATGCTTCAGCTCAGTCCCATTCAAATCAATGGGGCTGAGCTGCAAGGCCAAGCACAGCCACTATGTAACGTATGGCGCTGTGCTTGGTAAGTAGTGCCGAGGCCGCAGCAATCATTCTCATAGTCCCGGACATCCCCTTTAAAGGTTTCACCGATAAGTCATTGTATAGTGAACATTTCCACAACTTCCTAAAGTACTTTGTGTTTGACTTCTGTTCTGACCTCATACTTCTCACAGCAGAGGGTTTGTTACAATGGGCTCAGTCTAGATTTATCCTCCAGACTGATGCACATGTACTCTTAGTCCTGTGCCTGTGAAGCATCAGGTTAGGGCAGACTTTCAACCCTTAAAGGGATTGTCCATGAATGATAGGGGGGGTTGGGTCTCTATTTGGCAGTCCTTGTCCTTACTTTTTATTTTTATTTACACCCCTCCCGGCTGCCGCTATAATTTACGGACAACCCTTTTAAACTTCGAAGGGTCTCCTTCACTGACAGCAAGCGGAGGTGTCACATTGCAGAACTTTCCATTGTACAGTATTGTAACGTTTCTACCAGTCGGTCGTGCGCTGGTGATCTTGGCATCACAAGAAGGGGGTGAAGAGTTTTGCAATTCTATCGCTCCATTGCATCCAGATTGTCTCTTTCTGGTTGTTAGGGTATCTCTTGTGCAGACGTCTCCATGGTAACAGACTACAAACAACCCCGGTGTAGTCTGATCCTGCAGTCGTGCTCTCTTCCATCTGACCCCCATTTGGCAGTGAAGGGGTTAAGACTGCGGTTCGGACTATAAAGTCACGAAGACGCAAAATTCTGGATGCCCTGGACGAGTAAGACATGGCTGCAAAAGTCTCCCCCCTTCTTCCACTACTAACAAGCCTTCCTCAGGGGCATCTTATACCTTACCCAGATAAACTACAATACCCAGAATGCCCAGCTCTCTCACCGCGCCTTAACCTAATCTTACTGCCGGAAACTTCCGGTCTGGGGTCATATCTTGTTTTATCTGCCAGAATTTCGAGGATTCTCACAAGTGCCAATCAGTACAGCGATGGGTTGGTGGCTGAAACCTGAAGCCTGCCCTGCCATATGCATTCTGGGACTTGTAGTTTCAGTGGAGTTTAACCCTTTGCAATAAGATGCTGTAGATAAAAGGGCAGAGCTGTGACTGTTGTAGGGATTACATTGGGACTGTCACCCCCTGGTGGTGGAAACTGGTAACAAACAAAGGAAATTCTGGCTGACGCCTCGTCCGGAGACACTAAAGCCACGACCCTCGCCCTCTCCTTCATGACTTGTTTTCTCTTTAAAGTGCAATCTTCTTTTGGCCTGTGTGTGTGAGCCGTGTGTGTGCGCGCCGCCGAGGTGCGGATGTTTACACTTGTAACCTGTCTCTGACTGTGCGTCCTGTATTTTGTAACTGGGATCATGAAGGACTGTTCTGAAGTGCTCATTGTACACAAGCAATGTAAACTAGTCTTTGCAATAAATTCTGACACTCCTGAACCGTCCTTGTGGCGTCTTCTGTCTGAAAAGAAAATGGCGGCACCAGACACGTGTCACATGAGTGGTTTTATTATTCGGGATGGGGGGGTTTGGTTACAGGTTAGGCAGATTGCGGTACGTTTGGGCCCAGAAGCGGACAAATGGGGAGCGCAGCCCCTGCTGCAGGGACTTGTAGGTAATGTTGTTGTTAATCTCCAGGTATTGGCCGTACTGGATGTTGTAGGGGAGCCAGGAGGTGGGCACCTTAGAGGGGCCCTGGCTGGGGTCTCTGTGTGATCAAATACAAAGACAAGTCAGTGTCACAGGCAAATGTGTGCCAAAAATTACACTTTCCCAAACCCCCCTCCCCATACACACAACTCCGACTTCTCAATAATTGTGGCACATCTGACACCAGCGCTGCACATTATTAAAGGGGTTCACTAAGCACTCACTGAGGTCCTATTAAGGCCAAACCTTAGGTCACATGATCAGGACCAGCACCCGCCCCTGAGTCACCCCGCTATCTCTCCTGTGTGGACAGGTAAGTTCCCTGTACTATGGGGGCCGACTATACTATTATAAGATATTGCAGGGAACTATTGGGGAGGAGGCGGAGTGACCCAGGGTAGGAACAAGCCCGCACCCCTGAAATTGGTCCCTAATGGAACCCCAGAGGAAGAAAGTCTTCAAAGGGGTTCTTCAGGGATGGGCAGTAGGAGTATAACCCTCATGCTCCAGTATTAGGCCGTGCTCACACTGGGCAGTAGGAGTATAACCCTCATGCTCCAGTATTAGGCCGTGCTCACACTGTGCAGTAGGAGTATAACCCTCATGCTCCAGTATTAGGCCGTGCTCACACTGGGCAGCAGGAGTATAACCCTCATGCTCCAATACAAAAGCAGGCAGGCGGACTGATGCAGTCATGTGACTACCCCATTAATTTCCATTGGAATCACACGGCATCTGACCTACCATCACATAAGGCGCATATAGTGGGAAGAGGAAGCTGGTGGTTATACTCCCTGCAGCAATGATGAGTGGAGTAGTATTGTCACTGGTCTCAATATATTGCTGGGAAGCAGAAGCCATGACTTACCCTGTGGCAGCAAAGTTGGTCCAGTAAGCGATCATTGTGGCGGATACGTCCCTGTCCTGGGGTCTGTAGGCCAGTTTGCTTGTGAATGGTTTCCCAAAGACGTACTGGAGGTCATCGGCATGGTCAGCGCCCACCCAGCTGGGGTAGATGGGCATACGGGATGGGTGGGAGAACAGGTAGCTGTAAGTCTTTCCACTTCTGCAAAGTACAAGAGACACAAGTGTGACTACTGCGAGCCCTGCACGGGCTGATTTATATCATACAGAGCCCGGAGTCCTGATATATATATGGAAAGGGGCACATCACACACAGTCCCACAATGTGAGACAGGACACCGCACCCTAAGCAACAATCCAAAAATTAGGCCTAAGCTGAAAAGCACTGAAACTACAACTCCCAGGAGCTCCCGGATGCAGAACATTATATAATGTATTTACTAGAAAAGAAACACTGCAAGAAGTGAACCTACAAAAATCTAAATGGAAGGATTTTATGTTTCTGCTTACCTGGCATTCATAGAATGGAGAGCGAGAGCCTCCTGTACGGGGACCAGGAACATGTAGTCTGTTTCTGCATCAACGACCGTCCTCTTCATCAGCTCCTGGCTAGGATTGGATCCCCAGTTTGCAGTGTAAACTTCATAGGCCATATCACCCCCGGAGGAGCCCTTAGGGAGGGAAAGATCCTGCAGCAACTTAAACACATCAGCCCTGTGAGGACACAACATCGTAAGTAAATAAATACTGCTCCTATGTACAAGAATATAACTACTATAATACTACTCCTATGTACAAGAATATAACTACTATAATACTTCTCCTATGTACAAGAATATAACTACTATAATACTACCTCCTATGTACAAGAATATAACTACTATAATACTACTTCTATGTACAAGAATATAACTACTATAATACTGCTCCTATGTACAAGAATATAACTACTATAATACTGCTCCTATGTACAAGAATATAACTACTATAATACTAACTCCTATGTACAAGAATATAACTACTATAATACTGCTCCTATGTACAAGAATATAACTACTATAATACTACTTCTATGTACAAGAATATAACTACTATAATACTGCTCCTATGTACAAGAATATAACTACTATAATACTACTCCTATGTACAAGAATATAACTACTATAATACTTCTCCTATGTACAAGAATATAACTACTATAATACTACCTCCTATGTACAAGAATATAACTACTATAATACTGCTCCTATGTACAAGAATATAACTACTATAATACTGCTCCTATGTACAAGAATATAACTACTATAATACTGCTCCTATGTACAAGAATATAACTACTATAATACTACTCCTATGTACAAGAATATAACTACTATAATACTGCTCCTATGTGCAAGAATATAACTACTATAATACTACTCCTATGTACAAGAATATAACTACTATAATACTGCTCCTATGTACAAGAATATAACTACTATAATACTGCCCCTATGTACAAGAATATAACTACTATAATACTGCTCCTATGTACAAGAATATAACTACTATAATACCACTCCTATGTACAAGAATATAACTACTATAATACTGCCCCCTATGTACAAGAATATAACTACTATAATACTACTCCTATGTACAAGAATATAACTACTATAATACTGCCCCCTATGTACAAGAATATAACTACTAAAATACTGCTCCTATGTACAAGAATATAACTACTATAATACTGCTCCTATATACAAGAATATAACTACTATAATACTACTCCTATGTACAAGAATATAACTACTATAATACTACCTCCTATGTACAAGAATATAACTACTAAAATACTACTCCTATGTACAAGAATATAACTACTATAATACTACTCCTATGTACAAGAATATAACTACTATAATACTACCTCCTATGTACAAGAATATAACTACTATAATACTGCTCCTATGTACAAGAATATAACTACTATAATACTACCTCCTATGTACAAGAATATAACTACTATAATACTACTCCTATGTACAAGAATATAACTACTATAATACTATTCCTATGTACAAGAATATAACTACTATAATACTGCTCCTATGTACAAGAATATAACTACTATAATACTACCTCCTATGTACAAGAATATAACTACTATAATACTACCTCCTATGTACAAGAATATAACTACTATAATACTGCTCCTATGTACAAGAATATAACTACTATAATACCACTCCTATGTACAAGAATATAACTACTATAATACTACCTCCTATGTAACAGAATATAACTACTATAATAATACTCCTATGTACAAGAATATAACTACTATAATACTACTCCTATGTACAAGAATATAACTACTATAATAATACTCCTATGTACAAGAATATAACTACTATAATACTGCTCCTATGTACAAGAATATAACTACTATAATACTGCTCCTATGTACAAGAATATAACTACTATAATACTGCCCCTATGTACAAGAATATAACTACTATAATACTGCCCCCTATGTACAAGAATATAACTACTATAATACTGCCCCTATGTACAAGAATATAACTACTATAATACTACTATGTACAAGAATATAACTACTATAATACTACCTCCTATGTACAAGAATATAACTACTATAATACTGCCTCCTATGTACAAGAATATAACTACTATAATACTGCCTCCTATGTACAAGAATATAACTACTATAATACTACCTCCTATGTACAAGAATATAACTACTATAATACTACTCCTATGTACAAGAATATAACTACTATAATACTGCTCCTATGTACAAGAATATAACTACTATAACACTGCTCCTATGTACAAGAATATAACTACTATAATACTGCTCCTATGTACAAGAATATAACTACTATAATACTACTCCTATGTACAAGAATATAACTACTATAATACTGCTCCTATGTACAAGAATATAACTACTATAATACTACCTCCTATATACAAGAATATAACTACTATAATACTGCTCCTATGTACAAGAATATAACTACTATAATACTACCTCCTATGTACAAGAATATAACTACTATAATACTGCTCCTATGTACAAGAATATAACTACTATAATACTGCTCCTATGTACAAGAATATAACTACTATAATACTACCTCCTATGTACAAGAATATAACTACTATAATACTACTCCTATGTACAAGAATATAACTACTATAATACTGCTCCTATGTACAAGAATATAACTACTATAATACTATTCCTATGTACAAGAATATAACTACTATAATACTGCTCCTATGTACAAGAATATAACTACTATAATACCACTCCTATGTACAAGAATATAACTACTATAATACTACCTCCTATGTACAAGAATATAACTACTATAATACTGCCTCCTATGTAACAGAATATAACTACTATAATACTACTCCTATGTACAAGAATATAACTACTATAATACTACTCCTATGTACAAGAATATAACTACTATAATAATACTCCTATGTACAAGAATATAACTACTATAATACTGCTCCTATGTACAAGAATATAACTACTATAATACCACTCCTATGTACAAGAATATAACTACTATAATACTACCTCCTATGTACAAGAATATAACTACTATAATACTGCCTCCTATGTAACAGAATATAACTACTATAATAATACTCCTATGTACAAGAATATAACTACTATAATACTACTCCTATGTACAAGAATATAACAAAAAAAAAAAATATAATACTATGAAAAAAAATAATACTATAATACTGCTCCTATGTACAAGAATATAACTACTATAATACTGCCCCTATGTACAAGAATAACAAAAAAAAAAAATACTAAAAAACCCCCCCCAAGGAAAAAAAAATAACTACCATAATACCACCCCCTATGTACAAGAATATAACTACTATAATACTGCCCCTATGACAAGAATATAACTACTATAATACTACCTCCTATGTACAAGAATATAACTACTATAATACTGCCAAGATCCTATGTACAAGACTATAACTACTATAATACTGCTCCTATGTACAAGAATATAACTACTATAATACTGCCTCCTAGCTGTGAGGTTGTGTTTCTGTAGCTCTCCTGAGGCTCCTGATGTCTGGAGAAAGCCCAGGGCGGGGCCACCCTGGGTGGGGCAGCTCCCCTAGCAAGGCCCAGGCTCCAAGGCCTACTCTGGGAAATAACTCCCAGGCAACTGAGAAAGTGGATGAAAATCCCAAAGTCTCCAGGAATGGAAGTAATGTCCAGTGTGTCAGCAGTCCCAGTGCAGCAAGCCAAGATGGGAAGAAAGTTATTTCAAAGAAAGCAGTAGCAGAAGCAAGCAGAGGTACGGTGCAACAACCTACCAAAGTAATTGTGCAGCATCCAGACAGAATACCTGAATGTAAGAAGAAGCAAGCCGTGCAGCCTGTGCAGACGCCATTACAGGTTACAGGTGTCCCGTCCACTCCACCCTCCTGCAGACAGAGGAGAACGTCCCTGGAGAAACAGACCATGCTGGAGAACATGCAGCGGCCTGTACTGGTGCGGTCTGAGCGGACAAGATCTGGCAGTGGAAACTGCAAAACTGTAGTGAAGGCTGTGGATGAGACCAAAGTGAGACCAGCAGGAAGGCCTCATGGTACTAGGTAGTGCGGTCACTGGGAACAAACCGGGACATAGTCCCCAACCTGCAGATTGTGGCCCCATGGCAGTGACAACAGCCGCAGCAGGCCAGAAGTCACAGGCTACACCGACCAGAGGCCAGACTGTGAGTAACCAGCCTGCAAGGCTACCCAATAATGCACAGAGTGTTACAATGGCGGAGCGAGCACCTGAACTGCGCCTGGCAGACGAGATCCCAGCACTGGACAGGAGAATGGAGACATTAAAGGCGGGTAAAATATATCTGCAGAGACAGATTGACTGTGCCTACAAAATAAGGGCTGCTAAACCTGGGGTAGAGGAAGGAGTGGACAAGAAGCTGAGCGCACTGGCGAAAGAGCTCGCCGATAACGTACAGGAGACCGAGACTGTACTGGAGCAAATGGGACCGGTGGGAGAATCCTACAGAAACCAGCAGCGATTCCAGGAATACCGGAAGTCACCATCATCTCGCTCTAGGTCTGAACCCTCTCAAGATGGCGGCCAGCAGTCCCATGCAAAGCCTATTCTGCAGCCAGCAAGTTTCCCTTTTAAGGAAGGGAATTTGTATGGGGAAGGAGCAGCTAATGCCAGGCCACAGCAAAGACCTGCAGCAGTTCCTGGCAAGGCACCACAAGTCCCAGCAACCAGCACTTTACAGCAAGATCATGGACCCCTGCCTGAAGTAGCATCTGTGCAGACACCACAAGTCCCAGGAGGCAGGTCATCTCAGCAGGACTGTGGACTGTTACCTGAAGGTACTGGGGTAGTAGCACATTTGGGGTCTCAGGTTGTGAGTGTGTGGGACAGTCTGGACTCTGCTGTGCAGGTCACCACTGATAGTGACTATAATAACATTGTGGACTCTGCTGTGCAGGACTCTGCTGCCACTGACTATCCATCTAATATGTCTGATATTATAGATAATCCTGTATATAATAATGGTGCAGCAGGGGAAAGTGTTTCTCATTCTGGGGGGATCCTTCACCATCTATGACATTAGACCCCTCTACAGTCCAGTCTCTGGAGTCTGGTGATGTCACAGACATAGAGGTTGATGGTGGGGCGGACACAGCACAGTCCAATGTACAGGACTTTCCCCCTCTAGTTACTAATGTAGTAGCAGAACCTCGTAGTGCAGGTGCTCAGCAGCCCACACAGCGCCCACAGACACGCCAAGATGGCGGATCTGGCCATACCTCCTCTGGGAATGCCTGGAGCCGCGGTGCTCCTTCTTTTACGTCAGGCACGAACTATACAGGCCAGGCTTTCAAGAGGAGGAATGTAGTCAGGTTTAGGCACAGAGGTGCCAAGGAAGATCTGCCTGATAGAAGGTTTGTGGTCAGAGGGCTCCTATGTACCCAGATGGGCTTCCTGCCGACTGACATCCTGGCAGTGATAAACCTTCCTGACCGCCAGGGGTATGATGTCAGCTTTAAGCTGATGTCTGATCTGGACCGTTTCTGGGCTAATGTCACCAGGTTCAGAGATACTGAGGGTTGGAATAAGTTCAGCTTCATCCCCATCTCTAGGCCAGATACCGCAAGTGTCACCATTATATTCTGGAATGAGGCCGTTCCCCCTCAGGACATTGTCATCTGGCTCAGGAGACACTGCGACCTCATGTCCGATCTAACTAAGAACAGGGACGAAGACGGGATCTGGACTGGTGGGTGGAAGGTCCTGGTTAAGTTGCGTCAGAACAACAACATAACCCAACATCTGCCCAACTCATTCTTTATTGGCCGAGAGAAAGGCGTCTGCTTCTATGCGGGTCAGCCACGCAGATGCTTTAGGTGTGGGAAGGCCGGTCATATAGCGAGCGTGTGCACCATGGTAAAGTGCAACTTGTGTAATGAAATGGGCCACGTGAGCGCTACCTGCCAAAACATTAGGTGTAACCTGTGTGGTAAGATGGGTCACCCCCACAGGGACTGTCCTGATGCCTGGCACAACCTCCATAGGGATATCCCTGATGAGGACTTGCTGGCAGCGGCTGATGACATACAGGAGGAGGAGGAGGCGCTGTTGTCAGGGCCAGTAGTCACTGAGTCAGAGCCCCAAACAGATACAGGTGATACCACCCAGGACCAAGCCCAGTCAGGACCCATTGAGGCGACCATGGAGGTTGTTGATCAGGTTGTACAACCCTCAGTGGCCATCTCTTCTCCTGCCCCAACACCCACCAGTACTAAGAGAAGAAAGAAAGATAGATCCAGCCGTAAGCCTGAGGGTGAGTGGACCACTGTCCAAAAACCAACTAGGATGAGAGTAGATAGAACGGGCGATGTCACAGCAACGGCAAATAGGTTCTATATCCTATCAGAGTCAGACGGGGAAGAGGAACTAGACAGGAAGATCCAACAAATGATGGCAGAGTATGATGAGGAACCAGAGGGCGATCCTCCTACTAAAAGGAGACCCCGCCGAGCTGAGGTGCAGTCCGAATCGGACATGGAAACAGCAGGTCACCAGGACAGCTCTGATTCTGATCTGTGATGGAAGAAAGTGGATCTAGTTTAAGTTTGATCTTTTTAGTTTTACTGTATGTTCTTTAAATTTTCTTCTCCAACAGGTGTGGACTCTTTAAGTTGATTTTTTTCTTTAAGTATTTTCTTGTTTGATCCTTCTTTGTACATACAAAATGTCTGAAATTACTGAAAGAATTTTTGTTTAATTGTATTTATGTTTGTTTTTACTTTAATAAAAATTGCCTCCTATGTACAAGAATATAACTACTATAATACTGCTCCTATGTACAAGAATATAACTACTATAATACTGCTCCTATGTACAAGAATATAACTACTATAATACTACCTCCTATGTACAAGAATATAACTACTATAATACTGCCTCCTATGTACAAGAATATAACTACTATAATACTGCTCCTATGTACAAGAATATAACTACTATAATACTACTCCTATGTACAAGAATATAACTACTATAATACTACTCCTATGTACAAGAATATAACTACTATAATACTGCTCCTATGTACAAGAATATAACTACTATAATACTGCCCCTATGTACAAGAATATAACTACTATAATACTACTCCTATGTACAAGAATATAACTACTATAATACTACCTCCTATGTACAAGAATATAACTACTATAATACTGCTCCTATGTACAAGAATATAACTACTATAATACTGCTCCTATGTACAAGAATATAACTACTATAATACTGCTCCTATGTACAAGAATATAACTACTATAATACTGCTCCTATGTACAAGAATATAACTACTATAATACTGCCCCCTATGTACAAGAATATAACTACTATAATACTACTCCTATGTACAAGAATATAACTACTATAATACTGCCCCCTATGTACAAGAATATAACTACTATAATACTGCTCCTATGTACAAGAATATAACTACTATAATACTACCTCCTATGTACAAGAATATAACTACTATAATACTGCTCCTATGTACAAGAATATAACTACTATAATACTGCTCCTATGTACAAGAATATAACTACTATAATACTACTCCTATGTACAAGAATATAACTACTATAATACTGCCTCCTATGTACAAGAATATAACTACTATAATACTACTACTCCTATGTACAAGAATATAACTACTATAATACCCCTCCTATGTACAAGAATATACCTACTATAATACTGCTCCTATGTACAAGAATATAACTACTATAATACTGCCCCTATGTACAAGAATATAACTACTATAATACTGCTTCCCCCTATGTACAAGAATATAACTACTATAATACTGCCCCTATGTACAAGAATATAACTACTATAATACTGCTCCTATGTACAAGAATATAACTACTATAATACTGCTCCTATGTACAAGAATATAACTACTATAATACTGCCCCCTATGTACAAGAATATAACTACTATAATACTGCCCCTATGTACAAGAATATAACTACTATAATACTGCCCCTATGTACAAGACTATAACTACTATAATACTGCTCCTATGTACAAGAATATAACTACTATAATACTGCTCCTATGTACAAGAATATAACTACTATAATACTACCTCCTATGTACAAGAATATAACTACTATAATACTGCTCCTATGTACAAGAATATAACTACTATAATACTACTCCTATGTACAAGAATATAACTACTATAATACTGCCCCCTATGTACAAGAATATAACTACTATAATACTACCTCCTATGTACAAGAATATAACTACTATAATACTACCTCCTATGTACAAGAATATAACTACTATAATACTGCCCCTATGTACAAGAATATAACTACTATAATACTACCTCCTATGTACAAGAATATAACTACTATAATACTGCTCCTATGTACAAGAATATAACTACTATAATACTGCTCCTATGTACAAGAATATAACTACTATAATACTGCCTCCTATGTACAAGAATATAACTACTATAATACTAATCCTATGTACAAGAATATAACTACTATAATACTGCCCTCCTATGTACAAGAATATACCTACTATAATACCGCTCCTATGTACAAGAATATAACTACTATAATACTGCTCCTATGTACAAGACTATAACTACTATAATACTACCTCCTATGTACAAGAATATAACTACTATAATACTGCTCCTATGTACAAGAATATAACTACTATAATACTGCTCCTATGTACAAGAATATAACTACTATAATACTGCCCCCTATGTACAAGAATATAACTACTATAATACTGCCTCCTATGTACAAGAATATAACTACTATAATACTACTCCTATGTACAAGAATATAACTACTATAATACTACCCCTATGTACAAGAATATAACTACTATAATACTGCCTCCTATGTACAAGAATATAACTACTATAATACTGCTCCTATGTACAAGAATATAACTACTATAATACTGCTCCTATGTACAAGAATATAACTACTATAATACTGCTCCTATGTACAAGAATATAACTACTATAATACTACTCCTATGTACAAGAATATAACTACTATAATACTGCCCCTATGTACAAGAATATAACTACTATAATACTGCTCCTATGTACAAGAATATAACTACTATAATACTGCCCCTATGTACAAGAATATAACTACTATAATACTGCTCCTATGTACAAGAATATAACTACTATAATACTGCTCCTATGTACAAGAATATAACTACTATAATACTGCCTCCTATGTTACAAGAATATAACTACTATAATACTGCTCCTATGTACAAGAATATAACTACTATAATACTGCTCCTATGTACAAGAATATAACTACTATAATACTGCCTCCTATGTTACAAGAATATAACTACTATAATACTGCCTCCTATGTACAAGAATATAACTACTATAATACTGCCTCCTATGTTACAAGAATATAACTACTATAATACTGCCTCCTATGTACAAGAATATAACTACTATAATACTACTCCTATGTACAAGAATATAACTACTATAATACTGCCTCCTATGTTACAAGAATATAACTACTATAATACTGCTCCTATGTACAAGAATATAACTACTATAATACTGCTCCTATGTACAAGAATATAACTACTATAATACTGCCTCCTATGTTACAAGAATATAACTACTATAATACTGCCTCCTATGTACAAGAATATAACTACTATAATACTACTCCTATGTACAAGAATATAACTACTATAATACTACCTCCTATGTACAAGAATATAACTACTATAATACTGCTCCTATGTACAAGAATATAACTACTATAATACTACTCCTATGTACAAGAATATAACTACTATAATACTGCTCCTATGTACAAGAATATAACTACTATAATACTGCTCCTATGTACAAGAATATAACTACTATAATACTGCTCCTATGTACAAGAATATAACTACTATAATACTACCTCCTATGTACAAGAATATAACTACTATAATACTACTCCTATGTACAAGAATATAACTACTATAATACTACTCCTATGTACAAGAATATAACTACTATAATACTACCTCCTATGTACAAGAATATAACTACTATAATACTGCTCCTATGTACAAGAATATAACTACTATAATACTGCTCCTATGTACAAGAATATAACTACTATAATACTACTCCTATGTACAAGAATATAACTACTATAATACTACCTCCTATGTACAAGAATATAACTACTATAATACTACCTCCTATGTACAAGAATATAACTACTATAATACTGCTCCTATGTACAAGAATATAACTACTATAATACTGCTCCTATGTACAAGAATATAACTACTATAATACTGCTCCTATGTACAAGAATATAACTACTATAATACTGCTCCTATGTACAAGAATATAACTACTATAATACTGCTCCCTATGTACAAGAATATAACTACTATAATACTGCTCCTATGTACAAGAATATAACTACTATAATACTGCTCCTATGTACAAGAATATAACTACTATAATACTGCTCCTATGTACAAGAATATAACTACTATAATACTACCTCCTATGTACAAGAATATAACTACTATAATACTGCCTCCTATGTACAAGAATATAACTACTATAATACTGCCTCCTATGTACAAGAATATAACTACTATAATACTGCCTCCTATGTACAAGAATATAACTACTATAATACTGCTCCTATGTACAAGAATATAACTACTATAATACTGCTCCTATGTACAAGAATATAACTACTATAATACTGCCTCCTAGCTGTGAGGTTGTGTTTCTGTAGCTCTCCTGAGTCTCCTGATGTCTGGAGAAAGCCCAGGGCGGGGCCACCCTGGGTGGGGCAGCTCCCCTAGCAAGGCCCAGGCTCCAAGGCCTACTCTGGGAAACAATTCCCAGACAACTGAGAAAGTGGATGAAAATCCCAAAGTCTCCAGGAATGGAAGTAATGTCCAGTGTGTGAGCAGTCCCAGTGCAAGTCAAGATGGGAAGAAAGTTATTGCAAAGAAAGCAGTAGCAGAAGCAAGCAGAGGTACGGTGCAACAACCTACCAAAGTAATTGTGCAGCATCCAGACAGAATACCTGATTGTAAGAAGAAGCAAGCCGTGCAGCCTGTGCAGACGCCATTACAGGTTACAGGTGTCCCGTCCACTCCACCCTCCTGCAGACAGAGGAGAACGTCCCTGGAGAAACAGACCATGCTGGAGAACATGCAGCGGCCTGTACTGGTGCGGTCTGAGCGGACAAGATCTGGCAGTGGAAACTGCAAAACTGTAGTGAAGGCTGCGGATGAGACCAAAGAGAGACCAGCAGGAAGGCCTCATGGTACTAGTAGTGCGGTCACTGGGAACAAACTGGGACATAGTCCCCAACCTGCAGATTGTGGCCCCATGGCAGTGACAACAGCCGCAGCAGGCCAGAAGTCACAGGCTACACCGACCAGAAGCCATACTGTGAGTAACCAGCCTGCAAGGCTACCCAATAATGCACAGAGTGTTACAATGGCGGAGCGAGCACCTGAACTGTGCCTGGCAGACGAGATCCCAGCACTGGTCAAGGAGACTGGAGACATTAAAGGCGGGTAAAATATATCTGCAGAGACAGATTGACTGTGCCTACAAAATAAGGGCTGCTAAACCTTGGTTAGAGGAAGGAGTGGACAAGAAGCTGAGCGCACTGGCGAAAGAGCTCGCCGATAACGTACAGGAGACCGAGACTGTACTGGAGCAAATGGGACCGGTGGGAGAATCCTACAGAAACCAGCAGCGATTCCAGGAATACCGGAAGTCACCATCATCTCGCTCTAGGTCTGAACCCTCTCAAGATGGCGGCCAGCAGTCCCATGCAAAGCCTATTCTGCAGCCAGCAAGTTTCCCTTTTAAGGAAGGGAATTTGTATGGGGAAGGAGCAGCTAATGCCAAGCCACAGCAAAGACCTGCAGCAGTTCCTGGCAAGGCACCACAAGTCCCAGCAACCAGCACTTTAGAGCAAGATCATGGACCCCTGCCTGAAGTAGCATCTGTGCAGACACCACAAGTCCCAGGAGGCAGGTCATCTCAGCAGGACTGTGGACTGTTACCTGAAGGTACTGGGGTAGTAGCACATTCGGGGTCTCAGGTTGTGAGTGTGTGGGACAGTCTGGACTCTGCTGTGCAGGTCACCACTGATAGTGACTATAATAACATTGTGGACTCTGCTGTGCAGGACTCTGCTGCCACTGACTATCCATCTGAATGTCTGATATTATAGATAATCCTGTATATAATAATGGCCCAGCAGGGGAAAGTGTTTCTCATTCTGGGGGGGATCCTTCACCATCTATGACATTAGACCCCTCTACAGTCCAGTCTCTGGAGTCTGGTGATATTGCAGACATAGAGGCTGATGGTGGGGCGGACACAGCACAGTCCAATGTACAGGACTTTCCCCCTCTAGTTACTAATGTAGTAGCAGAACCTCCTAGTGCAGGTGCTCAGCAGCCCACACAGCGCCCACAGACACGCCAAGATGGCGGATCTGGCCATACCTCCTCTGGGAATGCCTGGAGCCGCGGTGCTCCTTCTTTTACGTCAGGCACGAACTATACAGGCCAGGCTTTCAAGAGGAGGAATGTAGTCAGGTTTAGGCACAGAGGTGCCAAGGAAGATCTGCCTGATAGAAGGTTTGTGGTCAGAGGGCTCCTCTGTACCCAGATGGGCTTCCTGCCGACTGACATCCTGGCAGTGATAAACCTTCCTGACCGCCAGGGGTATGATGTCAGCTTTAAGCTGATGTCTGATCTGGACCGTTTCTGGGATAATCTCACTAGGTTTAGAGATACTGAGGGTTGGAATAAGTTCAGCTTCATCCCCATCTCTAGGCCAGATACAGCAAGTGTCACCATTGTATTCTGGAATGAGGCCGTTCCCCCTCAGGACATTGTCATCTGGCTCAGGAGACATTGCGACCTCATGTCCGATCTAACTAAGAATAGGGACGAAGACGGGATCTGGACTGGTGGGTGGAAGGTCCTGGTTAAGTTGCGTCAGAACAACAACGTAACCCAACATCTGCCCAACTCATTTTTTATTGGCCGAGAGAAAGGCGTCTGCTTCTATGCGGGTCAGCCACGCAGATGCTTTAAGTGTGGGAAGGCCGGTCATATAGCGAGTGTGTGCACCATGGTAAAGTGCAACCTGTGTAATGAAATGGGCCACGTGAGCGCTACCTGCCAAAACATTAGGTGTAACCTATGTGGTAAGATGGGTCACCCCCACAGGGACTGTCCTGATGCCTGGCATAACCTCCGTAGGGATATCCCTGATGAGGACTTGCTGGCAGCGGCTGATGACATACAGGAGGAGGAGGAGGCGCTGTTGTCAGGGCCAGTAGTCACTGAGTCAGAGCCCCAACCAGATACAGGTGATACCACCCAGGACCAAGCCCAGTCAGGACCCATTGAGGCGACCATGGAGGTTGTTGGGCAGGTTGTACAACCCTCAGTGGCCATCTCTTCTCCTGCCCCAACACCCACCAGTACTAAGAGAAGGAAGAAAGATAGATCCAGCCGTAAGCCTGAGGGTGAGTGGACCACTGTCCAAAAACCTACTAGGATGAGAGTAGATAGAACGGGCGATGTCACAGCAACGGCAAATAGGTTCTATATCCTATCAGAGTCAGACGGAGAAGAGGAACTAGACAGGAAGATCCAACAAATGATGGCAGAGTATGATGAGGAACCAGAGGGCGATCCTCCTACTAAAAGGAGACCCCGCCGAGCTGAGGTGCAGTCCGAATCGGACATGGAAACAGCAGGTCACCAGGATAGCTCTGATTCTGATCTATGATGGAAGAAAGTGGATTTGGTTTAAGTTTGACCTTTTTAGTTTTACTGTATGTTCTTTACATTTTCTTCTCCAACAGGTGTGGACTCTTTAAGTTGATTTTTTTCTTAAGTATTTTTTGTTTTTTTTTTTTTTTTTTTTTTTTTTTTTTTTTTTTTTTTTTTTTTTTTTTTTTTTTTTTTTTTTTTTTTTTTTTTTTTTTTTTTTTTTTTTTTTTTTTTTTTTTTTTTTTTTTTTTTTTTTTTTTTTTTTTTTTTTTTTTTTTTTTTTTTTTTTTTTTTTTTTTTTTTTTTGCATGGGTAGCACGCGCGCAGGTCCTTCTCCGCTCCTCCGCTCGCTACTGAGACCCGTGGACCCCTCGGCAGGCGCAGTATGGGCCGCGCGTACCGAGGAAGGTGGCCCCGGGCACCCCAGCGCCCGTGGAGAGGTCTGGGGGGCCACCCTGGGCGCCTTTCTGGCCCAGCGGCCTTCTCTACCGGGCCAGGCTGCTGCGGGGCGGCCATCATGGATTTCCTCCGCTCTCCAGGCACAGGGGTCGCAGCGCAGCTTCTCTCCTCCCGCGCTCCCCCTGTCAGCCAGCGGAGCGCCGCTTCCAGCAGGGATCCCTGTCGGCGCCTGGGCAACCCAGAGTTTCCCCAGCACGAGTACTCCCACAGTCTCCTCACCATAGGATGTCCCAGCAACTACATTCTGCTTCACCAGCACTCCTGGCAGAAGGCGGCAAAAGAGGACCCAGGATGTCTCCAGCTTCTCAAGGAGTTCTGAGTCAGTGGCTCTGCTCCCTCCTACACAGCTGATGAGTTGCAGCCTGTGGCCACAGAGCTGGTCTCTGTGGCCCCCAGCTACTATCTTCCCCCACTCGCCCCTTCCCTCCATAGCTCAGGGGGGATGGCGCGGTGGAAAAGGCCGCGGCGTAGGGGCTCCCCAGCCCCACACCTCCAAAGGGTTATGCCTCCCCCCCCCAGTCCTGCACCCCCAGAGCTGCATTCAAGGCCCATCTTCAGCACCATCATCCATAGCGGACCTTCTTCTTCAACATCCAACAAAACAGGACCTTAAAGCAGGGTTGCAGAGATCACAGCATTCTTTCCATTGAAATTACTACCCTCCGCACCGATTACACTCTCATTGCAACCGAATGGACACGCTGGAGAATGACCATGACACTACCAGAGACTATGTTGCCTCACTGCATGATACTACCACTGAACAGGGGTTCAGCTATACGGGACATACAACGCCACTTGGAGGATCTTGACAACAGGGGCCGGCGCAACAATATACGCATCAAGGGACTCCCAGAGGCTGACCAATCTGAGGATCTGCCTGTTCTGCTGGAGGCTGTCTTCAACACTATACTGCAGGAGCCCCCGTCCCACAAAATTAAGTTTGATAGGGCACATCGAGCCCTTCGACCCAGAGGATCTTCCGCCACACCCCGTGATGTCATCTGCTGCCTCCACGACTTCACCCTTAAAGAGGCTATAATGAGCAAAGTGCGCAAACTCAAAGACTTCGAGTTTCAGGGAGCTCCACTACAATTCTATCAGGATCTGTCGCTAATCACCCTCCAGAAACGCCGCCATCTCCGACCCCTCCTCCAGATTCTTCAGGAGCACCAAATTCCTTACCGGTGGGGATTTTCGTTTGCTCTCATTGCTCGTAGGGATGGTCGCTCCGCTACGCTTCGCTCCTTTGCGGATTTGCCTCTCTTCTGTGACCTATTGGATGTTCCCCTGCCGGATTTAACAGACTGGGGGCTATTCTCTCCACCCCCTCCCCCACCACCGGGTTGGCAACGATTGGAGCCCAGACGACGTCATGCATCCTCCGCGGTGGTGACCACTCGGAGGGCCCCGGCTGGGGGCGGATCCCTGAGGAGGCTGCCCCCCCTTGAGGCGTTCTCCCTTTTCTCGGTGGTGCTTTGGAATCTGCATGCCTTAATGTTATGTTTGCTTCTTTTTTTTTTTTAGGTCTACGGGTCTCATCTATTATGCTTATTATTGGATTGTTTTAGCGGAGTGGGGCGGGGTGGGGTTCCGGTGACTCCCCTTCCTTCCTTCTTTTTACTGGTGGTTGGGGATCCACCGCCTCCCCTCCGACCTCCTGTCCACGCTCTCCCCCCTAAGGGGATACTTGGACTGTGCGGCCATTGATCCTGATTGGACCTCTGGCTGCCCTCATTGGTCCCCAGGCGAGTGACTTAGCCTCGCCCACAAAGTATTGTTTAACTGTTTTTATTTTGACTTTGTCATTTATGATGTCTTTGCCTCCCTCCCTCCCTCTCTTTCCCCCCCCCTCCCTGATCTAGAGACCCTGCCTCGACTTTGGGTTCCTGTTTGTGGATTGCCCTTTTGCCTCTCCGAGGGGGGAACTTGCCAGCGTCATGTGAGATGGGTGAGCTTGGCTGCAATCCGCCACTGTCCTCCAATCCTGGGTCCCAATGGTTAGGTGCGTGACAATTAATGTCAGGGGCCTGGGTTCCAACATTAAAAGGCGCCATGTCCTTAGGGAACTTCGCTCCTTACGAGCGGATGTGGCGTTCTTCAGGAGACTCATTTTGACCGCGCTGGTACTTTTGCCTTCGCTAAGCATTATTTTCCCGTAACGCCAGCCTTCCACAATCGACGCAGAGCTGGGGTGGCTATCCTTCTTTCTCGATCCTGCCCAATTACAGTGACGACTTCCCACATAGACCCAGGTGGCCGGTTTGTTATCTTGGAGGGGCTCCTTTATGGTGCCCCGATAGTTTTATGCAATGTCTATGCCCCCAATTCAGCACAGATCCCGTTCTTGCGCCGGGTATTCTCCCGTCTGCGCGCTCTCCCACCATCAGCTTGGCTGGTGGGGGAGACAAAAGCATGGTCTTCTCTGAACGGGCGGATCGTCGGCGTTACCCCAGGGCCCAACCCCCATGGTTGGCCCAACTTGCAGGGAGTTCCGCAGGCTGATCCGCGCCCACTCTTTGTATGACCTTAGGCGAGTGGACAATCCTACGGCGCGCTCCTACACCTTCTTTTCTCACCCTCCTAACACTCACCCGCATGACTACTTCTTTGGAAATGCTCCCGCTCTTCGTTTGCTTAGGGACACGAACATTGGCCCTCTCACCTGGTCTAATCATGCCCCAGTCGTGGTTACCTTATCTACGACTCCAGTGCCTACTCGCAATGTCATTGGCGTCTTAAGGAAACACTGCTCAATTCGCCGACCTCCCTCGAGACCCTGCGCACAGCACTTGGTAGATTATTTTAGGGACAACTTAGGCTCGGTAGACTCTCTTGCCATTCTCTGGGAAGCCCATAAGGCGGTCATGAGAGGATGCTGTATCGCATTGGCTTCTAGGCTTAAAAGGGACAGACAGGCCCAGGAACAGCTCCTCCAAGCCCGTATTCGGTCCCTTACGACGACTTTGGCAGCGCATCCATCCCTGGGGGTTCTTCGCCGTTTGGTCCTGGCCCGGGCGGACCTCCGTGATTTGGAGACCCGCCATGTGGAACGACTTCTCCTTTATACCCGTCAGCGGTTTTTTGAACGAGGTAATAAATCTCATACCCTCCTGGCAGGAACCCTCAGGGATCATCGGGCCTCTTCCACACCACACTCTGTCCGTGACCCCGCGGGTACTCTTCAACATCACCCTGATGCTGTGGCGCTGGCGTTCCACTCTTACTACTCTAAGCTGTATGACTTACCCCCCCCCCACGAGCACTACTCCCCTGGGGATGACTCAACACTACTGGAAGACTATTTAAAGGATTGTTGTCTCCCACGCCTTCCTCCTGAGGCCCTAACCTCCCTGAACACCCCCATCACCAGGGAGGAACTAGAAGGGTCCTGAGGGACCTCCCAAATGGGAAAGCCCCAGGCCCAGATGGGTTCACTTACAATTATTATAAGGTTTTCCAGGGTGAACTCTCTGCTCATCTATTGTCCCTCTTCAATTCCCTTCCTTTCAGGTTCCCCTATACCCCCGACTATGCTCTCTTCACTACTCACATTGGTCCCTAAACCGGGTAAGGACTTGCAGGATTGTGCTAACTACCGACCGATTGCTTTGCTGAACACGGACCTGGGACTTTTCACCAAACTCTTAGCCAATAGACTGAATGCTTGGCTCCCTCTGCTTGTCCATAAGGACCAGGTGGGATTCATCCCCTGTCGTCAGGGTGGTGACAACACCAGGAGGACTGTGGATTTGGTGGAGGTGGCCAATCATTATTCTACCCCGGCCCTTCTCTTGAGCCTGGACGCTGAAAAGGCTTTTGACCGCATAAATTGGTCGTTTATGCATACTACGCTAAGGCGTTCGGGCTTACGGGACCTTTTCTCACAGCTATCCAGGCCCTTTACTCCTTACCCTCAGCAGCAATCAAGCTTCCCCATGCATCTTCGCCCTCCTTCCCTATTCGAAATGGCACTAGGCAGGGTTGCCCCCTGTCACCCATCATATTTGCCCTCTGCATTGAACCGCTAGCGGCCAAGATTAGGCGAGACCCTAATATCAAGGGCATCATGGTCCAAGATAAGGAATTTAAGATATCTCTCTTTGCGGACGATGTACTCCTCACTCTCACCTCCCCTCATCACTACCCTTCCAAACTTCTTGCGCTCGCTAGGGGCCTATGGTGATCTCTCAGGGTATAAGGTGAACCCCGCGAAGACTGAGGCACTCCCACTTAACATCCCACGGGACCTTCTCCTTCTCCTCCGCAGTAATTACGATTTCCAGTGGCGGGAGTCCTCTATCCGCTACCTGGGAGTCCATATATCCACTTCCTATGCGACCCTCTACTCGGCAAACTACCCGCGGTTGTTTTGTGAGCTAAGAGCCCTATTGGACAAATGGCAACCCTTGCCTATCTCCCTTTTGGGGAGAATTGCTGCGGTCAAGATGACTCTCCTCCCGAAGCTACTGTATTTTTTCGAGACTCTCCCAGTCGCGATACCTCGGGGGAGAATTACGGAACCTACAGAAGCTATCTTCCAGTTTATCTGGAAAGCAAAACGACACCGAATACCTAGATCTGTTATGCTGGCGGATAGGGGGTCTGGGGGTATGGCTGTCCCACATCTGTTACATTATTACTGGGCGGCCCACTTACGCCATATCCCATTCTGGGCGGCTATGCCAGCATACACCAGATGGGTGCAGGTAGAGAAGCTATGGCTGGCACCCACATGCATCTACGCGCTTCTGTGGGTCAGCTCCCCCCCACCCCCCTGCCTCGTACCTGTTGGGCCCCATTCGGTTTACTAGATCTATCTGGTCTACCTGTTGTGCTAGATTCTCCCTGATGTCCCCGCGCTCATCTATGGTCTCCATACTATACAACCCCCCTTCTCCCAGAGAGCCTGACTTCTGCCATGACTAAGGTGTGGTCTGAAGCTGGCCTTTTACCCCGGATTGCTGATATGGTTGACCCTGGAACCTTGGAACTCAGGTCCTTTGCTTATCTTACAGCTAATCAAAACCTGCCAAGTACTGAATGGTTCCATTACTTGCAGGTGGTTCACTTTGTCCGCTCCCTCCATGGGTCTCTTAAGGTGTCACTCCCCACCGCTTTTGAAAAGATTTGCCGTGCAGGCACGTCCACTAGGGGCTTTATATCCTCTATTTACCAACTTCTTAACTCACAAACTACAGGCTCTCCTGTTAATCATCGCTATATGTTTAAATGGGAGGAGGCGGTGGGTAAACCCATCTCCCAGGAACAGTGGCGGATTGTATGGTCTCGGGCCCAGAAATCATCTCAGTGCATTACGTTTAGGGAAACGCAGTATAAGCTGTTGATGCATTGGTATCATACTCCGGCTCTCCTTCATACTTTAAACCCATTAGTTCCCCCATGGTGCTGGCGCTGTGGAGCTGCGGTGGGTACCCTGCACCATATCTTTTGGACGTGCCCTCTCATCCTCGGTTTTGGAGGGAGGTCAGGACTCTGACGACTGCTCTCTTTTTGCAAGAGGTTCCTCTTGACCCTCTTCTTTATCTCCTGAACCTTCCCCCCAGACACCTGAGCAATAAGTCATCCAGGCTTTTCTTGCATCTTTGTACTGCAGCTAAAACTCTCATAGCTAGAAACTGGAAGAAGGTGAGTCCCCCATCTAGTCTTGAGCTTGTGGCTAGAATGAAGGATGTGAGGAGTCTTGAATACCTGACTGCTGGCCTACATAATTCACGGGAAGCCTTTGGGGCTATTTGGGCACCCTGGGACATGTATTGTACATTGCAGGGTCTCTGATCTCTAGTCCTCTCCTTCCCTCCCCCCCTCCCTTGGTCCTACCCTTGTCTTCTTAATCCCTCCATTCCCCCCCTCCCTTGTTCACTGCTTAATTTAAATGCATATTGCTTAGGGGGAGGAGGCAGATAGCCTCTATTTACCTCAATGCTTCCTGTTTGTTTGATTATTATTGTTTTGTTTTTTCTTTATTCCTTGTTAATGAAAAATTTTTCAGTAAAATTACAGTTATATAAAAAGGACAAGAATATAACTACTATAATACTGCTCCTATGTACAAGAATATAACTACTATAATACTGCCCCCTATGTACAAGAATATAACTACTATAATACTGCTCCTATGTACAAGAATATAACTACTATAATACTGCTCCTATGTACAAGAATATAACTACTATAATACTGCCCCTATGTACAAGAATATAACTACTATAATACTGCCCCTATGTACAAGAATATAACTACTATAATACTGCTCCCTATGTACAAGAATATAACTACTATAATACTGCCCCTATGTACAAGAATATAACTACTATAATACTACTCCTATGTACAAGAATATATCTACTATAATACTGCTCCTATGTACAAGGATTTTATCTCTATAATACTGCTCCTATGTACAAGAATATAACTACTATAATACTGCCTCCTATGTACAAGGATATAACTACTATAATACTACCTCCTATGTACAAGAATATAACTACTATAATACTACTCCTATGTACAAGAATATAACTACTATAATACTGCTCCTATGTACAAGAATATAACTACTATAATACTGCCTCCTATGTACAAGAATATAACTACTATAATACTGCTCCTATGTACAAGAATATAACTACTATAATACTGCTTCCTATGTACAAGAATATAACTACTATAATACTGCCCCTATGTACAAGAATATATCTACTATAATACTACTCCTATGTACAAGAATATAACTACTATAATACTGCTCCTATGTACAAGAATATAACTACTATAATACTACTCCTATGTACAAGAATATAACTACTATAATACTACCTCCTATGTACAAGAATATAACTACTATAATACTACTCCTATGTACAAGAATATAACTACTATAATACTGCTCCTATGTACAAGAATATAACTACTATAATACTGCTCCTATGTACAAGAATATAACTACTATAATACTACTCCTATGTACAAGAATATAACTACTATAATACTACTCCTATGTACAAGAATATAACTACTATAATACTGCTCCTATGTACAAGAATATAACTACTATAATACTACCTCCTATGTACAAGAATATAACTACTATAATACTACTCCTATGTACAAGAATATAACTACTATAATACTGCTCCTATGTACAAGAATATAACTACTATAATACTGCTCCTATGTGCAAGAATATAACTACTATAATACTACCTCCTATGTACAAGAATATAACTACTATAATACTGCCTCCTATGTACAAGAATATAACTACTATAATACTGCTCCTATGTACAAGAATATAACTACTATAATACTGCCCCTATGTACAAGAATATAACTACTATAATACTACCTCCTATGTACAAGAATATAACTACTATAATACTGCTCCTATGTACAAGAATATAACTACTATAATACTACCTCCTATGTACAAGAATATAACTACTATAATACTGCTCCTATGTACAAGAATATAACTACTATAATACTGCTCCTATGTACAAGGATATAACTACTATAATACTACCTCCTATGTACAAGAATATAACTACTATAATACTACCTCCTATGTACAAGAATATAACTACTATAATACTGCTCCTATGTACAAGAATATAACTACTATAATACTGCCCCTATGTAGAAGAATATAACTACTATAATACTACCTCCTATGTACAAGAATATAACTACTATAATACTACCTCCTATGTACAAGAATATAACTACTATAATACTGCTCCTATGTACAAGAATATAACTACTATAATACTGCTCCTATGTACAAGAATATAACTACTATAATACTGTTCTTATGTACAAGAATATAACTACTATAATACTGCTCCTATGTACAAGAATATAACTACTATAATACTACTCCTATGTACAAGAATATAACTACTATGTACTGCTCATATATACAAGAATATAACTACTATAATACTACCTCCTATGTACAAAATATAACTACTATAATACTGCTCCTATGTACAAGAATATAACTACTATAATACTGCCTCCTATGTACAGAATATAACTACTATAATACTGCCTCCTATGTACAAGAATATAACTACTATAATACTACTCCTATGTACAAGAATATAACTACTATAATACTGCCTCCTATGTACAAGAATATAACTACTATAATACTGCTCCTATGTACAAGAATATAACTACTATAATACTGCCCCCTATGTACAAGAATATAACTACTATAATACTGCTCCTATGTACAAGAATATAACTACTATAATACTACTCCTATGTACAAGAATATAACTACTATAATACCCCTATGTACAAGAATATAACTACTATAATACTGCTCCTATGTACAAGAATATACTATAATGCTGCTACTATGTACA